>WAAD01017021.1:125069-363956 GCA_013389945.1 Fregata magnificens | reverse complement strand
TGTGTTCAGTTTTGGGCCCCTCAGTACAAGAAGGACACTGAGGTGCTGGAGCATGTCCAGAGAAGGGCAGTGAAGCTGGTGAAGGGTCTAGAGAACAAGTCTTATGAGGAGCGGCTGAGGGAACTGGGGTTGTTTAGCCTGGAGAAAAGGAGGCTGAGGGGAGACCTTATTGCTCTCTACAACTACCTGAAGGGAGGTTGTAGTGAGGTGGGGGTCAGTCTCTTCTCCAAAGTAACAAGTGATAGGACAAGAGGAAATGGCCTCAACTTGCACCAGGAGAGGCTTAGATTCAATATTAGGAAAAATTTCTTCACCAAAAGGGTTGTCAAGCATTGGAACAGGCTGCCCAGAGAGGTGGTGGAGTCACCATCCCTGGAGGTATTTAAAAGACGTGTAGATGTGGTGCTTAGGGACACAGTTTAGTGGTGGCCTTGGCAGTGCTAGGTTAATGGTTGGACTTAATGATCTTAAAGGTCTTTTCCAACCTAAATGATTCTATGATTCTATTCTAAATCAGCCCAGTGGCACTTAATTTGTACCAAGAGCGAGTCCCATCACCGGGACTCAAGTGATGGCATGAAGGCAGCCCCACCAGGCTGCCTGCAGGCAGGCAGATAGGGGGAATGGTGCATTGCCTCTGCTAAGCCTGCCCGCAGCAGTGCCGGCCACAGGTTTTGTTTTCCTGCTATATTGAGACCCATCGCTGGGGAACAAAACAGAACCCGCAAGTTCATTGCAGGCCAAGCAAACGCATGGCGTTGGACATTGCTGACTTTGGCCACAGAGGAACAGAAGACCTGGAGATGTCCTGCTCCTCAGGAGAAGAGCAGCGAGGACTGGTGCAGCCGGGCATCTCTGCCGGGTGCTCAGCACAGCATAAGCCCAGGGCTCTTCACCCGGGGGATTTGCACATTTCGGGGGAGGAATATGGAATGCGTGGCTGTTGCTAGATGACATTTCTAATGGTAGTTAATAAGCTTGTTTTCTGGTTGCTGATTTCCTGACACAAATCAGAGATCGGTTCTCAGTACCAAAGTGACTTGTTCTTCCTTATGCGAGAGATCTGAAGACTGATTCATAAATAATGGCTTAGGGGTGACGGAAACGAGATAAATTGCTTTCATTAGAATTCGCATAAAACAGCAGCAGAGTCCCTGCTTGCCACCACAGATTGAACAAATGTGCCAGCATGCACGTTTTTCATTTTGCAGCCACTGATATTATGAAGCTGTTACTGGACCTAGTAGCTTTGAATGTTCATTTTTTAAAGTAATTAATATGAAGAGTGATCCTGGAAAAAATTGCCTCACCCCCCATAAAGTTACTTGCAAGCTGCAGGCATCAAAACTCGTTTGCATGGATATTTTTTTTAAATACTGACAAGCGCACAATTTGAAGTTCTTCAAGTGAGGAATTGCCTCCAAGATCTTTCTGGAAGCTCGGAGGAAATATGCTTGGGCGGTTCCATTTTATTAATACGATAGTGCTGCACTCCGCATGCATCTGCACCTGCTGTGTTAGAAAGAGGTTTTGCAGCAGCAAACTGCAGAATGAACTACACTAGGGGCTTGGGGGATCTTTTTTTCCACAGGAATAGTAACTTTACAAGAAATTATTAACAACTCCACCATTCTCAGGGGTATATGTCTTAGGAGGTATCTTCCAAATGCAACTGTTTTAGAAAACAGCGGGTGAGAAAAGGATATAGACTTGAGGTGGGGCTTATCTGCCTGATGGAGGTTTCCCAAAGACCGAGCTGCTCAAGCTGTGTTCCCTTTAGGGTCATCAGAGAGAAAGAGGCACTCCAGATTCAGTTCATCCTATAACAGCCATCTAAGATGGGTCAGATAAACTGTTCCTGTTGGTCCCCACTGACCACATGCAGAGCCTCTGGGAAAAAGCTCCAGCTTAGACTTTCATGTGCCCAAGGAATGCCACAGGAATTGCTTTCTAAAATGACCATTTTATTCCTCCAGAAGTTGAGCTATCCTGAGAATTTATACTGGAAAAATATAAAATAGGTCAGTGAGGGTGGAGGTGCTGAGTTACCAGGAATGGACATTAGGAGCTCTGGCACTCCAGCCTCGACTCCCAGATTTTGGCCTGCCAATCATGGAGAGCATCCAGCACCTGGACCAGGGCACCACCACTGCCACTCTGCCTTTAGTGGAAATTTTGTCTACCAGGGTACACGGAGATTAAGAAAAAATGTTGAGGGTTGGCAGCGGGCTGGGGTCTAAAATTTGAGCGTGCTGAAGAAAAAGGCAGCTGTCTGTGAGAGCCAGCTGTAGGAATCTGTTTGATGGGTCAGGTTGGCATCTCTGAGGAAAATAAAAGATAGAAGAAAGCAGTTTGTATCTTCTCTAAGGAAGCCTTTATAAAAGTGGCCTCTTCATAAACGCAAAGGAACTTGGTGGATAGTATCAATTTTATGTTAAGGTTCGCAAATAAAAGCTGGGCCATCAGAAACATCCTGAAACTTCAGCCTACCACTGAGTGACAACTGCATGAAACAGACCCAGAGCAGTGGAAAATTTTAAGCCATAAATTAGAGAGCCTTGAAACTAGTAGGCCATGCTGTTTTTGTTCTGGGGGAGGTTCTTTATTAACTCATCTGTCTAAACATATGGATCTTGACAAATGAAAGCTGCAGGGAGGATCTGCTCCTGTCCTGCAATTGAAAACACTTAAAATCAAATCACTACAAATATTCCTGGTACCTTCTCTTAAATGGCAAAGTACCGCAGGAGCTGTTGCTGTCTATCAGTTCAGCTCACAAGGGCTCTATTTTCTGAAGTTAAAACGGAAAGAATTTTTAGCCTGAAACTTTTTCTTTTCCTTCAGTTAGTTACTGCCCACTTCTACTGAAAGGAGAGAGATAAGTCAAGTTTTTATTCTCTGTCATGTATCCTAAAGCTCCCATGTGCTGGACACCTGCAAAAGCTAGCAAAGCTAGCTTGTTTACTTAGTGCAATTTATTTGACCTTTTAATATATTTGAGTAAGGATTTTATACCTAAGGCAACTTTACAGAACAGATTTGAAAGGTGACCTTCAAAAGAAACATCAAAATCTTTCTGAAAAAGGAAACTTTGGAAATATATGTGAAAAAGGCTGCTTTTCAGCCAACCTCCTGACTCAGGACTCCCTGGATTTTTGGCACAGGGGTGTACCAGAGCAATGAGTTCACCTTGCCCACAGCAGACCCACAACCGCTATCGTACAATACCTAAGGGCCCAAGGATGGTGTTGGATGGCTAGTTTCGGTATTTCCATAACGAATGCCTTCTATTTGCTGGCTGGGCCAATCATTCAGCACTGGTTTTGATGTTAACCCGCATTTTAATCCTTCAACTGCAAATCCTTTTTGCTGTTACCATTAGGAAGCTGGGATTGCCTAGGTGAAATGGAGTTTTTAAAACTGGTTTCTTTGTTGTTTTTAACAACAAAGGTAAAACCCACAATAAGTCTGAACCTTCATGCTTTTAAGAATAACATTAAAACTCAATTTCCTCTCAGCTAAAAGCACAGACTGCTACTAGCTAAAAGAATAAATACATCAAGTGAAGGAGGTAAGAGGTGCCAAAATCTGGTGTGTACCACATGCTACAGGAGAAGGTTCCCCCGTCCCCTACAGCTTGTCCTGGAGCGTTCATTGTGCGTGAGACCTCACGAAGGCATAGGCTCTGACTGAGACTGCATTTGCACCTAAATTTTAGGATGACACAGGCTGATCCTACTGCCAAAAGATGTCTTGTCCTCTTCACCTCCAAATGCTCATTCCCAGCACTGAGATGCTCCTCCCTTTGTGCTGACACAGCCCTTTCCTACAGCAAACCAGGCTGGGGAGCCATTACAAGTTAAAGCTCTGCTTCTACCATCTGCTCCTACCCCTCTTTTAGGGAGGGGTAGGAGCAGATGCGGTAGCGGGGAATGTTTTCTTTTAGTAGTTGTGTAAATGTGCATAGTAGAGGTGCACCCCCTTACAGTGCTCACAAACCTATGCTGGCCCAGCTCAACGGCAGGCAGAAGGTTGCCCCTGCAGTAGGCAAGGTCCTACAGCCAGCAGCGCTACAGGTCCTTAGGGGAAAAGTGGCTCTACTGGCAGGGGTTTCCATGAGCTGCAACATACGATGTTGGTTTGACTGGATTAAGAAACGCGTTTGCCCCATGCAGAGCATTTCCCTAGGACAGGCAGGTGTTAGAGCAGCACTTCTCATGCTGCAGGCCATGCTGCATCTGAGGGACTGGGAAGTCTTTGCAATTTGTTACGGTGTGCAACCAGCAGAGCTCTCAAGGTCACCTGCTTCACTGGTGATCCCAGTCATGTCAGAGCTGAGGGACACTTCATGGAAGCGATGCTTCATTGAAGGTTGCTATCACAAAGTCCCCTTGGGAGCCATTGGAAGCTCTCCAGAGGCATCTGGATATAATATTTCCCTGAGGTCCTACCCTTGCCTGTCAGGGTAGGGGGACTTGAATTGCTTGAGGACAGCTACAAAAGGTCTGTCTGGTAGAAACAGAATTAAAAAAAAATTAATTGCTGATGCCTGGGGAAGAAAGTGCCCCTTAAAAGTGAGTAGGTGAATCTGCTAGCCAAGGCTTCCTGCCAAGACAGCTTTTAATGGTTACATTACATCTGTCTCAAAATTGACGATGTTTCACACTAAATCACTGATGAACATTCATGATTAGGAAGTTTCTATTTAGAAAATCATGCCTAGAAAACTTGGGGAGCATTATTTTTCACTCACTTCTTCTTGCCTTTGCTTTTAGGATAGCATTGAGTTTAGAAACATCTGTAGTCGTATGGCTTTACAAAGAGAGGGACAACAATTTGAGAGAGACTTACATGAAGCCCACCAGTGTTTGAAGACCATCATTGAGAAACTCATTTATTCATTGGCAGTTTTCCCCTCAGACTCTTATATTCCAGTCCAATCTGCTCTGAGACAAATCCTGCAAAATCTCCTGGCAATGTGAAACAGCAGACCAATGAACGAGCAAGGCCTATGAGCTGTAATGGTCCTATAAAAAAAACAGATAACTTGAAAGGTGAATCCTGGAGATTTTACTGTAGCAAGAGTTCCTGCTGACTTTACATCAGTGAAGACTTCCCAATGGATATGGTGTTCCTGCAAAGTACTGAATAGCCTTCTCATATCAAACTCATACCAAAGTCATGTTAAGGGGAGCTGGGAACATCTCCAGAAGTTGCTCTGGAGGAACAGGAATTCATTCTTAAATAATAAGGTCTCAGAATGAATACAGAAAGATGGAGGCTGAGAAGACAACCATCAGAAATCTCTCTATTTTCATCACAGCTCAGGCAAATGTGTTTTCAAGTAATTCTTTATGGAGTAGACACTTGAGAGAGACAGAGGAAATATAGTGCTTAAGTATGGATTCTTTCATGAGAAGGTATACAGCCTGATTACGCTGCAAATAAAGACAGCCTGCTAAATCTTTACTGTGTTTTACCATAGTAAGCCAACAAACCAACGGAAAGGTGAAGGTGCAGTATCTTCCATTGAGAAAAGAAAAGAAAAAGAAGAAAAATATGTGGGACCAGTGGGATCAATCACTTTAAAGCAATAAAAGGTCTTGGTAGATGATCCAGTGGAGGTGAATGGAAAGTAAAGCAAAAGAGGCATTAACACGGTGAAGCAAAGGTATTTATAAACTGAGGTGAAACATTTGTGAAGATTGCTTTGCAGAGTTTCTCAGCCCCTGTGACTGTGCAGCAGACAGCATAAAGCTCTGCTCTCCTACTGCCAAATCAGAAGGGTTTATGAAGTCACTTACTTCTGTCAAACAGCTGCAGCTGTAATGCTGAGAAGAGGCATTCCCCCCCTCTTTTTGCAATAAGATTTAATGTCTGTGTGATTGCTGAGCAGGAATAACGGCTTGTAAAACTTTTATTTTTTTTTCAAAGGGATAAATTAAGCTCCTTTTAACTGTGATTTGGGTAGTAGGTGAGGGAATGTTGTAGACTATGAGATAGAAAAGTATCTCTTTCCATTGGCTGGAGGAGTGAATTTCCACATGTGATTTTTTTCTTTTTTTTTTTTTTTTTTTTTTAAATGTGTGATCTTGAACATCATCAGCTGAATACTTTCCGAGTGTGGTTCCATACTCTGATTGATTTGCCATATTTTATGTTCACACTTTAAATGTTACACTGGTGTCATTCTCACAGCTATAATTAAGGCTACCTCAAAACACTTATTCACTGTTTCTTAGTGTGAATGCAGACAACTGCCCTGGGTTGAAATTTCGCATGGGATGTCTCAGCTTAGAATTAATTCAGAAATGGGAATTAAAAACATGGAGGACAGGCCAGCACCAGATATCTCCTTTTTTTTTTTCTTTTAAGTGTGACTCCCTTCCTCAAGGGAAGAGGGAAAAGGGCTCCATTGGGAGCAGAACACGGTGGTGTTTGCCAAAATGTTGTGATCTCCAGGGCAACACTGAGCATAGTGGCAGGCAGCAAACAGAGGGGATGCACACAAAGGTGTTATACGCATCCCTACACAGGTATTAGTGAGTGGGTATCTACTGTCGTTGGCACCACCCTTCATAGCAAAGGGACAGAGGCCTGAAGAAGTCCTGTGAAATGAGTCTTTTGGCTATTTTTCTAATGTTATCCCCTCAGACGAGAGATACGTGGGCAGCAGAGAGGCCGGGGGGAGGAAATCTGGGTGAAGGCAGCTGCAGCTGCAGCCCTGAAGTCCCCCCACTTTGCAGAGCGCAAAGTGCTGCCATTGCCCCCCTCCTTTGGTGTGACAGCCACCCGCTGGAGCCCAGACCCCTCTCACCCTGGCTGCGAAGGGCTGTTTCCTTATTTCCCACCGTTTAGGCAGGTCACTCCCTGGCTTTCCACAGTTGTTTCTATTAGTTGACTCAATCTGCTCTCACACACACAAGCACCCTATTACAGGGTCTGTGTTCCAGTTCCTTCAGCAGGGCATTGGCCGCGAGCACAAATGGTTTTATCTCCAGTTTCATTAAAAGAAAAAGCTTCCCCGAGGACTCTCTGTACCCCTCACTTGTAACCAGCACAGGGTGCTGAAATCCTGGTCTGAAGATCAATAGCAAGATCCCGTTGACTTCATCAGGGCCAGAATCTGAGCTATGCTCTCCAGGTCAAAGCTCACATCATCAGTGCTGCTAATAGGGTTGGCATCAGGAAGGCTGTGAAAAAAAACCCCAGGCTGATTTCAACTTTCTTTGCCCAGTCACATGCATGCGCACACAAAATTAATGACCAAGTACAGAGGAATGAAAGCATTTGGCAGGTAATTTTCTCTTCAAGCTTCTAAGAAACTAGCGAGTGCTACAGATTAAAAGTACATTACATCTAAAAAAATACTCCGGCCACAGTCCCACCAAATTGGACAGGTTCCTTTCTGGATACCTCTAGGCCCACAGAGATCCCTAGCAGGTAAGAAACACAAGACCTGGGGACTTAGAGGAAATTTAGGCCTTCTGAATATGACTCTTCATGTTTTTTTACAAGAATTAGTGTTTATGCTGAAAATTTCCAGAACTCTTTCTTTCCCAAACATTCCCACTTAAAAAGAATATTTTGCTTCAAGGTCATTTGAAAAGAAAACATTGTTAAATTCTTTGAAATTCTGGCTAGAAATTTAAGAATCCCTTGGGAAACTTCATCTTGCATTGGACTATACAGCACAGGTTTTCAATTCCTCTCCTTGTCCTCGAGATGACGGTGCAACAGAACGGGAGGGCAATGGGTTCTCAGGCCCTGAGTCTGCAAACACTTTGGGTATGGTTTCATGACTCAAAGTGCTCACATTACTGTGGTTTAATAAGTTACCACCCATCAGCTGAGCTGTGGCAACTGCCCGTGCACATACAATTAGCTCACCCTAATTGCAAAATGTGCAACTCACCCCCTTTCAGGAGATCAGTGCAGCTGCACATTTATATCAAGTTACCCCTTGGCATGTTTGAGGCTCAAGGCCCCGTTTCATCATACCTTAATCGAGATGAAGCATGGTAGAAGATATGAGCATCCGACATGCCCCAGGGGTGGGGATTCACAGCCTCAGCAGGCTGGCGGACCCCTGCCATGGCGAGCAACCCTCGAGCCAGGGTGCGAGCTGCTCTCTGCAGTGTGTCGCGTTTGCTATGCAGCAGACAAAAATCAGAGTGTCAGAGAGAATAGCCTGAAAAGTGCCTTCCTGCCTCCAACACGGGAAGCAAGGATGGTGCAAGGGAACCTGCTGCCCAGCAGTAGCTGCCCTCGCTCAATGGTGGCTATGTCACCAGCTCGTGCGTCACACACACTGCTGCCACACCTAAAAAAGCTCACTTTTTTATGTTGAGATACTCCACTTTGGGTTCAGATGGAGAACGAACACTGTTTGCACCTCTGTGATTTCATATACCCACCCCAACATCCTGCTCCAGAGCATCTGTGTTTCAGCACTCTCCGTATGCGTCTTTTCTGTTGTGCTTTCCAAATATAACCACCCAATTTAGCACAACTGCTGTGCATATGATCCACAAAATCAGCCTGTTCGTCTGGGTTATGTATTTACATCTCTTGCTACCAGGCATTTGATGAAACAGCTTCCTTCTCCTTTCCAGTCCTTTTGGGCTTTGATGACTCAAATCCTTACTCATGGGAGCAGCCCTTGCTTGAACACGTACTCTGTTGTTTCAACTGGATCTTCCTACCATAGCATCTAAAGGATCAGGATGTTTCCCACCAGCATGCCAGGTTTCGAGCACAAGGTACACTTGCTACATCAGGAAATTAGTGAACAAGAAGTTGAACGGGCAAAGAAACCCCAAGCATGAATGTATCATCAATTCTACCTGACAAAAGTATTTTCCTATTACAACCGGCACATGAGGCTCAGGTTAACAAATGGGGCAAAGCAGTCCAGGAAAATAGAAAACATATATAGTAACGCAATAAAAATGTACACACACACACACCCTTTTTGTTGCATGTGTAGAACTACTTGAATTTTATTTCCAAAATCTGAATATTGATGAAATTTCAAGACTGAAAAAATAAATTAGGAAAAAAGTTAATGATTTTTCACTAAATATTTTTTCCTAAATAAATTTCGTGCTAACTGCCCTGCATTTTATTTTAGCTGCTTGACATAGTTTGAGATTTAAATCAGAGAAGAAGTCTGGAACATTTTTTTCCAGAAGGTGTTAGTTTTTGCCTTGAACAGTCCTATCATCTAGGTAACCTTTTTATATCCCTGTAATAAATTTCATCTGTCATTCACCTTTGAGCAGCGCACCTGCACTTGTGAATCCCTGTTCTGTGACTGCTTTAGCCTTCCAAATTGCTGACCAGCTTCAAACAAGCACAGCTACTTGTTTGCCAAACATTAAAGCATGTTTCCTTCACAACCAACTCCAAACACTTGGTCCTAGATCAATGCCAGGCTAAATGTGCAATATCTGACAGACCACCACAGCTAGAAATTGAGTATTTTTAACAATTTTAAGCTGAATATCCTATTGCTTAGAAGTGACTGTCACTTTGAGCCTATCCAGACAATTCAGAGGTTGCTAAATTTGTGTTTAGTTATGTGCAAATTTGCATGTACTACAAATATGTCTTGCAAAGCATCCAAAGCTGCTGTAGAAAAACTTATTTTATAATTGCACCCCACCACAGCATGTTCTGGTTTCTCTCTTAGCTTTGTTTGTGGCCATTACAGAAAGACAGCATGCAAAGAGCGCTGTTATGGCAGTGGCATCAAGCAAGCAATGGAAAGAAGAGTTGTCAGAGTTAAGTTTTCCTGCCAGTCCTTCGATTCGCTCCCTTTTGCACAGGCATAACGTGAAAGTTTTTAATTCCATGATTACAAACCCTTTATCTGAAGGCTCCTGCTCCACTGCGTGCGCAGAACGGACAGTGTTGACCAAATGAGCAGCTACGTGATATTTAGTTCAGCACGCGGCTTCGTGTTTGCTGCCCGCTGCTCTGCATCAGAGAGGCGGTGGGAGGTATTGCTGTTTTGCAGAGGAGGAGTTGCGGCACGCAGAGATGACAGCTGAGAGCTGCCACCCGTTTGGTGGGCCCAGCCGGAGAGCACCTCAGCTGCCAGAGCGCTCAGTGCCTCCCATGGTCCTCGCTGAGCCCCCGGCCCTGCTGCATCCCCTGGGCTGTTCCCTCCTGTGGACAAGGCAAGGCTGGGCCTGGGCTCAGCCACCAGATGGGAACTGACAACCCAGGAAGGGTCTCAGAAGCTGCATATGCACCAGCCTGGACTGAAACAAGATGACTCGGGCTTTTACCAACTTTTCACTTTGCAGCCCAGCTCACAGTACTGTAACTTGGATGCGCGTAACTTAAATGTCCAGCGCAACCTTGTTTCCCCCAGAAGAAAACCCGCAGAAACTTGCGGCGGAGCCCAGCCAGCCCAGGAGTCTCGCCGGTGTCCTCCGCGCCGGGCTGTGGAGCCGGGCGCAGCGTGGGGCTGCGTCCCCCGGGGTGGCGGACGAGGGGTGCGGAGGAAACGCCAGCAATATCGGTATATATGGGGCTTTCTAAGCCAGGCCCTGCTCTGGAGGGGCTTCGCTGCGCCTCCCGCCGGGGAGCAGCGCAACCCCTCCTCGCCTTTAAGTCGTTTCGAGCCTTAAAACCGCCCCAGGCGAGCCGCGGAGGTTGCGCGNGGGGTGGAGGGGGGGAGATGAAAAGGTGGGAGGAATTAAAAGCGGAAAAAGTGATGCAGCCTTGGGGGCTGAGAAGGGCTCGGCGTCTGGTGGGGAGGCGGGATTCGGCGGCAGGGGTATGGAATACGGTGGGGGAAGGAGAGGAGGGAGGGAGGAAGGAGACGGGGAAAGAAGGGGGGGAGGGGGAGAGAAAGAGAGAGAGAAAGAGAGAGAGAAAGAGAGAGAGAAAGAAAGAGAGAAAGAAAGAAAGAAAGAAAGGAAGAAAGAAAAGAGGAAGAAACTTCTCTGTGCGTTTTCCCCCCAACTTTTTCAGAAGATCAAAATAATTAAGTCAGCTATTACTATTTTGTATTGCTATTCAATTTCCTCCCACTTCCACACTATCTGCTGGGATTGAAAGCGGAGGAACACAAATACTACAGGAAGGCTATTTTCAAATATAATATTTGCAAAACTCCCAAAGCACTGGACATCTCAGGAACGGGTTGTCTGAGGCTTTCAGCCCCATTTCTGAATTATGCGCCCTCTAGAAATAGGAATTTTTTTACCACTATAACTATGTCAAGAGACAGGTTTCTTTTTTCAATCGCATAGTTACTTTGGTGACACCACAAGTGGAGCTCTGCCTTCACTAGTGGTAACATGTACCAGTATAGCATCTGCCTCTCCTGAGGAGGAAAAGATTATACCAATGAAGAAGAACCTTACAACTGGTGCAAGACTGTAGGCTCATCAGCAAGACTATGCCACTTTTACTGTCCCACGACATTGAACAGGTAAGTTTTGTGTCCAGAGTCACGCTAGTGGGCTCAATGCTTATCAGCTGTATGAGACTACACCAAATGGAGTATCGTTTGGTCTTGCTCGTTTTAATGGCAGTTCTGGAAATGCTGAAAGTTTTCTACATAAAATCAGATGAAGGAAAGATGCTTAGTGCCACAATAATAGTCTTTAACCCAAAGACTTTACTTGCTTGGGTGTTGGTTTTTTTTTTTCCAGGAAATCACATTTTCCAGCTTTTCTTCTATTTCTTTGCATCGTCCCTTGGAAGGCTGTTAGCACTGCAGTGCTCGAGTCCTGGGTTTTGTTTGGCCCCTGCCCATTGCACACCAGTGAGGATGGGCACGGTACTGCCAGGAGACACAGGGCAATACCCATGTGTGCATGAAGGGAAGCCAGAATAGCCCACTTTCTAAAAGGGGCTGCTAATCATTTTTGTTTTTCCTTTTTAAATAACTGCTGGTGAGTCAGGCATGACATGGCTCCTATAACCTTCACAGATAATTAAGCAATTCATACCTCGTATCTGTGGGTAGACGCTGCTGTCAAAACTCAGGCCCATTCTGGAAGTGGCTGAAGTGCTTTCTTTGGGGGGAAAAAAACCCTCTTGCTTTCTCCCACCTTTGATTAAATAATCTTAGATACCAAGACTGTATAGCAGGGCAATTTGCTTGTGTGGGCCATTGCTTTTGAAGCTGATGCGACAGCTTGTTGCACGACTCTTCTCTGTACACATTCTTTCTTCCACTTCACTGGGTGGAATGCAAAAGATGAGCAGAGCAAGAAGCTTTTGATTTTTGCTACTATAAGTTGACAAAATACAGCTTTGTCAGTTCTGATGTTACACTGACAACCAGTGTTTCACACCTCGGCAGTGTGAAAGTGGCTAGTGTCTGTAGCTCGGGCTGAGGTGTCCCAAGGCCAAAACGGGTGGACTCCATACGAAGCCAGGCTCTTGTAGCATCCCACTGTAGCATCAATGTCAGAGTGAGCAGGGAGAAGTCTTGCTCCCTGCACGGGTTACCGTTGACCTGTGTTAACAGGATGTTCTGAGTAATACATGTGTTGTCTTCAGTTTCCTGAACTTTTTTGCATGGGCAGTGTTGTCCCAAATACCTGCATCATCAAGGAGACCTGCAAGGGCCTCAGGACATCTGGACTCTGAGAGAGCAACAGGAAACTTGTGCTAGGGGTGAAACAGGCTGCAGTGTCGAACCAGACGTTTAAAAGAGATCCAGACTCTGCAACACAAAGACGTAAATTAAACTGGGGGAAAAAATAAGGTTAGACTCGTGGAATCCTCAGCTAGAGGTGAAAAACAGTCTTTGTCCTCCTCTTCCCCACAGTGAAATAGGATGATTTCTTTCATAACTGCACCGTCCAAACCACTTCTTAGATTCATGGCTTATTTCCATTATTTTAACAAAGGTGTGTCTCAGTCTGCACGTAATATTTGAAATAGGGGGGACTTCTAGCACTTTCCAGGTTGGCTAGTCCATAACCGCATAGAATAGTACCATGGAAGAACAACTCCTCAGTCTCATGCAAAGGGAGGAAAAATTGAATACAGTTAAGAAAATGCAGATGCAACCCAAATATTGGGAGGATTTTTCCAATTGCTGGATGTTGCAGATGGTGGAAGAGTCCCTCCAGAAAATATTGGTTCACCCTTCATCCTGGCACACGCTGAACTCATCTGAACAATGCAACAGCAGACACTAGAATTAGTCAAGGAATCAAACAGTTTTTGATAGAAAATCTCACAGACCATTTCCAGGTATTTCTCCCCCCACCCCTTTTTTTTTTTTTAATGAGAAAAGCAGTTATGTTAAAAACATCATGGGGAGTAATTCTGAACTGGCAGAGAGACGGGATAGTTGATTGAATAGATTCTTTCCATCTCCACATTTTCTGATCTATGAACTCACCTTTGGGAAACTTTTCTCATTTCAGACCGAGTTTCACTCCCCCAGGGTTGTCTGAAGAAGGTGGGATATTTAACCTGAGCAGCATTAACACCACCACTGCGCTTTGGCTTTAAAAGTTAGTAAGATGTTTCAGCACTAAGAAACTTCATCACAGAGTGACTTTTCTTTGATTTGCTTTCTTCCTGGAGGCCTCCCTGTGATATTTTCTGCTGGTGCTTCACACTGCAAGCCAGAGATACTACTGTTAGCTGGACGTGCTGGAGACCGAACCTGCTCCACAGCCAGCCTGATGTTTGCTGCACCAAGTCCTCTGTGACTTCCTTTTGCTTCCCCTCCCATTCCTCACAGGCAGAAAGCTCATATGAGGGACACCGTTGCAATATGGTGTCCAGTGCAATTTCTAACAAAAAGTCCATCTTTCTGGCCCCCAGTGGATGGTCCCCTTGCCAAAGACTGTCGAGTTACTTGGAAGCCCTGAGAAGTCCTGCAGCTCCACGCTGCAGGGAACACCAGATTAGTGCTTAGTGAGTGTGGCTGTGTCCTCAGCCAGTAATCCCACTTAATGGGGCTCATCATAATGCAGGGTAACTGGGTGGCAAGCGTCCAAGTCATTCTTTTTAATTAAGGAATCCGCAGAGAAGTTCACATGGGATCTAATGACTCACAACCCTGTTTCTGCGGAGAGCAAACAGCAAATTAGTAGACAGCCTTCAAAGCATGAAAGGTGTGGAGGAGGGGACTGGTATCCCCAAAAGCAGTGCAAGGCATTTGATCAAGTACCTGGGAATGAGGGACGAGAATAGTTTGTAGGAGTGACCGTCGAAGTCCCCAGCCCTGCAGAAGTCTCAGGGAGGTCCCCAGCTGTGGAGCGACTGCTTTTCCTCCAGGTTCACTCCCATGCAAGCCACTTCTGTCACAGCACACAAGCGTTGCGTCGGCTGGGTTGGTTTCTCCTGGACGCTTGATTTTTCTCCAAGCAACTGCATTTATAGCCAAAAGTCCGGGACCGAGAACAATGTCTAATTTAGTTTACAGCTCAGAGGATGTAAGGAGGAAGTAATGTGGATATCAGTTCAGGAAAAAACAACAACCTGGAAAAAGAGGCAGAAGAGGACATTCACCCATTTCAGCTAGAACAGTTTGTCATCGCATGGTGCTAAGGGGACAACATCAGCCTGAGACTCCAGCAGTCTACAGCTTTTCTTCTTATCCTTATTAAACCTTTCAAATCAGAGACAGTGCAAATTTATGTAAATAACAGCATGTAACATATAATTCTTCTTGGTGTAAAACTGACTTCTGGGGCCAAGAAACAAGAAACTATTAAAATAATAATAAAAAAAATTCTGAAAATTCTCACTGCTTTTATATTTGTTTTCAGACTGGACCTTTGTGGCTCGGGGAACGGATACACTGACCTTTCGCTTGCGTGCTCTTCAGCTCCTGCTCTGCCACAGGCAAGTGAGTGCAAGTGAGCTCAGTGGTCCTCCCCAAACCCCGACACACGCAGACTCCAGTGATCAGCAGCCTGTGCTGGTCTTGCCACAGATTTCCTGTGCGGTCTTGGATAGGAAGGTGTCTGTGTGCCTCAGTTTTTCCATCTGTAAAATAAGAATGATGTTACACTGCTTCACCGGTGCAGCTAAATTTCTGCTTAAAAAGCAGTCTGTGACCTTTGGATGAATGGTGGTAATGAGCTGTTTGCCTTATTTATAAGTATCATTTGGTGTGATATAAATATTTTTTTGTATTGTACATACTGTGTTTGTTTTGTGCAAGTGAATGAAGTCCCAATAAAAGCGAGAGACAGAGTATTTTGCTTTCCCACATAACTCAACCAGCGTTCCCAAGTCCTGATCTCTAACACCTCTGCTATTGCAGTCCTGGGCCTCTCTTGAGCAGAAACTGCTGATCGTGCCAAATTCTCTGGTGTTTTGTAATGTGGGCTAACATGCGCCGGGGTTTGGATGAGACCAATAGGCTCATTTTCACTTAAGGCCTGCGGCAGCGCTGGAGCTGGAGAGCAAAGAAGTGAAAGGTCAGTGTATCCCTTCCCTGAGCTACACAGCTCCTGTTTGAAAACAAATAAAAATACCATGTGACTGTTATGATTTTTAAAAATTTTTAATAGCTTTATTGCCTTTCTTCCTCCAGAAAGTCAACTTTACACCAAAAGGAAAATTAGATGCTATTACTTTTGTACATTTGCATTGTTCCTTACTTGGAAGGTTTGCTTGGAATAAGAAGAAAAACTGTAGACCTATTACTTCTCTCATTTTTCCAATTTTGTGTGTTTCAGTCTATGTGTATAGTATTAGCCAATATTTAGATGGCTTTCTGGAACAAAGTTGGTGAATACGACCATGCACTTTGAGAAATGAAGGTCCAAATAGACACTGACAAACGATTAAGTTACCGCAGCCTAATGAGTGTCTCTAGAGAAAAATTAAAGTGAGCACTTAACTTGGGTGGGCTGGGAACATGCGCACAATCAATTACTATGGCTTGGTAGATGATGAATAAATTGTTAAACTACAATAAATTGACAGTTTGCCATGTCCATGCCCTGAAGGACATGATGGTATCCCCTTTCTACTCCCAAAGGATGGTCTCAGCTGCTTTTCTTGGTTCCCTCTGGAGTCAACAAGGGAGGCAGGCACTCACAAGGGGGTAGATGATCCCACTTACTTTGTGCACCTATTTTGGAACAGTAGAAATCAAACTCTTTGATGGCTAAAGTTGGTGAGATGAATCCCACACAAAGTACCTAAAATGGTATTATTAGCAAAACTCCTCCTTTTCTCGAAGAGGGATAGCCCTTGAGTACTAGATTCCCCAGATCTGGCTTACCAGTGGTTGTCAAAACCCCGAGGAGGAGATACAGTAATCCTAAACCTCAGTAACTACCCCTAGCAATGAGGACAATTGGCAACTCTCTGCTGCTACTGACTAAAAGAAAGTCAAGAATGATCCTATGTGTCTCCTCACCTTAGAGTTCTACAATGACCTGAAGTTACTTCCCGAACAAGTGTAAAAAAAGCTATACAACCTGGAATCTCATCCACTGTTGTTCTTCTATTAAAAGAGCCACAAATTAGGGAATCCTGGCAGGCTGATAATATCTGACGAGGTGATTGGTACTGAAGAATTACTGGGTTCATCAGAATCATCTCCAACACCCCGTGTTAACTAAATACCTTCTAGTAATACCTTTCTGCAAGCTACAACAGACCATTCTGCCATAGAATATGTAATACAAACCACCTCTACATCAAAGCTTCTCTGGCTGTTGGGTGTATCAATAGCTTGTAAATCAACAATCCAGATGATGATAGCATCAAAACTTGTCTTGAATATTCTTGAGTGGGACCTGAAGGCACTGGCAACCTTATTTACTTTATCCTCCCTCAAAATTTTACTCTCAATAGCCCACATTTCCTCCAGAATATGAATAGAGACATGAGAGTTAAAATGACCTGCAACATGTCAGCCTTTTCATGAGACATCTGTAGAAGGATTTCTAAGTAAGTTTATAAATTCTGCCACCAAGTCCAACTTGTACCTAAGATGACATATTCATCGTTTGCACTGGAAACCTGGATTTCCATACCAATTCCTACCACAAATTTAGTAATCATTACCCTGCTACTGTTCTATCTCTGGGATAGCCTATTCAAGTGTAATTTTCCTGGACACTATAGATAACACCAAAAAAGGTAATCCACAGAATAAAATGTGTGTGTATATATATATACACACACATTATACATAATATGTATACATAAAACCTACAGACCAGCTTAGCAACTCAGTATACCCATCAAACATCTGAGAAAGTTGGTAATGCAGACAAGCCCTTATATACCACTACCACCACCACATTTTCTTTGAGAAGAACGCTGTTGTGGACAACCTAATGATCTAAGGACTGTTTCTCAACAATTATACTACTTGAGACAGCTGTGTCATGTTTTTGAAGGAGCCATTCAAGCACCGTGTAAGAAATTACTTCAGTACCAAAAAACAACCCACAAGGACATTTTATCTCCAGTTATTACATACCATCACATCCTGGAGCCTATATAGAAAATCACTGGGCAATTGCAGCTTAAACTTATATCTAGCTATAAACTCAGTGCTGCCTTCCAAACCCTTGTCCGAGACCTGATACCAAGCTCACTGAAATGAATGCAATATGAAATTGGCGGGCATTAAGGGAGATGCTATATGGAATGTATTGCATGGCATGAGCAGCATGGTACAAAAAGGGTATCTTAGTCTGTGGCAAGGTATACAGATCGAATCCCAGAAACAGTGATTAGCGAAGAAGGGTTAATCTCCAGAAGTCTGAGTCAAGTCGTCACTAAAACCATTGAATACTGCTGAGAGGTTTATGAAAAAGAAGAAAATAGATTCTGATGGGATTACTCACAATTTTCATCTCTAGTTACACCAGAAAGACTGCAAAAAAAAAAAGTTTTGTGTTAGTCACTGGGACTTCTGCTGCAGGTAGTCATTACCATGAGAAATGTGAAGATACATAAGAAGGAAAAAATGCTGTTGTTCAGCTTCTGTGAAGCTTTGAATTTATTTGACTGAGATCAGGAGCGCAAGATAACCCTTGTATCAGAAGCCGGCCAACTACATATTAGTCTACCTGCTTAACGTTGCTCTTATTTTTGGTGGCTAGGGTCTTTCATTGAAACAGAAATACGGAGCTGCTGAAGTTACTGTTACCCTGTCTATAACATCTCACCCTACAGTAATTGCGTTCTGATTGAAACGAGGTTTTGACCTGACAGAGTTTGTAATGAGCCAAATTTGAGCAGCTACAGCCCCTTGAGCACCTTACAGAGAGAGGGCAGAAGAACAGGAAAGTTCCATGATGGTGACCGAACAGCTGGGTGGGGAGCCCTGTTGACGGAGTCCCCTGCACTCGCTCTTCATCAAACCTCAGCAAAAGTTTACAGTGATCAAGCAGGCAATCCCTTCCCTACTCAGCATAGTGTATTTGCATATGATAAAGAATTAGTTGGATTCATATTTTGCTGTAATTGAGGAAAAACCTGGATATACACTCTACTGTATGCATGATAGGTGTAAAGGCATAATCGGAAGAGGGGCCCCATGTTTCCCCTCCTTTCTGGATATAAATTGCTCTAAAAATATAAGGCAAGACGTTAAGAAGTATCAGTAGAAAAAAGAAAGAAAGAAAGGTTCTTTACTGAAGAAAGTAAAAGCAAATGAGCAGGCATGGATTTATCAATGTGATAGGAAGGAAGGAGAGCGGAACACATAGAAAGGAGAAGTGGCACTTGTCTGCTGGGAGGAAGGTTGTCTTTTCCCAGAGATGAAATGAATCACTTTATCTCCTACAACAATTTTTGTCTTGAACAAAATGAAGTGGCAAAACCCAAAGAACTTCTCCAGAAGCAACCTTAGTGGAAACTGAGGTGAAATCTCTGTGGGCTGCAACTCGAGTGTCCATCAAAGACATTGAGAAGGAGGAGGAAGAGTCAGCAATCCAGCCTGCTGAAAGGGAGGTGAGCCTGAGGTGTTGCAGTGCCACAGTCATGGCCATGGAGGAAAGCAGTCATGAACAGAGCTCAGGTCCGGTGACCTCTGTGATCAGGCCATGTATCACAAGTTAAAGTGCATCCATTACCAAAACCTCATGGCTTGTTTGCTAAGACTTTACTCAAAGGCATTTTAAAATGGAGAAGAGACATCTCTGCTATGTACTCTTTTCCAGACTTGTCCAGGGAGGAACTTTCTCTGCCCCAAAGCTCTCTTCAGAGATACTTGAGGTAGCTCAAAGTATCACTACAGAACTGTGTTTGTCATCTATGGGTCACTTCAATTTTTGTCCACTTTGATAGGTCTACTTAAAAATTCAGTATGGTGCTTTCACTAGAACTACCTTTTTCTTATTTTGTCCCTATGAGAACTGCTACTGGTGTACCAAGTCAGTGAGGGAACATGCCAGTTCTCAGCTACTACTGGAAACCAGTTGTCAGACATGAACAGTAGTTTGGGTTAAATTGACTTGGAGCAAATTATTTACAAAAATGCTTATCATCAATAGGAAAGGAAGGTTGGATAATTTTAATACACATGAACACCTTAACTATTTCGAAGATTCTAGTACACATTAAACTTTATTGTCTCCACTGTTTCATATCCTCGTGCTGGTTGATACATCTAAGTGTAATATTTTCATCTTCTATCAATATAATCTCTCATATTTTATGTTATTTTTATTCTACTTTTCAAACTTACCTTTGCAGAAAACTTAATAAAACCCCAAATTTTGGTAGCACTGAAATTACTAAGAATATGTTCATGAGCTGTATCTCATTAAGGGCAAATATAAAAACAAAATGGAAATTTTTTAGTGTAAGCAGTTTTCAACTTCTAAATGAACAAGGAAAGGTCTGAAGATTTTTAAAGAGTAAAATATCTCTATGTTTTCAAAACTCCTTACTTAAAAAAGGCTTATCAGATCAGCCTTAAACTTTCAAAAAATATTCTTCTTTGCCAAGAGACCACACGTGAAGTTTCAGGTGGGAAAAAATTTGGCTTAGAAAAGAAGAAGAAAAAAATATAGGGTCTTAGAATAAAAATCAACATGGAACTGCTACTGTAGTTCCATTATAAAGACTCATAAAAAACATTTCCAGTTGCTCTCCAGTAGGTCTGATTTCCATAAGTAAAGCCCCACTTTATTTCTTCCACAGTTCCTTATAGGTCTTTAAGGACCTATGAAAACTTTCTTGCCAACAGGGAATTTCTTGCAGAAATAAAGTATCTTAGGAAACATTTTTTTATAGATTTGGAAACCTATTAATGATTAAAGGCCTGATCCTTCAGAGCTGAGTGTTTGCAGTTTCCATTGGCTTCTGTGGGAATGACAGATGCTGGGCACCTTTTCATATTAGATATAATATCTGCATACCTCAACTCTGTGATTGTACCAGGCTTGTGAAAAACCTTAGTGCTTGCCCTCCAAACCACACAGGGCAGGTCCCTGTATTCAAACTGAAGAATTTTAAATTCATGATTCTGGTCCTTAAGATCACGGGACAGACAAAATTCATGAGCTTTTTCAGTTTTTATGTGATTTGTGAATTTAAACCTCTTTTAAAAGTAAGTTTCTTGCCTTTTAAGTTTTCTCCGCAGGAATCCGGGCTGGAAATTCACTTTTGTTTAGAATAGAACAAGGTTTTCCTTGCTGCTACCCGTCTCCTGCAGCTGGGGCTAAAGAAAGACACAGAACATCACAGGACTTAGTATTGGACTACAGGAGATGGCTGTGGTGAGGCTAACTCATCCTCCCTCTTGCAGGTGTGACGCCATGCTCCTGCCCGTGCCGGCAGAGCCCCACAGTGCCACCCGTGCTTTCTCAGCACTTAGCTGGGGACACAGGATCAGAGCAGAAAAAAATCTGTGGGAGGCAGAGCTGCAGCTGCTGGAGGAGCTTATTTTATCTGTCAGCAACTGTACGTGAACCCTCTCTACTGCAGGATAAAATCTGACAGAGAGGCATAAGTCCTGACAGAGAAAGTTTTATGTACATTAAAGTCCTCATCAACCTGTCAATGCATAAATAGCCATATGCAACACAAGTGATGATTAAAAGTGATCCAAAAGAAAGCATTTAAAAACCAAATGAACCTACGCACTACACCAGATCTACACCAAAGCTTCTTGATAAGTTAAACTGATTTTTAGTCACAGAGATCATCAACAAAAGGTCTGACTGCCAAAAGGCATTTTAGACATTCAGCAGATTTCCTATTAAAATGTAAGATAAGGAACCATCAAAATGTACATAAAAAAGACCCCAGTCAACTGTGTAAAATTTCTTGAGGAATCAAGGAAAGCGTGTCCCATTTGTGGGACTGCTTCCAGGGCCTTCTCCCTCTCCTTCAGCTTTTGTGCTTTTGTGTTTATGGCAAAAACAGTTAACAGTTGGAACAGCTACAGGCAGCCTGCAGCCCAATAGCAGCTCCTTCTCTTGGAAGGATACTTATTATTCCTGCTGCCTTTAATTGCCTGGTTAATCTGTGTAACCAACAACTGTAAGCCATGTAATCCCATGGCCCTTTCACTTGTCCTTTATCGACCAGGCAGGTATTTGTTATGCTGCTTGTTCTGTTCTTCCCTCCAAGCAGGCTGTCAGCTCTTCACACATGAGGATTTCGTACCACACTACGTGTTTGCACAGCACTGGCACAACGGAGCTGCCCGCTTGAAGCTTCCAAGGGCTACCAGGTAAAAAACCCAAATACCCCTGAAGCCACCCTAGTGATTTGCCGAGGTCCATTTGCCTATTTATGTCATTAAAGCTGGCAGATGGCAAGGGAATGAGGAGAAAAGTGATATTTTGTTTAAAAAAGAAAAAGAATAGAAAATCAGCCATTGTGAGGAACCAGTCTCCATCTTTCTCGTAGTGCTCTCTGACCTGTGGGTAGCCTCCTTCCGGGGAAGTACTGGAAATAAACACTAATTTTTCAAAGACGAAAATCAGCTTTATGCATTCCGTAAGGCAATGACAATTATGTCAGTGTGTTATATTTCCCCAGAACCTTTCCATCAATATAAGACACTGACTTAATTGTGTCACTCAAATCACATTGTAATTGTGAGTTGAAAATGTCATTCTTAATTTACCTGCATTTCTATACCACTGAGGTCAACAGATGTACCTACTCCAGTGATCCGTCCGTGTGAGTGTATGCTCTAGACCTACACACACAGTAAATGGCTGTGGATATTTGTCAGGCTGCTGCTAGGAGTGGCCTCATATTTTTTGGATAAGCTTCAGATAAAAGTCTAAACATCTGGATACTTATAAAAATCATCCAGAGCTCCTGGATGTCGAGGCTTTTCTCTCATTCATTTGGACGTGTATGTGAAATTGTCAGTGGGCACAGAAGTGCTGTAATGCGAGGAGTAATCAGCCAATGGACAGAAATAGGAATCAGATGTCTTTCAAATAAAACTCGCCTCTCCACCAGCAATCCTCCAGCGAATCTCCCACACCTGTGGATGAGGGGTTACGCTGCTGTTACTGCCATTCAGAACTCTTTTAATGCTGGACGTATTTTTAAAAGACAGCTCTCGCAGCTTATAAAGCAAGGTTTTGGCTTTGGCTAATGAAAAGCATTAATGTGCTGTGGGAGGTGGAGAGAGAGAAAGATTATAATTAAATCTCTGCACTCCTCTCCTGTCTCTAAGGGCTTGGATAAGAAACAGTTCTGCTGGGCAGCTGAATTTGAGCTAAGTAAGATAGCTGGGGGAGGGAGCCTTCTTGGTGGTTTCATATAGGCTTGCACATGCGGTAGGGCCAGGGAACATTTCTGATGAAAATAAAATTGTTCTGGGCTCGATCCAGCTGAAAATACCGACAGCCTGCCGGGCTCTGCAACTTTCATAAGGTTGCAGATCCTGGCTCCTAGCAGGAAGCTTGGCCCGGCTGCCGTGGAAGGCCCAGCAAGCAAAACAATAGTTTTATGCCTGAAAGTTGCACATCCAATCGGGAGAGGCAGGAGGACTTGCGCCAACATGCTCCCTCTCTCCCAACGCTGCCAAGGTTGGGCTCTTTCTTGTACCTTCAGTCCCCCTGACCCACACCCTGCGAGTGCAGCCAAGAAGTCTCTTGGGAGCCCAAAGTTGGAGGCGGTTGCTCCTCTGCTTGTAAAAAAGGGCTGGTGGGTCTTGGTATCTCACAGGCTGGTGGTGATAACTGGTAATGGCCTCCTGTGGGATGAACATGATTCTCCCCTCATCCCCCTGTGGTTTTTTTTACTGTCAGCCTCTCTTGAGTTTGATTTGGCCTCGAAGAGCAAATGTTTTGTTGAAATGATTTACGGCTTACGTTAATTTATATAGTGCCCTTTATGTACATCACAGGCGGGTCTTTATAAGAAGTAAGTTTGAAACAATGTAGGTGCCACATGCCAAAAAAATACAACTATTGAAAACAGAAGACTAAAAGACCCCAAACAACGTTTTAAAACTTCTGAGGGAATTTGATATAAAAACTTTTTTTGGGGTGGAGGGGGGTGTTGGATTCCACGGCTTTGGATTGCCAAGAGATGTGTTTTGTGCACTCTCAGGCTGAGACAGGAGACTGAGCCTATGGTGGACAATGAAAAGTAAGCTCATAAGCTTGGTCAGCTGTTGGCGACATGGGCAACAAAAATACTTTAAACTCAGTGCTATAGAATTAATTCCTGCAGCTGCCTGGATCAGAGACTCAGCTCTGCATCCTCTCAGCTTTTGCATCTTACTGCCCTAAAATCACCGGTGGACTAGAACTTCTCATGTCATGACAAGATGGCGTGTTCCAGGAGGAGAAACAGGGGCAAAATGAGCAGAGTCAGTTCACCTTTCTGACACACAATCAAATCCATCTCCAAAACTGTGCTCTAAGCTTCTTTTAAAGGGGAAAAAGAAGAGTTCCTACCAACACACAACCCTGATCCTGGCAACTCTGTGCCTTCCTCTGGGTTTTACTGACTTAAACTGCTCCAGAGGAATAGAAAAGCCCATAGCCACACTGACGACACCTACGGAAAGTTAGTTTTTTTCAAAAACTTGCAAGGAGTGATCACAAGCACAGAAAACATGGAATATAATGAAAATGAAAAACGATGTTTACGTAAAACCAGGCTGTTAGCTAGTGCCCCGTATCGTCTCTTTAATCACTGATTAAGCCCTTGTACCTGTAGCCATTTCATGTGATATAAACCAGCAGCAACTAGACCCCGTGCAAAAGAGTACTTAAACACATATCTTAACTCTAAGTATCTGAAGATCTCTGCTGAAGTCACTGTGAGGACTGACACCCTGAATGCTGCCCATACACTTGCACGCTGGACCGAAGCCTGCATTTTCCCTTTCCTGAACTGGAACGGTGCTTTTTCCTGTGACCGTGGAATTAACTTGAAAATTCACCCCCACATAGATGGCCTGCACTGTTTTTTTCTGCTCCAGTGAAGCTTACTCAAATATTTCAGCTGCGGTTGCAGAGCAGGCCTGATTCTGTACTTGGGAAGTCACTGAGAATTTGGCTTTTGATTTCAATGTGTTCAGGTCTCAGCAAGCACTAGAAATCTAATAAGTATGTGTGTGGCCTGTGTTTTCAGAGGTTCTCAGCATCTTGGACTACCAGATCAGTCTCCTTTTAGAAGCATAGATTTGAAGAGTATGTAAATACTGTTTATATGGTATGTACATACATACACTCACTACATACATGCCTATATATGCATGTATAATGGTATATATTAATATATATAACACAATATAATAGTATAGTATAACATATATATTATATATTTTATATATAATATTATATTATTATTACTGTTTCACTGGAATTGTGCAAACCTGTTAGCTGATCAAAGCACAAGCCAGGATTATTTTAATGATGGAAACCTTTGCTTTTCTCTGCAGCTGTCTTCGTTGAACTAAGCGAAGAGAACACTTTTATCAGAAATATATGTAGACATGTAATCCAAATGACATAGAGCCCTGTTAAGCACAGAGAGGGATTTTACTCTCAGTTATACCAATGTAACTTCTGTTCAAGACAAAAGACATCCCTCTGATCTTACACCAGGCAGATGTACTTCTTCTGAGCAGAAGACATAAAAGACCTGTCAGAACTTGTGCTCCTCAGTGGGATTTATATCTCTGTAAGTGGGCCTGTTTGAGTTGAAGCTGAATGTGTGTACATTCATAATGGGAGCTATTATTCTCTCCCTAAGTGCAACATATGGATGTGGACATGACTGCATTACGTATAAAAATGTAATAAAATGTTTTGCCTGCGAACATGCAATAAAACACTTACACTTCATTTTATGGGAGGATATTTGTGTGCAATCTGATTCTTACATTATAACATGTTGCAAATTTAGTATAAATGCTCTCTCACTTTGAAGTGATAGTCTGCATAGCAGGATGATTCACGGGATAAGACAAGAGCCCTTTGCTCTTGCAAATACAATCCGAAGACAGGCTTGAGCTCTCCAAAGTAATGCACTGGATGGGTTCAGACCCAGGGCTCACTGGTTTGCACAGCAGTCCACAGGATCTTGATAGCATTGCTTGGGAAAGACCCAGGACCAAGGTCGCAGTGGTCCATGGCTTCCTGGAAGAACAAGCTTCCCTTAATGCCACCTTGCAGCTTGGCTCATAATGTGTAGAAGTTATGCAGAATGTGTTCCACTTGTAGAAACGGCACCTCCACACCAGATCTTTGACCTGCTGTCTAGGGGAGGGATGGCTAATTTAAAAAAAAACGCTGTGGGAAGGCCACATCTCCCTCCATGTCCCATTCAGCCGCTGTTTTTTGCTGCAGTGCCTGCCTCCATGCATCGCACCGGGAAGAAACATATTGTCTCCAGATGGTCCTGAGAAGGCTCTGAGAGTCCCTCTGCCTTGGGTCAGGGAAGCCGGCAGTATTTCAGACCAGATAACTGCTGCCACATGATGGAGTCAGGACCGTTTGTAAAAGGTTGTGAGCACAGTGCAGCGGGACAGGGGTGTGATATGAGCAGGGAGGGACAACGTGAAAAGGGAGGGGACCAGTGAGACAGCGTGGACACGACGTGCCTGGTGTAAGTAAGTCCTGGGTAGAAGGACACATCTTCACACAGAGCAGGAAGTTAATAATATCGCAATGTCTCAGGCAGCCTCTTGGGGTGGGCACGGCAGATCTTCCTGTACATATGCATAGAAATGCATGTCACAGCATTAATGACAGACTACCATGGAGGAGCAAAAAGGGTTGCTTTTTCCGTCTTAAAAATAATTTCCTTATTGTTATGATGGTACACAATGACACTGTTCTCTCAGTATTTAGGTATTGAATTTCCCTTTTTTAGAGACGACTTAAACTTGAGTGACCTGCGGACCCACCATCTATGTACTGAGCCCTCTTTGTTATTTGTGCTTTTTGGGGAGATTATGCTCCCATGATTTATATAAAGAGTCTGCCTTCTCAGAGGGGATTTCATATGACCCCATGATCCCATTATTTAAGTACTAAGATCTTCCTTGTTAGAGGTTACTTTAACCACCATTTACACACTCAGCTCCACAGAATAGGGCTTTCCCCACCAGTGTCAATAAAGTTAGCTTTTGTTTGAGTGCTCTTCCTCTCTGCAATTAAATCACACTTGAGAGGCAACACTCTCAATCATTCTGTGAGACACTTCACAAGCAGCAGAAGGAGGCATGTGCTGCTCACAGGAGTATTACAGAGCAATTTACCTACAGACACTATTAAAAGTCACCTGCTCCAGAGGAAGATACATCTGAGGTGACCTTTGGCATATTGGCTTTATATTTAAGAGATGCTTAAGAGATTTAGTCTATCAGGATAATTTCAGATAGCTGAGATGTTGACTTTGTGCCAGGATTCATGGAAACCAATGGGTAATTATAAGGAAAAGTGATGAGAGGTTCTCTTGTCTGACAGAAATTTTAGGAAAAAAATGGAGAAGACGAAATGGCATTCATCAATAAAGGAAGCAGATGTGTGAATAAAAGTCTTTCCTAATCCATTTGCGATTCCATTCTTTAAATTGTTCTAGATTGATGAGACTTTAAAAAAAAAACAATAGATCGAAGAAATTGCTTTATTTGACCCAAATATATTATTTGATATTCAAGTATAAAATGTTCTCACAATAAAGCTGAAGCAAATTTTGAAATTAAATATTTCAGACTGAAAAATTCAAAGATTCTATTTTTAAAATGTCAACCCAATACTTTTCAACTCTTTTTTTCAGGTTGTCTTTGTACCCATACATATATAGGTACAGTTGTTTTCAGCTGAATTAACTGGAGAATATTAACATGATTTCAGAAAATATATTGGTCTATTTCAATTTGCATTTTTCAGTGGGGAAAAAAAGGTTTAAAGAAACTTTTCACTCAACCGTAATAAGGAAACAACAGGTGAGAAAATATTGCCAGTCAAGATGGTTTAAAGAAAAATAAACCATGTTAAACAGACGGGTTTCATTGTCTGATGATGGCTCATTGATGAAAGGATTTACATAGATGTAAAACACTGAATGCTACTTGCTTTAATATCAAACCACGTGTCTATGTAGCATTGCAAAATACAGAATCTGTGAAGCAGTTCTGGAGTAGATGAAGAACTGAATAATTGGCAGATTCTAAAATAGCATTTTCAGCAGGAAATCACATGATAATGCAAATGTTTACAATAAAAATCTGTGCGAATTAGTACTGGTGATGATGCTAGTCTGTATTTCTGTTGGTAATCTAGAGGGGAATGTAAATTACTACTGAAAATGTCTTAATGACATAAAACCTGACGTGACAGTGAGGGCTGGGCAGATGTACAAAATGATATGGACTTGACATACAAAGAGCATGTGTTTTAATACAGGCAAAAACCAGAAATCTGCATGTAGGGCCAAGGAAGACAAGGATGGCCACACAGTCCAGGGCTCAGGAAGGCGGTGCCTCTGAGAAGGACTTGGGACTCATGACCAAGGAGTTGCATTAGAGTTCCTACTGCAATGCTGTAGCTAAAACAAGCCCTAAAGGTAAAAAGAGAGGAACAACCAGTGGAAATACAGACATAATTTTACATTTGTACATAGCTGCACGGACACAGATGTTGAAATATTATGTACAGTTCTGGTCATCCCATATTTATAAAAAGACATTGAAAAACTGAAGAAGATGCAAAAAATGAGCCAGGAAAAATATTCCAATGCTGGAAAAAAAAATTCTGCGCAGTGCAAGACCTAAAGACCTGATCAAAAAGAGGAAGAATAGGTAACTTGAATATGCCATGAGTACTTTCTTCACAAGACACTACTCTGGGAGTAAGCTAATGTGATGAGCAATGGAGAGTGAAAATGAAACAAATTCACAAGAGAAATAAAGCAAATGTTTTGGAAAGCCAAAGTAATTTAAGATATTGGCCCAAAAGTCTTCACCTCAAGACTAGATGTCTATATGGAAGACTCTGATTCAGAGAAATTCCAGGTGGACAACATGGTATGGAAGTAACTTGATTTTAAAAAAACCCAAAAAAACAACAAACAATACCATGCCCTATTTTATCCTGGAAAATTGGTCCTGATAATCTAATAGCCTTTCTGGGCACATCTATATGACTCTCTGGCTCTATTCCTACAGATAACACTTTGTGGAGCAGACCCAAGTCTTCCTGCGCATCCAATTTACCTTTTGGCAGAGAACTGAGACGAGAGATAGTTGTGTATCTCTTGCCAAAGCTAACAAGAAGCGTATCTTACGCAAGACAAAGCCCTGCTTGCAGAGAAATTTAAGCCAAAGTGATGTATAACTGCAAGCAAACAGTGAAGTCATAAACACCCTGGAGCTCATTTTGCCTTCGGTTCCTCGCTGCTGTTGCATAGTTTTAAATGATGGTTGAATTTGTTCAGGGCTGCAGTTGCTCTCCATATGCACATCTCTGCCTTGGCATTTCTAATGCTTCATGGTATTGGATGGAGATAAAAGTTCTGTGTTGCTCTTGTCCCCCTTCTATAATGAAGCCATTATCCCTAAGAGCTCACTTAAAACTGTATCTCTGTGGGATCCTCTCCATTGATTGCTAACGGCTTTAGTCAGTGTGTTTGAAACGGACCCAGCAAAAACCTCGCGCAGCCTGAGTTTTTGTCCAGAGTGTTTTGCTGTACCCAGAGCTCCCGGCACAATTTGAGTTACCATCTTCAGAGAGGCCAGAGCCTTCAAAAGGTTTTATTTCCTACCCCTGAGCTTCCTAACTTGGAGTCTTCAACACAATTTATACAAACCGACAATGCAGAAAAGGATTTGGGAATCATGTCTAAAATTATTCAGAATTTGACCCTTAAAAATCCTTATCCGTTAGAGGGTTGGAATTTACATTTTCTTAAGAAAACAGCCAACCCTAATTTCTTTTTAAAAGTCCAAATATCCTGGAAAGCATCAATTATGTGCTTTAATTACAAAATTATGTTGGTTGTACAGACACCTGTGCATAGTGCTCCAGCCTGATACTCAACTAACGTGAAAACTCAGATAAGCAATCCTGTTAAAGTCAATGGGAAAACCTGGCTGGAGAGGGTAAAGTCTGCAGGATCAGATCCTCTGCAGAGAGTTTCTTTGTTTCCAGAGATATTTTGTGCTTCACTAAGTAAAAAATGTCATCATATTTCAAAGTGAAATTTTGCAGGCCATTGATCTAGAATGTGAGCTAGTTCCTTTGGGTATTTTGGAAAATCAGAAACAACATATTTATTTAATTTAGAAAAATTACTTCCGTCCAAGGCTGTTTCTCAAGAAACATTCATGACAGCCTAAAACTTGCAAACTCACTACATACACGTGCCAGGCATAGCATAAAGATAAATAGCTCAATACGTTGTGATATGAAATCTCCCTGAACAAGTATTTTGTATTGGATTGTAACAGATCTTAAAAGACCTTCCAGTGTCCTAGAAAAATAATCATAGTTTTAAAGAGCTAGTAAATATATATCTTCACATGGTAGTTAGCAAATGTTTCAATAAACTGTAAAGATTCCTTCTAACAATTTTCATACTTAGTCCCGGAATGATTAATCATGTTGCTTTTTTTAAGGTTTACATTAAAATAATAAGAAATAAACTTTCCAAAATAGTAAAACATTGTGGTTCTCATGCCAATAGGAAAAGCCAAGGACATTAAAAATTAAAGAAGACATCTCCAGTCTAGATTTCAACCCCAGCTAAGTAATTTTCATGCTTCTGGCCTCTCTTGGTTCCCTGAGGAAAATGGATGAAGCCCTTCTCCCAAAAGGGTACACCTGACCTAAATACTTCCAGATTACAGACTTAAAGAGCAGACACCCAGGTCTGTAAGTTATGCTTCGTTATTGAATGACATCTGTTTGTGGTGTTACACAGGGCAGGGTACACTCTGCAGAAGTAACTAAGTGAATTATGGACAAAATGTTAGTCTCAAAAGGAAAAGGAGTGTTTGGTCCTTTTACTGCCTCCTTTAAAGGAGTTTGACCAAAGTTTCTCTCCTATGCTTCATTATTTTCTCCTTTATGCTTTTAAGTATACCCCAAACTTCAAATTTAATAAAGGTTAGGTTTTTTTCTCTAAAAAACCCCTAATCCTTTGTAATAAAACCCTCTGAATATTGGTTTTGTTTTGTTTTTTTTTTTTCCTCCTGAAAAAGATAAGGATAGAACAAATGGGCAGAAAGTACTCAGGTGAAAACAAAATTTTGCTACTAGTCAGAAACGCCACTTCCTACCTCTCTGGGAGCTCAAGATCAAAGATGCATTTTGCCCTGAACCAAATCTGATCCTGAATCCCTGAACTAATCCTGTACCAAACATCAAACAGCAAACAAATGGTGATTCTTCGCCAGAATATTCTTGTAGTCTTCAAGGAGTCATGGCTCAGAGAGTTTCTGTGCTGGGGTTGGTGTCTTTATATGTAGTAGTACTCATAAGATTTGTCCCCTGAACTTTTAGCATCTTCTTGTGTGGAGGACATCCTTAGCTTAAACACACACGAAAGGGCTTCCTTTTGCTTGCTTTCAGCCTGACGTCTGCTAGATACGTTTGACTGCCTCTTCCCCTTCCTCCTCCTGGTTCTTGTCCTGGGTGAGAGTGAATAAGGATCCCTTATTCACCTTCTCCACCTCTGTCATTCAGAGATTCAGCATTTCAATTCAAAACTCAGAGGTTTTCATGCTGTAGACCAGAATGGAATCATTTATGGATAGTTCAATAAAGCTAAAATTAAATCTTGTATTTACAACTGAGTGCCAAACTTTCGGTAAGATGCTTGTGAAACATTTCCATTTTGTCAAATCAAACAACCTTTTCTGATAGAAAACCTGTCTGCTGGAAAATTTTCAGGCTTGTCTGAGTGTTATGCTACATTTTTGGCTCAAGAAGCTTGGTAAGAGCTCTTTGTTTTTGTTTTAATACAGGGTGTCAAAATTAATTATCAGAAATTTCACTGACATAAAGGAAAATATCTGGGCCAGGGCATTCATTGTTATAAAGACTATTACCAAAATTTTCACACTGCAGTCATAACCACATATTCATGTAGACTAACTAAATAAAATACAGATTTCAAGCAAACAAGGGTAGAATTTTTGGCTAATACACACAAGGCAATATGTTTTCTGGAGTTTGACTTTTATCAGTTCAGGTTGTTCAGCCTTGACTACAGATATTTTGGACACTTAACTATCTGCTCATAAAAAGAAGTTTGCTCAAAAATGAGGGAGGCCAGAGGCCTGCCTGAGGTTTTACCATCTCTCTTATGGAACAATCTCAAGAAAAACGGCAAAAAGGCAATTTTGTGTTTAGTATCAGGCGCCTAACTCCTCCAGAAGACTATCAGGTTGCTCAGGCATGTTTTCCCTTTCATAAATCCATGCTGACTACTGCCAGTCACTGTCTTGTCCTTAATATGTTTGGCAATGGCTTCCAGGAGGGTTTGTTCTATCACTTTCTCAGTGATTGGGTTGAGGCTGACTGGCTTGTAGTTCCCTGGATCTTCCTTCATGCCCTTCTTGAAGATAGGAGTGACATTTGTTTTCCTCCAGTCCTAAGGAGCCTCCTGTGATCCCCATGACTTTTCAAAGATCATCAGGAGTGGCCTCACAATGACATCCGCCAGCTCCCTCATCACTCCTGGGTGGGTCTTGCCAGATCCCATGGGCTTGGGTACATTCAGTTCGTTTAAATGTTGCCTAACCTGATCCTTGCTCTTCCTTGCTCCAGCCTTTTCCACCGGTCTCAGGGTCCTGGGATTCCTGAAGGCAGATCTTACCAGTAAAGACAAGGAGAAGGAGAGACTTGAGTACCTCGATCTTTTTCCATGTCCTTTGTCACCAGCTTTCCTGCCCCATTCAGCAGTGGGCCCACATTTTCCCTGGTCTTCCTTTTGCTGCTGATAGGTAATACCTATGGAAGCCTTTCCTCATCATCCTTCAGGCGGGCTCTGGCTTTCCTAACCCTGGTCCTGCATGCTCAGACAGTATCTCTCTGTTCCTCCTGGGTCACCTGTCTCTGCTTCTACTTCTTTAATTAAAGTTTAAAGTTTAAACTTCAAGATTCTTTTAAACATAGGAAAACATTGTAGAGAGGAAAAAATGAGTCTAACAAGCTTATGGTAGCTCACATTGCCGAAGAGGCGCATGGACCACATTTTCTGAGCACTGATGGCTCCTGTTATTTACCATGTTGCCCAGCTGAGGAGTGAGAAAGATATAAAAAACTGAGGCCTGATTTTAGCCCAACAACATCATTCAAAGATGCTTCTGTATGCAGGCTTGGAGACTGCAAGGACTCCAAGGCTTCACTAAAGCAATGGCCTGAGCTGAGCAAATACATGTGTGATATGTCAAAGACAAGATCATGAAACCTTGGAATCTTTTATATGGATATGGGCTGGGAAATATGGACTATTACTAAAAGGTTTGGTGTTAAAAATGACATCCATTATTGTGACTTTAGCTCAAGAATATGGCAAGAATTGTTCGTAACACATATTATTAGGTATGTAAGCTAATCAGGAGCAAAACTGAACCCCATATGGGAATACTGAATACTGGTTTGTCCTCTTCGAAGCTGCTGGATAAAGAAAGGAAATAAAGGGGATAAACTGAGAATTTTGTTTCACTAAAAAGTTTTTTTTAAAAAAATCCTTATTCCAGTGCATTGCAAAACTAATTTTTTTCAGAAGTATTCAGAGGGAGAGACAGATTTTACTACGTGCTTAACACACACTGGAATAGCTGATGATTTCTTGAAGCACAAACCTAGAAGGATGCAGACACCACTTAAAACACTGTTCTCAGGGTTTGGGGCCAGGACTTGAGCCAAGTCTCTGAAACCCCAACTGAGCGGCTGCACCAAGAGGCACTTCTGTGGGAGTTGTCTCCTTTCTCTTTGGAGGCGAGCTTGGTCAGGAGCTTCTGAACAGAAGTTTTCCTGAAAAGGACTTAGTTGTAAGAAAGATTTTGGTTTCAGCAAAGCCATTTTCCAGTTTAAAACGTGCTGTGGACAAAAGTTCCTGCCTTGCTCCAAGGCTGGGTGTCTTCAGAGCTTGGAGATGTTCAGGAAGGTGGAAGGTGCTCCGCACGGGTGGAGAGGGCCCATCACCACATGGGACTGCACGGCACAGACAGGAGATGCAACAACAGGGATGAGCTCAAGCCAGGATTTTTCTGTAGTCATCCAGAACCGCCCCAAGCTTGTCTGTGTTTGAACACAGTGGTTTGGGGAAGACTGTTAGCCTCCTTTGGTTGTGGTCCTGTCCTGAAGGCTTGGGGAGATGAAGGATAGAAATATGGGAGTGTGGCATGGTGAAACTTCTCCGGAACAACTACCTATCCAAAGGATTAAGTGAAAATCGGCTTTTCTACAGAAGTCCAGGTCTGGACATGTGCATGCTGATGGAATAGCAAATTCCTGTTTTGCAATTACATCTGGAAAGAGAAATGTTTTCCATTTGCTGCTTCCCCTCCCACTTGCCCAGCCTGGGATAAGGGTCTTATTCAGTTCAGCCTGAGAGATGGAGGTTTGGGGGGATAATAGGAGTTTCACAGATGAAAAGAAAGAGACGGGAGTGTGAGGAGAAAGGGGGAAGAGGGGGGAGGAGGTAAGAGTCCTGGCACAAATATTTAAGCATTCAAAATGTTGCAAAACTAGGCCTTGTAGGAATAAAAGCCTTGTGCGATTGAAATACAGATGCTGGGATGATTATTTCTGCTGCCTGTGAAGCTAGGAGGTTAAAACAGGGAATTGATAAGTGAAGAAGAGTTATGAGCAGCAAAGACAGAGGCAGTGCAGGCGCTGGTACACGCACATGCACTGGGCAGTTGGCCTGGGCCCATTGCTGAGCCAGGACCCTGGCCAATTTTCCCCTTTTTTTTTTTTTTTTTTCTCTTCTTGGAAGAAAAGGAGCAAGGTTAAGCTGACCGGAGAAAGCAAAGCTACCATAGCCTTTTGTGGCCTGTAAATCCGAGTACAGACTGTCATTGTCAAGCTGTGTAACACAGTCCACTTTTGTTGTTTACTTGCAGCAACGGGTGGAAGGAACTGCTCTAAATTATGTTGGGTGACGGGGAGCCAGGAGAAGGGCTGTCATGGGAGGAGGCTCCACTGTCTTCCTGAACTTTCACTTTTGATTTTCAGCTGAGCTGGAAACACGATTCCTTATTGTTATTTTTTTTAATGCCTGGACCTGAGGCCAGATCCTCAGCTGGGATAAATCAGCTCTGCTTCCCTGTAGCCAAGGAAGGTAGGAGGATGCACAGCGGTTCAGGATATGACCGGCCTTGTTTAGGGACCGGAGCGCTTCTTTTCCCTGGTAAAAATCAGACCACTACATTCATGTGCTCAATCATCAAGTACGTGAACATTTTTCAAAAGCACAACTTCCCAATGACCCAGAGTGCCTTTAAATAAAGAAGTGCTATTGGACCTCAGTAGTGTGAAAGGAGCGGTTGAAATCCCTGTCTTGCCCAGCTGTTAAACCTGTGTTTGATTTCTGAAAAACCTATAGAGAAAAAGGGTTAAAGAAGACCATACAAGAAGTAGAAGAAATAAATTGAATGCACATGTGCAATCATTATTCATACTAACGTTCCCTGTATTACTTCATAACACAGCTGTATACACAAAAAAACAGTCCAGTTTGGTTTCTTCCTATTCGAATCTTATTAATTTCTGTTTAATGGAACACAAATGTTTGCGTTCTTCATTTTGACGAATGCAGCCTCCTAACGTATTTGTTAAGCATTAGCTAGCGCGGTTGTGACCATCTAATACAAATGTCTCTGGGCCTTTCATGGCTCCTGACAGGACATCTTTTGAGCATGACAGTTGCCATGGGGACGGGTGCAATGCCTATTTGGAAGGAAAATTGGGAGCAATGCTCATTACGTCAAAAACTACATCGCGGAGGGGGGGAAGAAGAATGTTTGCTTCTTGTGCTGACACTTAGCTGCTTGTTTTACCCGCCACCCACACACTTCCATCAAACAATATCTCTTTCAAACACAGAAGTCAAAGTTTGCATCTCCTATCGTTCCAGCTGGAACAGGCAGGGGCTGTGTGAAATGAATATCATCGCGCACAGGGCTGGGGCACTGCCTGGCTGGCTCTATCTGTCACTTCATAACACAGCAACACTGAGCCCTCTCAGTTTTCCCCTCCTCCTGCCCTTGGCCGAACGTTTCGCCCAGCTCCTAGGGGCACCGCGGGGACGCCGGGGTGGCGCGGGGAGGGGGCAGCTGGGTAAATCTAACCAGCTTGCTCAAAACCAGCAGATTTATCGTGGGTTTACACTGGTCAGAGGAGAATCGGTGTCTGTGCGTATCACAATTTCCACAGATAGGGAAGGTGGCAATAACAAACACAAAGACCTCCATATGGCCCCCCGTCCCCCCATAACACTGTGAGAAGTCAAGGGAAAAAAACCCTCTTTTTGCAGAAAACAAGTCAGAGACCTTTCTGTTTTCAGCTGCCTCTTGCCATATATTCCTCTAAAGTCTGCACGTTTCTTCCATTAGAAACTAGCCATCGCTATATTTTTCACTGAGTTGTTCTGTTGACTTAGACTTTCAAAAAACCCCCAAACCCACACCGAAAAAAACCCAAGCCCCCAAAAACTGGATACCAGCCAAACAGTTGAAGAAAGAGATGCAGCAGACTCGCCACGAGGCCCAGGTTTTGGCTGGGGGGGGAGGTTTGCAAAGCGCTCAAATGTCCGGCTTTGGGTGCTGAGGTAATATACAAAATCTTCTTGGTGAAATACAGGAGGTGGCTGCAACACCTTGCTGATAGCCTATGAGGCCCACGTTGAACAGTTGGGGCCGGCCGGGTGCTTGGTCCCTGAGATACCTGGATCCTGAAAGATTGCCCTTACAGTCCTGCTTTGCTTTCTGTGTTTTACAGGGACCAGGTGCCCACAGCAGCACTCAGGGGTTTGCATTTCCCCTGCCCTTAGGATCGTACAGGCGATGCAGAACCTGTTGAGTCCACGTGCTAGACGTCTTGGAAATACGACAACTTCCCCAGCATCTGGATGAATACAAATTATCTCACATATGGAACAGGGACAGGGTGGTGGAGTTGGCCTCTGCTTTGAGGGGGGGCGGGGGCGTGACTTTGGGGTTTTTACGTGTGTCAGAGCACTTTTTCATTCTCTTCACTGTAAGGTTGCAGACGTGAAATGTGGTGCAGAGAAAGAGGCAGCTTTGACACACTTGCAAGTTTCCTGGCCACGATCAGCCTGTGGTGTTTCTCGCTGGGGCCTCTTTGCACTAGAAAGGCTCCTCAACCGGCTCCTTGTAACACACTGCCCTGACTGCAGGCAGCAATTAATTTCTAAGGTTTTATTTAAATGAAAAAAACCCCAACCCTCAAACCCCCCCTCCTAGAAATAAATGCCATTATGTGCAGCTGTAACAGTTCTCCCTCCCGCCCCGTTCAGTCATGCATCGACAGCTGCCTTTAAACTTGAACTTTCTTCACTCCTGCACAGGCTGCTACCACTTGAACTGCTTGACTAATATCATGATCTAGCAGCAGCAGCAGCAGATGTTATCTTGTCTGGGGAGAGAGGTTTCCAGGTCTGAATGTCAGAGCTGCAGTGGGGGCTTATACATTCCCCATGGAGTCACAACCCCCAGGAGCCGTAAAGCTGATTCTGCATAGGGGTGACAATGGGAGTCCCAGGTAGTGCCCGGATCTCGGTGCTCTCCTCTCTCCCCTCCTCCTTTTCTTCTCATGGCATTCACCAAAGCCAGGAGGCCACGTCTGAAAGCTGCAGGAGCTCCACTGGGATCTCTTCACTCTCCCTCACCTTGTCCACCACTTGATCACCGCTGTTGCAGGGCTCATTTAGCCCATTAGATGGTTCTTTTTCTTCATTAAGGCGACATGCGTGAAAGTCCAACTTCTCTTAGCTTTTCTGCACACCTAGGTGCTACCCTCCAGCTTAAGACATCACAAACTTTTAAAGTAGATAATCTTGTTTGTCTAAAAACTGATGTGTTTTACACTGGTTCATTGTATGTTACTTCAAAATACGTAATCATAGAATCATAGAATCATTAAGGTTGGAAAAGACCTCTAAGATCATCAAGTCCAACCATCAAATTCAATTCAATATTTATGCTTATAATAATATCAATACATATTTTATTTCTAAAACAGTAGTTTCCCTCTCAGTAGATATAGCTAAAAAGAATTATAACACATGAAAACTAGCATTGCAGCAAGTTTCAGAGTTAACCTGTGGTATGTGTTTGCCTGTGGCAAACAGGCAATTTGAATTAATTTAGCCATCCCTGCCTAGTCACATCTTCTGTCACCATAATTTATCTGGCTATCTGATCATTTTGTTTTGTTCAAACTTTAGGCCCAATTCTTTCTCCAGATTTATGCATTCAATGACACGCACGTGTCTCTTAGGTTTAGTGGGAATTAGGAGTCTGTCTCTGAAGGGAGAGCTCTAGATCAAAGGTCTATACGTTTGAACAAAATTTGTATGAAAACTACTCTCAAGAAAGCATTCTATAATAGACCAGTGTGAATTTATTCCCAGTCTTGCTTTTGTACTGTCTGAAAGTGTAATTTTCATAAAAATCTAAACTTAGTTGAAAAAAACTAGATTTTCATAATATCTGATAAAAAGTTATCAGTTTATCACTTTTACAATAAAAAAATCTTTTCAGAATTTTCAGAATTTCATTATCCAGTTTTGAAGGAATTTGATGTTTAAGTTTTAATTTTATTATTTTTACACGATTTCATGGCATTTATGCCAGCATCAAAAATCACAAGCAGGAGACACTTTGAAATAGAAAAGAAGATCAAATTTTTAAACATGCAAAATAACACTTGCCTCTCTATGATTTTTAAAGACAATTAAAATAATAGAATACTTCAATTAAGTAACTACATGCTATCGCTAATTATGCATTGTGAAATACTGTAAAAAATGAGTATAAAAATGAAAAACACATTACATTAAGTAAAATAAAATAATTTAAAAAAAAGAAATTCTGCAATGAACTTTTGCAAGTCATCAGATGTTTCCAGTTTCCACTTAATGGAAAATTTCAGCTGTATTTGGTTATGTTCTAAGTCTCTGACAGTCTCAATAGATGTTAGAGATCTCAGAGCAGGAAAATATATGTCGTTTTGAAAGACTATTATTAAAATTAAGTCTGGTCTCTCACAGACACTCTATTAAGCAGGGAATAAACACCGTCCTAAGTGTTTATTAGGAAGAAACTCTGCTTTCCGAACACTTGAGATAACTGCTTTTTGTTCTATGGCAACCAGGTTTCGAAAGAAAGATGTTTCATTGTACTCCAATACAAACCTCCCACAAGTTTTTGCTTTCTCCTGCTTGCAACGCTTCACAGAGCTGCACTTTGCACCCAGGGATCCAAAATCAGTCCTGGCACAAATAACCACCAATGCCCAGGCTGGCCTACAGGTGTGTTTAGATATGTGTCTGCTTTTCTGCTCAGGGTCCAGCCTTTCACAGAGCTGCTGTCTCCAACGCCCCAAACAAAAGGAGATTGGAAGACCCAGTGGTGGGCTTCACCTCACCTGACATGGCGTGCTCATGGAGGAGACCTCTGCGCCTGAGCAAGTCACCGTCAGCTCCCATCAGAGTCACGGGAGACAAGCAGGCTCTTCAGAGTATGACTCATCTGGCCCATTTTAGACACCTGCTTCCCAAGGAGGAGAGCCGCACGGCAGTGGGGCTTCTCTCCTGTGACCACACGGGGAGCCTGCACGACTACCACAAGTGCACAGGTCTGCCTCTGCTCAGGTCCATCACACCCAACATGCTTAGCAATAATTTGATCTAACAGAGGGGCTGGGTGACCAATTCCCTTGGCCATTATTGGAAAATGAAAACTATGTCCCCAGCCAAAAACTCTCCTTAGACCTTACACAGCCTTTAATGGTGCTGTGCTGTGAGGCGCTCACTCAAACATCCTCTCTTCTGGGCCGTACTGTATTTTACGTAGCCAGGGGATGCTCCGAGCGCAGCATTTCCCTTGGCACTGGGAGGGCAGGGGTTTCTCTAGAGCCTCATCGTGGTACTCAGAGGACAAATTGCTCCTATCTATAGAAAACAGGAGTATTTCTACCATTAGAATTAAAAGAATAATTTGTATGGAGTTAGGTTTCCTTTTTCTTTGCAGACAGTCAAGGGTTTCTTCCATATTTGAATTTGCTTGGCAATATTATAATTGTACAGAGGAACAGCTTCCTTTGAGCCAACAGCATCAAGAATGCAAACAGGCTTAGTGTGTCTCAGCCGGGGCCATCAGTCACCTCTATCTTTCTTTCCGAACTCAGTGAGCAGTCTTCGTGGTCTGGCAGAGGGACAGAAAAGCCTACTGGGGGTCTTGATCTCTCAAGCAGAAAACAGAAATTTAGGGAAAGGTAAGAGAGATTCAGATCTAAAAAATGTTAGAAGACGATAAATGTTTGCTTCCCTGAGTTTCCTGGGTCTTGCTGAAGGCAGCAGTCCCATAAAAACTAGTCAGCTGAAAGGCTTGCTATGTAAGAGCAGGGGTTACACTCAGATTTCCTCTCCTTGCTGATGCAGGAATAGCCCTGGTTACAAAGAACATGGATGTCTGGCACAGCTCAAATGCATTTGTGCCAGAGCTTCTACAATATGCTCCTGCTACCATGGCCCCTTGCTTTGTCATGCTCATTTAAAATAAAATCACTGGCTGGTGATTAACAAAACACACACACACACACAAAAAAAGAGAAAACAGTTATGGTCTAATATGTCTGCTAGGTCTGCATCGCTGGTAAATGAAAAAGACCATTGTTTTAGCTGGGAAGATTGCCATCAGAGACTGAGAGCTAGGGTTGCATCCAGACAACACAGCACAGGTTGTCCTGCTAACCACAAGATGTCGGTATCCAGATATCCTTGAGGAAAGGACTGAGAGAAGATGTGTCTGGGGATGACATGGGTCGGGGCAATCCCAAGCACAAATACAGGCTGAGTGGAGAATGGATTGAGAGCAGCCCTGAGGAGAAGGACTTGGGGGTGTTGGTTGATGAGAAGCTCAACATGACCCAGCAATGTGCGCTTGCAGCCCAGAAAGCCAACCGTATCCTGGGCTGCATCAGAAGCAGCGTGACCAGCAGGTCGAGGGAGGTGATTCTTCCCCTCTACTCTGCTCTGGTGAGACCCCACCTAGAGTGTTGCGTTCAGCTTTGGGGCCCTCAACATAAGAAGGACATGGACCTGTTGGAGTGAGTCCAGAGGAGGGCCACAAAGATGATCAGAGGGCTGGAGCACCTCTCCTACGAAGAAAGGCTAAGAGAGTTGGGGTTGTTCAGCCTGGAGAAGAGAAGGCTCCAGGGAGACCTTATAGCAGCCTTCCAGTACCTGAAGGGGGCCTACAAGAAAGCTGGAGAGGGACTTTTTACAAGGGCATGTAGTGACAGGGCAAGGGGTAATGGCTTTAAACTGAAAGAAGGTAGATTTAGATTAGATATAAGGAAGAAATTCTTCACTATGAGGGTGGTGAGGTGCTGGAATAGGTTGCCCAGAGAAGTTGTGGATGCCCCATCCCTGGAAGTGTTCAAGGCCAGGTTGGATGGGGCTTTGAGCAACCTGGTCTAGCAGAAGGTATGCCTGCCCATGGAAGGGGGTTTGGAACTAGATGATATTTAAGGTCCCTTCAAACCCAAATCATTCTATGATTCTATGATTCTATGACACATCTGTGCAGTTTCCCTTTCCTGAGTCAAATGGCTGAATCACTTAAGCAGGACGATGCTCTTGACATGCCCTTGGAATAGTCTCTTCCTGGGCTGACCACTTTCCCTTCTTCTTCTGCAGCTCAGGTGAAGGGTCTAGAAAACAAGTCTTATGAGGAGCGGCTGAGGGAGCTGGGGTTGTTTAGTTTGGAGAAGAGGAGGCTGAGGGGAGACCTTATCACTCTCTACAACTACCTGAAAGGTTGTAGTGAAGAGGGTCTTGGACTCTTCTCCCAAGAAACTAGCAATGGGACGAGAGGAAATGGCCTCAAGTTGTGTCAGGGGAGGTTTAGATTGGACATCAGGAAGAATTTCTTTACCGGAAGAGTGGTTAGGCATTGGAACAGGCTGCCCAGAGAGGTGGTGGAGTTGTCAACCCTGGAGGCGTTCAAAAAAGGTGTAGACGTGGCACTCCAGGGCCTAGTTTAGGAGTCATGGTGGTGTTAGTTGATGGTTGGACTTGATGATCTTAGAGGTCTTTCCCAACCTTAATGATTTTGTGATTCTATGATTCTCTCTTCCAACACCAGCATCATCAATTGTAATTAGCTTCCTTTTCCACAACTGAAGCCTACCTACCCTTCTTAGGTTTTCTCCTGTACTCTCTATTGTGAGCTGACTGTTTCAGGATTCCTCCACAAATAAAATGGCAGGGAATTGCTGTCTTCCTAGTCTCTCCTGACAAAGGAGGAAGAAAAGAATTCAATTTTTATATAATTTCTCCTCCAAAAAGTGATGCTATGTTTCAGGAGAAAATGATGAGCAGGAAAAACAGAGTTTGGTCCCCACCTCAGCCCAACAGGATGAATTTCCTTTGCATTTGTTCTGGTTGGGCACATAGTTCTTGTACTTATCATTGATTTTGCATCCCTGCTCATGCTCCTCAATGAATGTGGCCCAAAAACCTCCATCAAAGATACAGGTACTAGCAACAATCTCAAGTTTGATTTCCTCCATGTTCTATATTAAGTAAGTATCATAGAATGCATGGGAAAACATTTCTATATCGAGCTCTATTTCTTCATTCTCAGAAGAGGAATCTTCTATAGTTACTGAAGAAGCTGATGCCATATGGTCCCACCTACATGATCTTCCTTCCTGTTTTCACAGTATATTTTGCGCTATTTAGCCACTTTTTTTTGTTTTGCTGTTGATGTACCCACAGTGATCCAACAACAGCTAGTTTCTTGCCATTCAGCTGTAGAAGGATTGCGACAGTAACCATTCTGTTCCTGTATGTGACTGAGCCTAATAGAGGGATGGTCATTTTTCCTGAAATTGTTCTTCCCAGTTCCATCATCTGTCGCATCTCCTGTTGTTAATATTGTTAACGCTGTTCTTGTAACAACAGCCAGAGGCTTTGGCCTCCAGCTACATGAAGCATTGAAATACATTTTTTTCCTTTTCCTTTTCACTATCTATTAAGGTCACAGCAAGATCTGCTTAAATTTCTCCTCTGCTTTCCCCCTATATTAAATGCAAATATGTTTTTATGTTGTTAAGTGGGAATGTTGTTAAGTGGGAAAGACAAGTCTGCAAAATTCAGAGAGTGCCAAATGCCCGGTGCAGAATTAATTTGCCTCCCCCCGCCCCCGTCTGCCAGTGCCCACAATAGCTCACTGCTTTTTTCCATCATAGTTAGAGGAGGCAGAAACTAAGAAAAAAACCCGATGCAATGACAGGAAAATATGAAAATTGAACTAAAAAATCACAAATGTGGAAAAATAATAGAAGTCATCATCAACCACTGGACAAGAGACTCAATGAGCTACAACTCTGTTATCCAGCTGAGGGTCATGTCCTGAAATGTCTACAGAACATTCTGAAAATTTCCTGAGCTATTAGAAACTTAAATTATTTAGTCTTCAGCCCTGATTAAAGAAAAGATTAATCACTTACGGTAGAATGTTTTAGATTATACCTGCTGTGTGAGGACTTCTCCATGATTTATAGAGTCCAATGTCACAGCTGCTCTGTGAAGCAAATATTATTCCTGTGGTATGGAAAAATGCATTTAGATGTACAGAAACTCAGACTATTTTTAAATACTTTTTATACTGTAAGTTATACCATAATTATCAATGGAAATACATTAATTAAAAGGAGATAAAAGATTTCCTATAGTTTCCTGTGGTAGTCCTCAGTTTCTCTTCATTTCTGGTTTCTTAATTTGGATTCTGTGTTACTTTTTACATATTATAGACACAAATGAAAAAATAGAGAGGAATCTGTCACTTAGTCCACAGCATATAAATTCACCATGTTCAGCTACACATTACGGAGGTTGACTGTGAAGTTCTCTCTTATTTGTTTCCCTATTTTAGGTAATCACCTACTGGGTTCTAGATTTACACAAAAAAACCCCAAAACTTCATTCCTTTTAAATTTTAAAACATAGTCTTTCAGATTTGTACATCATTAAGACGAGACACAATGATCAACAGACTTTTGCAAGACTATTTCCAAAGTGAAAAAGGTCATTTTACTGCCAGGACTACCATTAAGATATTCATCAAAATTTGATTAGGAAAGTAATAGAGAATTCCTTGGCCCCGTTTGTAGTAATGTTTGGTAATTTCTTTTTTTCTGAAGCATGGGCAAAAACTAGGCTAAACTGGGCACTCAAACTATGGGCTCAGTCCTGAAAATACTTGAAGTAAGGCCCAGCTTTGCACATCTGAGCAGCTTCAACCAACTCTAGAGGAAATATTCCCATATGTAAAATTTACTCAGATTTGTAGGATCAGGGCTTACATTAGGAAACACTCTTGCAGGCCTGCTTAGGGAACAAAATAGAATAGCTGCACCTAATATGTGTCATTATTATTGTTGGTTTAATCTGTCCCCTGTGAAAATAAAATTACGGTACAATGACATTTGCCTAAGCTGAACTTGAGAAACAATTAACAAATGTAGCTCCAAAGTATAACCGAGGATGGAGGACCCTCTGCCACTGCTGACACTCATGACTGTGTGCGGGGACGATGTGTGGAGATGTGCAGAGCCAGTGGCTCTCCAGGGCCCTGGGGCAGGGGGTGTCCACCTGATGTAAAGCTGTGTCTCCTCCTGCACCTCTGGCTGTGTGGGGGGACAGGTTCTTGCACAAGGATGGGCTTTTTTGGTGGTAGACTCCTTCTCCCTGTGCATCCTCCCACAGCCCAGGAGCCTGGCACTGAGCACACATGGCTTCTTTTAGATGTCTTTCTCCCTAGGCTCATAGGATTGAAGGATATTTCCAGGAGGTCTGCATGGTCAATCAAATCATGGTCCACATGGAGCCAGGGGGAATAAGGGAAAGTTGCACACTGTACAGACCAAGTGCAGGAAAAGACAAGCTGTAAAAAGAAACACTGAGAGCTATTCCCCAGCCGGCTGCTGAATGAGTTAAGCCTGCTCAGGGGCTGCTTTGACTTGCACTCAGTCCAGCAGAGGTTTTATGTGAGCACTTACAGCAGCAGCCATAGCAACCCACCACAATACAGATAGCACCTTGGAGATACAGGGAACCAAAAGTACTCATGGACAGAGGACGTGGGCTCTTGAACGTCCTGAAAAGGGGAAGCTCTTAGCCAAAGAACAAATCAGACACATGAGCCTGTCAGCATGTTCCATATAGCATCATTTTATTGTGACTCTCACAGCAGTTAAGAGTTTGCAAAGAAGTATCATTGCATGTGGAGAAAGTCTGCCTCTGTGCAGGTGGGCTACCAGGAATTCATTCAGGTCTTGTTGGGTATATTCTGTGAAACTTCACTGCTGTTTGGGTTTTGGGTAGAAAAGAGAAAACTGGTCCAGGCAAAGGGGGAGAGGCAGAGGAAGGAATTCAAAACTGAGCAAGGATCTCCAATGGAATAAGATAACAGCTGAATCTCCATTGGAAAGGAAGAAACATGAAAGAAATGTCAAAAGACACCATAATTTTTTATTTCCAGTAATAACCAATCAGGTCTTAATTCAATTGTTACTTTTAATTTCTAAGGAACCTTATGTAATTAAAGACACTTTTAAAAAGCAGAGAGATGAAGATAGAGCACTTTGTTTGTATCAAGAAATCATCTCAGCAAAGCAGAAAGGAGCAAATAGGATTTTATGCTGGAAGAGTTAGAAACCAGGAATGGAAGTACTGTGGTGGGAGATGGAAGCCCCTCTTCCCCACGCCAGCACTGTCCAGTGCAGTGTTGGACACTGGGGGCTGCACAATCTGCTCTGCCCAGGGCTTTGGTTGACCATGTGGAGCATTGGGTTCTTCCGAGAGGGCATCAGTTGTAAGAGATAGGCGTCATTTCCAGCCATGCTTTTCTTGGATTTTGCACAGGCTGTGAGCTTGTTATATTGGGATGGGGAATGATCTGAGGGGTTATACAGAGGAATTAATCCTGGGCATTTCTGACTAAACTGAATGGTGTGCTATCCACAACTGCAGGAGTGTTGACTTGATAATCCAGATAGCCCCATCTAGTCCCATGTTCCCCAAAATACTTGGAAAAAGATTCAAGTGGGTGTTGAAGGACACAAGAAGGTGGCATTGGCCCTCTGGACAGCTCTGGATTTCACCCAGAACCTGGGCTTGGACAGCATTGGTGGTGTAAAGATATCCACATGGTGGTGTACCATGGTGGAGTGTCTACATTGGGGGTGTAAAAATGTCTACATGAGAGAGCTGGTCATGAGCGTGTCCAGTGCAATGTGTGGGATGGTCAGCAAAGATTTTAGATTCATCGTTTCTGGGGGCATCTCTGCTAATGGGGCTGTTTGCAAACACAGCAGCTTTGCTCCACAGGTGGTGTCAGATCCATAGAGAGCCTGTGCAAAGATTGGGGATATGGGCTGCTCCCTCTTTCCAGCTGCCTGCTGGATGCCCCTCTGCTAAACTGGACCAAGCAGGGCCCTGTTGACTTGGGGTCCTGGACAACTGCCAAGAGTGCTCACCTCTTAAACCAGCTCTGTCTATAACTATTTTCTTCTCCTGAGCAAACCATGGCACTGAAGCACAGGGCTCTTTGAAAGACTGGCTCCTAAGACCTTGTTTCGTAGTGGTAGACCCTACGGTCAAATTCAACCAGCCTTCTAGAGGCTGCCACTTGGCATTGCACAGTTTAGTTACTTCATCAGCCACTTTGGTGGGAATGAGGGGCATATCAACCCTGGGGCTGCTGGAACACAGCTACCCCTCTAGACGAGGGAGGGCTACAGCCATGATGTTAAATATTTTTAGGGAGTTTTCATATAACTGCTATGTAAGCACAGGTTGATTATTCTTTCCAACTTGTTAAATTTTAGCATGATACTCACTGCTGACATCTTTATGGCAGAGAGCTTTAAGGCTGTGACTGTGAATAGTGTTACACAAGGTACATTTGTTTTGTTTCCAGAATGGCTGGAATGACTTGGTATTTTTATGTAGATCTCATAGATGCACATAAGTCTGTGTTGCTCTTCTATGACTATTCTAGCCAAGAATTCCACCAGCATTTCAATGCCTGCTATTCAATAACATTTATTAAAGTAAAGGGAAAACCTGTGATGATCTTCCTAACTACTGTGCCAAGTGAATGGAAACCACAAGAAGTGTCTTGACTAGATAGCAGATCTTTGCACTTTTTGACAGATGTGCTACATACACAGAAATCATAGTGACATTTTTCCAGCTGTGGGAGCCTCACCCTCTGCATAAACATCAAAGGGAACATACCTGGAAAACTCACTCAGATGAAGAGCGTGAATACATCACAGATTCCTCCTCAGCATCTGCCTAGACTAAAAATAAGCAGATCCAGAGAGATTACCATGTCAGAAGGGGAAAGGATCTAGCCAAAGGTAAACTGTCTCTTTCCTGAATACTGCCAAGAGGTGGGGAAGGCAACTCTAGATGACTTCTGTGATGCTTCTGCTTGGCCTTTCAGCTAGTCTTTGACTAGAGTGACCTTAAAAGGCTGCTGACTCTCTCACTGGTGACACTAGAAGGCATTGGCAGAATGGTACTGCCTTTGCTATGGCTGTTCCTGCTTTTTGTACAATTGATTGAGGCGAGCACTCCTAGCACTCAAATATGGTGCCTGTAGGGCATCTGCTTTCCACCACTCATGTAAAATCTGTATATAACTGTTAGCTATTATTAACTATTAGTTATGGTATAATGTACATGTAAAATAAGCCATATTGTAAACAATATATTAGTGATGCACAGCACTTTTTCAGTACAGGAGACAGTCGGGGCCTGGCTGAAGGCTTAAAGTTAGAGCATGAAAGACCAAACTGAGCTGAGATTGTCTGAAAGAAGAAAATGTTAAAAGGCTCAAGGGAACAGCGAATTTTCCTGCTCTGTGGGAAAGGAGAGGGTCTCACAAGACAACACAGGGAAAAGCCTCAAGGCCATGTTGTACTCACCTGGCTTGCAAGGAGAGTCCCCAGGTAGCACTACCTGTCATTTATTTCTATGGGTCTTGACATACTAGTAATGCTATGCAGACATGAGGGTCCACAGTTCTGCATGGGGCAGACAGATGTGCAAAAGTTTTTATAGCTGTTTAACAAGTACGGTGTGGAAGACAAAATGTATTGCTCAGGGAGAGCACTCTGTCATGGCTGGACCAGGGCACAGCCTTCCTACATCCAGGTTTCATCCTCTTGAAAACCTGTGGCTTCCTTTCAACCCCTATCATTATCCCTCAGGGGTCCTAGCCTGCAGTTAAAGATCTGAGCCTTCTGTTTCACTGTACAGAAACAGGTTGTTTTGGCCCCTTAAAAATCTAGTATCAAATGCAAATACAAAAGCAACAACTTTTATTGAGCATGAAATAATGTCACGGACCAGCAGAACTATGTGACCACTCTGTGGCCACACTCAGGTACAGAAACCACAGCGAGCAGCTGAACTGCATACATGTGGTGGAGAGAAGAAGTGGGATAGCTGACCAGCTCCAAAGTGCAGGGACACCTTCTCTCCTTCCCATCCAGATGCATAGGAGGGTGGTGGGTCCCCCAAGGTGTTCTCAGTCAGATTGTGAAAGGCTGTTGAGGCAGCAGCACACTCTGCCTCCCTCTTCCTCCTTGGGGAGCTGTTTCTATTTTGACTCCTGAGGAGATACGCCAAATAAAAGCAACTTTAATTTCTACCACAAGCTGAAAGCATCAATTCCAGTAAGCAGTCCCCAGACATAGGCTAATACAAGACTAATGAAGAAGTTAACAGTAGTGTAGCCTGATATTAGCTTGAGTTTCGACAGCCTCAAGAACTTATAAATTATGAGCTCCCTCGCCCCAAATGAGACGGGCTGAAAAAACAAGCTATTTTCTTTTGAAGCACAGCTCAAGCTGCTTTCATGTAAAGTCTAAACTCAGAGTGTAGTTTCCAGGTCCTGTGTCCACCCGCAACTTTTTTCTCCTCAAATGCAAGCCTCCATGTAATGACATGACCGTACAAACTGAGGCTTCGTTAAAAAAAAAATCTCATTTCCATACATCTGATAAAATCTCAAAAGCTGACCACATTGTGACAGTGATGAGAAAACAAGTTTTCTAAAAGAGGAAAACCATTTTGCGCAGTAAGGCTTCTTTTTGCTGGGTCTCAGTATCTCAAAGATAGGCATGCAGAACAATATATCAGCCCATCTGAAAAAATAAACAAGAAGATATGAAAAAGAAATGTGACTTATCTTTTTTTAAGCTTTCCCACCACTTAGCTCTAGATATCACCAGGACCAGTAGTACAAACATTAAGCCCTTCTCCAGAGAAATAACATTAGTGAATATTAATAAAAAGGAAAGGGGGAACAAAGATCTAGTCGTTTTTTCTTCTTATTATATATTTACAAAGGTTCTATTTTTTGAAAGCAAAATATTTTTTGTTTCTATTACCAAGAAATAAGGACACTTCAAATAGAAACATACCTGAGTTTTCTCACATAAGCGTATACAGTGCCTTGAGCTTTTGAACTTCTGAGAAACGGTCCTGGTTTATAAACAGAGTAGGAATAAGTAACTGTGCAGTGAGTGGTATCAGGGCTTAGCTCATCAATGAAACTCCTCGCATAAAAAAGTTAAGGACATACAGGAGTGTTTATAGGGTCAGGACTTCAGAGCAAGCGATGAGTGCAATGGAAATCCCTAAACCAAAGAGACAGGCTCCGCATCTTTGATCCATGAATCACACAGCCCTTTGCATACACTGACTAATGACCATGCATCAGCCTTGTGTAACAACCATCACAAATATTTTGATAGGCCTTATTTTACAAGTGGTAAAGATCTGGTGGAGAGGGCAGTAATTATTCTGATTTATGACGGGCTCAGAGACGTGAAGCGGCTGTGTCTGCTCCAAGGTAAAGAAAGGGCTTGAAAACAAAACCTAAACCATCGTGACCTCCGTCACTCCACGCTTCCCATGTAGATGACTGTCTGTGCCCTGGCGGCAGCCTGCCAACAGCTTGGACCTATGGTGCAGCTATCTAAATGTTAGACATCTAGCCAAGCCTGTTGTTTGGGGTCTCCTTGTAGCTGATGGACAGACAGGTACCAGTCTTCCCACTGATCTTGAATACCTACAGAAGGTTGGGATGAATGGCGCCCTTACAGGCATACCTCTCTCTGCATTGATTATAGCTAGGTGAGTGACTCGGACAAGACACTAAATCTATGGGCGCCTAAAATCAGGCTGAAGGAGTTTCACTTTATACTAAGGAAGACTTGACCTCGGATGCTCCACAGCTGCCAGCAGCCATGAAGCCCTTCAGAGCCTTTGCAAGCATCTCCTGACTAATGGGGCACAGTGAGGTCAAAGCTGCCAGTGCATCTGCCCAAAGGCACCCCTTGTGTTTAAGTGCTTTGCTTTCAGGGGGATCTAGAGCTTGAGCACAACCTCTTTTAGCATGGGTTGGGTGTCAAAAATACCGTTTGATCTTGGACATCTGGCAAATATATGTATATGCTTAATTGAGAGAATAACCATTCCCCAAAGATCCAGAGTCCTGAGATTGCAACCTTGACTTTAACCATTCAGCTTTCTTCACATGCTAGTAAGTGCCATCTATCAAACATACAGCATTAGAGTCTACCCCCAAAAAATTAAACAGATCACAGTTCTATGAAACTGAAAAAAAAATATTTTTAATAGGATTTAAAAATGTAAGATTACATCGTAATCCTCTCTCCAAAAAGGAAAATGAAAAGAAAGGCTGAGAAAGAAAAAAAAACGCAAATTATTCCTGCTGTGGCGTATGAAAGCTAGAAGAATTTAATTTTCTGGTCTGTTTGTCCTAGCGTGCTTCTCTAGGCTTGTCATCAGTTCCACTGGAACACAGGGAATGTAAAAGATATTTTAATACAAATTACTGTATTTGATTCATTCCATTCTCCTTATAAAATTGTCTGCTGTAAAATTATGTCTAATGTGAAACAGTTATAATTTGCTTGCTACTCGCTGTATTAATACCTATTAAAACTGACCACAGTAGCACGCACCCAGTTGTTGCAACATGCAAAAACCCACAAGATTTATTTCAATGTGTCTGGAGAGTGCCAGAGCATAAAAATATATTGAAATTTAAAAGGCCTAATGTAACTATTATATAGATCATGGACAAAACTGCCAGTCAACTCAAAATGGCACAGCCAGCTATTTCTAAACATCACAGACTTCTTATAAATCCATTTCTGTGATGTTTCCTACATGAGTTCCACCTGTCGCAGGATTTTTTGGACCTCAATTTCAGGACTTGCAGTGTCCATAGACCTCTTTAAGCACTAGAAGGTTCACTACATGAAACTAATTAATTTAAGAAAACACATCTATAAACAGCGCTAAAGTCATCTTGCAAAAAGCTCTTACAAACAGTGTGTTTACCATCAGTACTAATTAAGGCCTGGAGTCTGACCCCAGCGTTAAGAGGTTATCCCAGCGCTGGCTACAGATCAACCTATCTAACGAAACAAACCCTCTAAGCAATACCACATGGAAGACCGATGGTCTCTAGTAGGATTGGCCGTTGGCGATAAGATCAATGGGGAGGCGAACATGACTAACAGTATTTCAGTGCTTTGATACTCTGGTGATAGGCACTATAAAAAAACCTCAGACAGTTTGTATCAGCCCATGCTCGCCAAGCATGGCAAAATGCCAGCTCAACCCTTTCCCTTGATGGACAGAAGCAATGCTGAAGATGGGGTTTTTCTCCACAAACTGGCAAGTGGTGGACAGAGATCCGTGACTGTGAAGTAATAAAGGTGACAAGAGCCTTTTCCTCCTGCAGGAAGCGCATGCAGCTTCTCACAGGAGGATGAAAACTGCAACCATAAAGTAAGCAAACCAGTCAATAAAGATTATTGTGAGCCTGCTAGCATGCAGGGTGCTAAAAACTTGCAAACTTCAATCCTTCCTGCGTATAACATGTAGATCAAACTACCTGTTACTGCTTCCAGCTGTGGGAGGCTGAACATATGTAGCAGGAAACCTGCAGCCGCATGTAAAGGAAGGAGTCACCCATATGGTGTGTGCTCAGATGGAGGAAGCCTGTGCTTATGGCACTGCATCTCACGCAGCACTAGATGACACACGGGAGCTGCTGGGGAGAGAGGTGCTGCTGCAAGGGGACACCATGGTGCCTCCATGCTGCGTGAGGTTTTTTTAGGCCCCGTTTTGATGAATTTGGAGGTATCCTGCCCTTGGTCTGGCCCTCTGTGCTTGGAGTCCCTGTGGAGCACTTGCACAGGGGAGCTGTGGTAAGGCATGCAGGGCAGACGAGGCTTACTCAGAGGAAACTGTGTAAATCTCAGCAGTGGCTGACTTGTGGCTTCATCCACAAATCATTTAGGCAAACAAGGGCAACCTGCTTGCACTGCAAAGGTGTAAACACATACATGTTTCCTAACCCCCCTGCTCTTTCTGAACCCAGAAAGCATTTGCTAGACTGCCTGGGAAGTCTCCTCTGCACTGAATGGCTCCTAAGAAAGGGTTGGTTTAATGTAATCCCAGAAAATGGCAGACAGCATCAATTTGCACTGGAGGGAGCATCCACAGGCACCCAGCTCTAGCTGTGTGAAGGGGATTCACCGCGCTCTTCTCCAGGCCTTTCCCCTCTCAGCTTGCTGGCTATTGAAGATCCCACTCTTTGCCCAGCGGATGTAGTGCCTGACTGAGCAAAGGGGGGACGAAACATGAGAAAATGCAACACCCAGGACCTTCTGTCAGTCTTGCAGGCCTTAACACCTTGCCTATGGGAGCACAAAATTGCAGCTATCCTTGCCCAACTCATTGGCAGCATGTTCTGTTAATGTGATAAAGCAGAGGAGAGGCCTGCTAAGAATAGGAAATGCAGGAGCACAGGGAATGAAGGTAAGATATGAGCATGAGATAGAAGTTCAGCTGCCAACACTGTGTCCATCACTGTCCTATAGAAATCAGGACACTGGGCACAGGATGGGCTGCACTGCACCTACACCGTGCAGACCTTCAGAGGAGGGTGACCACATCCAAACTGCTTGGGGGGAATTGTCAGTGTCCCATGCTAACTCTCAAAACGAGGACTGTTTGAGATATTGGTGGTTGGGCTGGGCTGAAAATGTGCCTGGAAGGGCTATGGCACATTAGCAATATAGATGACTGAGTCTCAGTGCCCAGAAATGTTCCCGGGCATTGTTCAGTTTATTAGCACACACTTTGCCTTCGGGATCTCATCACCATGGGGATTAGTTGACGTTTGTACCACTGCAATGTGCTAATTGCTACTTTTAAGAATATGGTCTTCTGAATATTCTTGCAGGAGGCAAAACAAAAGGAACAGTAACTTTCAGAAGTGTGAGTGCATTAAACACAAAGATACTCATATAATCTGTGGAAGTAAGACATCATCATTTCATCACATATGTATTTCAGCACCAGAGAAATCACAGAGATTAAATGAGCATTAAAAGGACAATTTCATTACCTGGCAAACCTAACACTGAATGCAAACCTCTTGCCTTTGAGTGGCATTCTTGAAACATTCTGATAGCAGGGACATGGATACACCTTGATGGTCTCATGAAAGAAAAAGTGACAGGGGAAGAGAATATAACCAGTAGTGAGATAGGAATTGCCATTGCAGGTTAGTCAAATGCCCTCTGCAATCTGGTATTCTGCCTCTGGCAGTTGGTGGCACAGATGCTTTGAAGAAGACTGCAAACCTCACACAGTGTACCGCTATGCAATGACTTGCTCATGGAACAGTTTCTGCTTAACTTTGGGACACACATTACGTCCCAGAGCATGACAGCTTATCCCAGCTTGCATGACTCCTACGTTTTTATCCTAACTTGTATAAGAGTAGATGAGATGATTCATACACATCATTTGGTGCTGCTTTTAGCATTTGTGGAGGAAATGCTAACTGCTCCTTCTTACTCCTTTGACTGATTTTTACCACTGGAGTTATCGTGGGGCTTGTGACAAAAGAGGCAGGGGCAGGTGCTCTGGCTCTAGCTTATAATATGTCTAGATTTGGGTAATTTCTTCCAGACTTAAAAAAAATTAGGAGCTGCAGAGGGAACTACATGGCATTAGTGAGGCCTGCACTGCTTTTTAAATATATAACTTGCAGGTTGAGCCAGACTTTATTTCTGTTTGAGTTGTGGCATGACACCTTGTGACTTTGATTTAAGTGGGGGAGCCGGTGGGGGCTTTGGTGACTTTCCACTGGCTAGAGATTTCTCTTCAGGAAGCCAGGTTCACCTGCCGGCTTCAGCTGTGAGCCTCCAGACACCTCCAGGCTGTTGCTCGTTGGTTTTGAGGTCTCTCTTGCCCCATGGGTGGGTTGACTAATGACGTTGCTCTGTTGCTGCCACCACCTCTTACCCAGAGAGCCACACAGCTCTCAAGGCTCACTGATGTGGTCCCATCAATCTGTCATCATGTAATGTGGTGTGGGGCCCTGACACCCCCCCACCACCACCCCTCATGCCGGCTTCCTCACTGGAATTGCAGACCTTGTTTCCATTTGCAAGCTTGGATCTCTGAAGAAGGAAGAAATGCTTTATGAGTCACCACACTCAAGAGCTTTACACTTCGAGATGTAAATGTAGGAGGATATTGTTCAGAGGTCTTTCAGTTTGCTCTAAAAACCTGCAAATTCAGGTGCAGAAACCAAAATCTTAAATTTCTCTATTTGGCTATATGGAAATGATTATAGCAAAATGCTGATACCTGCAGAACCTTCCATATAATTTTCACAGTTAGGAAACAGCAAATACAAAGACCCTCAGCTCCAAGCTGGCTCGAGAAATGAGCTTCCATTTACCATTGTAGGCTTTGCTCTTGTTGGTGCCAGTAAACTCTAAGCAAGTTGTCTGCAATAGCAAATCCTTACATTGCATAAGTATAAATGACATGTTTTTATGAAGGATTCCAACATGCTGGCTACATCAAAAGGGGAAATAGGTGGAAAAGATGATGAGAGTGTAGTGCTTAACTGGCATGTAGCAAAGGGAAAGTCCAGCTCCTAATGTATTGTGGAACTATCTGGTAAAAATTTATGCATGCTTTTGGGCTCAATTTCATCCACAGATTAGAAGCACTAAAGTTGCCACAGGAGAGGCCAAGCACATTAGCAAAATAACACAAGTACTCCACCCTTGGAAGATCTGTAAATACAGTACTCCAAAACCATCTGTCAGCCCTCCAAAACCACTGCAGGAAAGGTAAATATTAATAACTGCTACTAACATCTAGAAAGAGCAAGCTGGGTTTTCTTCTGGGTGATGGCTAGTGCTTAGACGAAGACCATCTCAACAACTCCTGCTGTGACGGAAGTAGGAAAGAGGTGGAGAGAGGGGGGCTAAGAAATGAGAAAAACTAAGCCCGTTCAAACCCCTAGATTCAGCCCTGAAAAATTAGAAGTTTAAACAAAACAATAGCGACTTGTACATTATCTGTCTTTTGACAGATTTGGGCTGGTAAAGGTCACTTGGTTGACTTGTTAGATACTTCTACTTCAGCTAAGAACACCAACTTCCTTTTCCTCTTTGGGAATTATTTGCCACTGGGAATTTGGATGCTAAGGAAAACACTAAATACTGCCTGAGCTACCTAAAAATCCTGAGAGCCAGTAAATAAAAAAGCAACAGAGAAGGAGCCTGTAGACTGATGTGAAGAAGCTGAGGACAGAAGAAGTGCCTTAATCAGCCTTGTGAAACCTTTCTTGCTCTGTTTCAGCTCCCCTGTTCTGCTTGAGAAAGCAGCCATTAAGGGAGCCAAACAGGTAAGATCAGAAGAGTTCAATATGATCTGCTTCAGTGATGGAAGTTTATGGTGGGGGTGGCTCTATCAAAGATGGGCACATGGAGCCTCTCGGTGAAGGACCCACACAGTTTTGGAATGCTTGCTCTGGTCAGACTGAGTTAAAGCTAGGGGTCTGGCCTTTCCCCACAGAGGTTTTAGTGCTGAAGCCTGGAGTATTTCTGCTAGTTTATCAAGGAAAAAAAAGGGGGAGCTTGGTTTAGTCTCAGCTAGACCAATAGAAGTGCTGGGGCCCAGCCTGTCCCAGAATGAGAGGAGCCAGTGCTGAGGGAGAAGCCCATTGCTGCGGGTGATAATCTCATGGCATCATGCTTTGTCATCAGTTGTGGTAACAAGGGACTCCTGGGGACGGTGGCAAGCTAGCAGAGTGCTTACACGGCTCTGTGCACATCAAATAGGAGATGAAAGGCCTATCAGCCTATCTTCTTCTTTTCCTCTTTTCAGCCAGGACACACAGTTTTGCTGCAGTGAGACGGATGCTAAATCAGCTTCCTGAGCCAGACACGGCACTCAAGCTTTCAACAAAAGGCCTCAAAGTCCTCTTCGACCTCAGCATGGCCAGAGATCTCATTGCTGCCTCTGCCAGATATGACCTAAGTTTTGATGAACAGATTTTCAAAATGGCTTAGTCTTGATAATCTATATGTATTAGCTATGCTTGTCTGTTATCTGCAAACGTTACGTTGCCTGCTATTTACTTAACTTCTATTGTCTCTGTGAGATACCCTGCCAGCAAACTCCCTCACTAAAGTATCTGCAGAGTGTGCACTTGGGTGAAACAAATTAAATGTTTTAGATGAGTCGGTACACTTAGGAAATATGCTGGAGGTATCCATCCAGGCCTAATGAGAAGAAAATTAACATTCTCCCTTTCTCTCTAAACTCCCTCCTGTTCATTTATGAAGTAAAGAGAAACTTCAGGAGAGGCAGCCAATGAGCCCCGCTGACATTAATGGGAATTGCATACTGCAGGCAGATTCAGGAGTGCACTTTCTATGGCACATGACATGGAAAGTGTCACTGCCTGTCCTGACATCCGCTAGTGTATAACTGTTAAAGGACTTCCAATGCATCAGGAATCTTGACATAATGTAAAATTTTCAGAGGCAAAATTGCAGCAAATTACACACCGCACTTTGTGAGAAGGTACCGATGCAGAGATGACTAATGGTGGTCTATGTGCTGTAGTGACTTTTTCTAACTTAGATTTCTCCAGTGGTTCTTTGGAAGTTCAGCTCTCTTTCTTCCCTCCCCTTCACCGTGGCTGGGCACTGAAGCTGCACAGCTAGCCACTGAGGCAGCCAGGTGTGATATTTGGATTCACATTAGTTTCTGCGTTTAAAGGCTTATCTCCATAACCATGAAGGAGGACATCATACAATGACAGGCAGGAGACCCCAATAACCTGATCAGAGAAAACAGAGCATCCTGACCCAGCTCCTCCCAGGGCTGTTGCAGGAGAGCGTCAGCCCCACAGACAGGGAGTGAAACCCACAGAGACGAGTCAACAGGAGATGGTCTCCGGAGCACCTGACAGGCTGAGGGGAGTTACTGTCTGGGGGGGAATGGGATGCTGGGTAAGGGCATTTCGGGATTGCATGAGACTTGTTATGGGGCATTTAGGGGAAGAACCAAAGGTGGGGAAAGGGAGGTACCAAGAGGGTCTGGGGAGGAACGAGCACGTGAAAACAGAGAGATAACGGGATAAAAGGGGCGAGATGTGCAAACAGGCAGCTGGTCAGTACACTTGTCTGGCCATGCCCTGCACCTGATCAGCACAGTCTGTCCTGTCTCCCGATTAAACACCGTTTCTAACTCTTGTCCTGGGAGAGGGACCTTATTCAGCATCTGTGGGTGTGTGGGGTCTGACTGCAGCAGCTGGAGCGGAAGCAGGGTCAGAGGGACGTGTGACAGGAGAGACTGGAGTGCATGTGTATTGTGCAGTGTCATATATCAGTGTGTGTTCCCAATCAAATACCAAGCTGGACTAGCTGGCGAGTAGGGTAAGAAGCTTTGGAGCCAGGTATTGAGGTGCCTGTAGGTCTGGACCACATCCTGGAGGAACCCAAGGGTCTACAGTCAGCTACTGGAGGGACAAAGGGATATGGGGGACGACTGAGAGACCTGTCATCATGCACACAGACACCTGTGTGTGCATGTGTATGTGAGTGTGTGCAAGGGGGACTATGCCTCAGGTACCTGGAGTAGGGCCACAGCCACAGTGATTTGCATGCCCAGGTGCCAGCGCCTGGGGAGACTGCGGTCCAGGGACAACTGCTGGGGAGACTGACAGTCCAAGCCCAGCTGCTGGAAGGCCCCACATTACATGTATATGTGCATTTCCCACTCACAGACTTTCTTCCTGAACCGCCAGAGAGCAGGACAGGATTAGCCCATTTGAGCCACCTGTGTTTGCATCAATATTTCTGTCTGTGTTGATCTGTGTGGCCAGCCACGTGTGTATGTGCATCTTGTGTGGGTGTGGACGTGTGCCTGTGGTGGATATGTGCTCAGCCCCTCCACAGGACGGACCTGGGGGCATGGAGCTGCGGCTGCCTCGCCTCGATCAAGCTGCTGGCTTTGGCATCCCCTACAACAGATTACTTTCAGATGCATGGCTTGTTTTCATTTTATGTCCATTCATCAATTTTGCTGAGAAAATATGGAATGAAGTACTAGCAAAAAGGAGCATTTGGGCTGATTAGGTTTCCCCAAAAACCAAAGGTGTGACTGGACTGTAGCACGAGGTTTAAGATCCCGGATCAGCTCTGCCATTAGTGTTGCTGGTATGGTGGACTTGAGTGTACTTTAAACACCCAAATAATTATCCAAGGCCCCAGTGGTTCTTGAAAACTGCGCTGAGGTTGCCCATGGTCACAGCAACCCGCAGCCCATTGAGGTCTGGCCCCATCTGCAGTCACGTCTCTGGATGACAGATAAAGGACCAAGGACAGAAAGCTGTGAGAGAAGAGCCTGAGATGAGAGAGCTTACCTCTCTCGTCCGCATGCAAGACAGGCTCTGCCCCAACAGCTCTTTAAGCCTATTTCTCCACTTGAACCTACAAAAGCAATAAGATAAAATAACCCATCAATAGGGTTCTGTGTGATTCAAGCCACAATACTATGTGTGTCACAAAAGAAAAAGCTTTTGTTTGTATTTGGCTAATATCTATGAATCACAGTGGCCACAAAGATCTTCCCCAACCTTTGCACCATCTCTGATGGTCCGCAGATGTCCCCCACTGCTGGTTTATTTCAAGTTTGAGCTGGTTTAGTGAAGAGATGTTGCAGATTGCAGCTCTGACGGCCTTTCTCCTGTCTTTCACCTTACTAGTGCCTCTTGCTTTTTAAAGCTTTTATTTTTTTTTTTAGATTTGGGAAAAAAGGGGGTGAAATAGTGCTATTGGGAATTGGTGATCCTGCCAACTTGCTCGGTGGTATTTTTACAGCCAGATACAATGACTCGAAAAGGAACAAAGCAAAAACACCCTAATATTTCCTCCCCCACCCTGTTTTCCCAAATGGCTCAATCTAATCTATGCAATAAGGAATATCTCTTCCAGTCCAAGGAATTATTTGAATGTGATGTGCTAAAGAAGATATTGAAGACAGTGAATAACCTCCCTTCTCCCACTGCGGTGTTTACTGGTTTTATCATTAGATTACCGCACTGTGGGTTTTTTGAAGAACCAAGCTGTTACACTAGCCCTAAATGGCTTTCACTTTCTTGAATGAAATGTCTCCTCAATTCAGAAATCACTTATTTCACCAGGAGCGGGGCCCCCTCTGTCAGGCAACTGACGTAGAGCAGGTCCCTCAGCGTGCAGCACTGCTTTTATTTCTCTGCAGGTCATAGATTTTAAGGACAGGACTAACCACAAACCTTCAAGCCAATGTCCTTTTTGCATGGACCACAAGACTTACTGAGATCAGTTCCTGCTTCAGGTCCAAAGACAATGGTTGGAATAAAACAGATCTTTCTGGAAAAACTTCCAGTATAAACAGTTTTTTATCCATTGTAAGTTGTTCCAATGATGAAGTACTTTCTTACAGTCAATTACTTTTAATTAAAAATTTATTTCCAACTCCCGCCACTGGATCTTGTTTTGTGTCTCTGTCTGCCAGACTGAAACAGTCTCTCCAGTCAGCTGTTAACATGTAGATGGCTATAGGTTCTAACCAAGCCACCTTCTGCTTTGATGGTCCCTTTAGACCTCTCTCTATCAGGTACATTTTCCAGTCCAGCATATTTTTGTGTTTCATTTGTGAATAGTCTCAGAACATCAACATCAGTGTAAGGCCTCTAACTCCCACCTGCTTCCTTTGTCCCCCAGCATTCTCTCCCACTACACACAGAAACACATATATCAGAAACATCTTTAGATGATGAACATACCCCTGTGCAAGAGTATTTTGAGACCAGAGGTTTGCCCATCTTTGGTGCATCTGGCACATGCCCTGTTGATTCTGCATCACCCTTGTTGCCTGATAAAAATGTTATGTGGTACCAACTCAAATCCCTGGGATCAGCATCAGGCTGGCAGGTCTACAAATTATCTGGGTTGTGCCATTTATCGTGCTAGCTTCCTCCCAGGCATCTGGAACTTCCTCAGTGTGCTAAGATTTATTTTCTTTGGCTGGCTTTTTTTTCCAGGCTGCTGGATACAGGTTACTCAGATCTTTGCCTGACTTCATTATCTGCTGTTTAACCTCCTCTTTAGTTACGACTAGAACAAAAACTATGTGATCACTGTTGGTTGACATGAATAAATGATTAGGGTCCCCCCCCCCCCGCCCCCGCATATAGGACAGAAATATTACAGAATAAGCCTCTTTTTTACTTTTTTTCTTACTGGCAGTTTTACTATTTCCATCTCGTAATGGACTCGTGTCATTGTTAGTATCCTTTATGTTCTGGAAATACTTAAATAAAATCCTAAACATACAACAAAATACTCCTCAACAGGCAACTTTCCTCAGCTCTGCTTGTCATGGTTCTCCTTGTGACCTGTTGCTCCTTGTACCAATTTTCTCCAAATCCTACCTTCTAATTTATATGTACTGTCATTAAGTGCTTTTTGCATTTTCTCTTGGGGTCCAAGTACACATATGCATAAGAAGTTTTACTTCCCTTCTGAGGCAGGCCATTTAATGACTGCAGATTTCTTTCTTGGGTGTGGCTTTTTGGGGTATCTGCTTAAGTATTATCCAATGATTCTCAATCATCATTCAGATGTTCCTGTTAATAAAATCATTCTCCCAGTTGAATTTCTCCCAGCATTGTTTTCAGCTAAAATGAAATTTTCTCTTTAAGGCACAAAGAATATGCTCTATTGGCTTGGACTTCATTCTGTTTGGAGGTAACAATAAATATAATCCCACTGTCATCAGTTATACCCAAGCCATTGCTAATTGTTCATTTTGTAATCAGTCTCTTTGCTGTAGTAAAGACAAGATCTAATGCAGGAGATTTCCCAGTTGGATGTAGCACTGAAACCGTTGTCTGTAACATTTGCAATGGTAGCCTTTCTCTCAGGTTGGTTTAGTACAGAAAATTTGGACTATTTCAGAACATCAGGGTACCCAAAAGGTAAAAAACCCTGACAATAAAAAGTGTCAAGAAAACAGGCTGTGATTCTCTCTAGTCATCTGTCAAATCTTCTCCCCGGTGTCTAAAACATGCAACTAGATCATCCTGATGCAGCACACAGTACATCTGGTAGTACACATCGCCACACTGTGCAGATACCCAAACAAACAAGACCCAAACCTGGTGGGTCTGGGAAGAAGGGAGCTACGTCAGCCCAGCACCTCACTTGCCTGGTAAGCTTTGCCGAGCAGACAGATAGCCCTGTGGTGCCCTCAAAGCACATTCTCTCCAGTCCAAGTCTGCATCTCTGAGATGCTCGAGCAGCGCGGTGCTGATCTGCCCTCTGCAAAACCGACCCCAACCTCTCTCAGAGCCCAGTAGGCTTCCCACCCTTGATTTCCCCTTAGTGCTTTGCCTTGCAAGCAAGGACCTGAAGAGCCTCCTCCAGGTCTCTCTTCCGGTGCAATAGAGGGTTTTTTTAGTTTGATTTAGAAATATATATACATATATAAGAAAATTATCCTTTGTTTCTTTTCCCAGCTGACTATATTCTGAGGAAACCTCCTGCTGGCCCCTCTGGGAACCAAAGTCTCACAATGTTTTACAGACTTCAATAGAAGTAGCACCTTTGGCAGTCCATGACACATCACCATCGTGTAGTACCCTCCTTCAGCAGGGATTCAGAAGATGCACACGCTCCTCATTTGCACAAAGGGATCCCCTCTGGTGTCAAAACCAAAATGGTCTGGCTGCAGGTACACCACAAAGCTTCTTGGTAAAATGTAGTTTTAATGCACAGTGCACCCAATTTACCCTTTATTGTTATCAACCTAACAAAAAGGAATAAAAAGGAAGATGTACCTGAAGAAAAGGTTTGTAAACACAACACCTAACGAAATGTCCCTGGGTGCCCGCATCTGCATGGCATGGAGAGATGAGGTAAACGTAACTGCCTCACACAAATGTAGGTACAAAAGCAGGTCCTGGAGCTCACTTTGCATCTAAGGGATTCAGTTAGCTTTTTCTGGTCCACCAACATTACATGTCATTCTCTCAGTTTCATTTTAGAAGTCCAGTTACTCAGTGCTACATGCAAAAAGTGGTACTATTTTGTGCCTCAAATTTCCTCATATTCCATGTTGCATTCTTCGTGCTGTGGTGGGGAGTGATGTATGATATAAGAGGCTATCCTGCTCTGGGAAAATTAAATATGAATTTATATCTGCATGTAATAGGGAGGAAATATTTTTCCGAAAGTCTTAGATGAAAAGCTGAGCCTTCAAACTACTGTTTCTCACATCTGCCTTTAGTACACTACCAGCATCCACAATGCTAACCTATTCCACAAAGGCTGAAAAAGGTAGCAAACAAAACTTGCATGTTGATCTCATTTTTTAAAAGACCAACATTTCAAAATATTTGTCTGATTTACATGCACATGTACATGCACATGCACATGCACACAGAGTACTAGCTTGTTTTCTGTTCTTGAGTTTAGCTTGCAACATCCTCAGTGTCCACAAGACGTTTCCCTCCTTAGAAGACTTTTCCAAACAATCCAGAAAAATTCAGATTTTGTTGTATGAGGATTTTTTTTTCCCTTTGAAATATTTAATCCTTTCTTTCTCTTTTTTTTAAGTGTGCTGGCACTTGCAGGAGCAGCCTGTGTTTGCACTGTAGGCCACCAGTAGCTGGTTCAACAACACAGGAGCACAAACACATATGGATGGAGACACACACACACACACACACACAGAGCCCCACAGAAAAGTGATTAATGACCAGTTTTCATGTCAGAACTGTGATATTTCTGGCCGAACAGCTTTTTACCCATTCTTTTTGGTACAAAAGCCATGGCATAAAGATAAGAGGCAGAGCACTTAAGACATGTTTACAAAGATTAAACCACTGACTTGGCTTTAGTTAAAGTAAATTCTCCTGCTTCCCACTGTGCAATGAAGGTTTACAAAGGGAGGACTGGCAAAGGTTGCTTCGTCTTCTTTCCTGGCGCTGTCTGTTGGCTCCAAAACAAATGCAGGACTTAAACCACATAAAAGGGCAGCAAGGTATTAGCACTTTTGAGGGGTTCAACATCTGACACATTCCTAATCTGCCTGGGTAGGTTTTAGATCCGAGCCACTGCAGTGCCTTTATAATGACAGGGCAATTTAACAAGCCCAAAATTCCAACTTCCCTCTGCAGATGAGGAGTTACCGAGCCCAGCGCTCAGCCCCTCTTTGCTGCCATTGTTATCGGGAGGGCTGCCCGCCTCCCTGCTCTCCCCCAGGGCCGGGGAGGGGGTGAAAGTCATATTGCGTTATAGATTAAAATGCTCTCATTTGCCCTAAGGTTGAGACCGTAGGAGGGATTTTAGGGGGTGATAAAAGGAGAAAATTGCACAACTGTTGTCATAGCATAGAGCTACTTTGGACCTTCAGACCAGGAAGGTTAGTTTGACAGTACTTTTAGAGAAGTGACAGGAACCTCCAGCCCTGAAGACATGATGGTACCAAGGGGAAGGGGCTTCCTGCTCAGACAGCCCCTGGGAGCAGAGCATGACAGAATGACCACAGGACAGCAGGGAGGAGGACTAACAGCAGAAAACAAAAGGGGACGTCAGGAACATAGGTCCCAAGGGAAGAGATCAAAAAATAAATAGGTAAGACTCCCCCAAAAATATATATAAAGATCTCAAATACATCTGGAAGTTTTATGTTAATGTATTTGCATTAAAGTTAGTGTGACGCACTATTCTGCACCGCTTGCAGCAAGAGATTGTCTTGGCTGAGGCAGGAGAGTAGGAAAGGGCAAATGTCACGTCTTCCTCTAAAATGGAAAATGCAGCAGATCAAGCAAATTATGCACCTATTAGATTATTCTCCTCAGAACTGATTATAACAAATAATGATTTAAGCTAGTAAACACAAACACAGAGAAAGGAAAGGAGTTGAATAACAGCCTTTCACGTTAGTCTCGCTTTTGTCTCTGGTGAGGAAAACTGTCATTGAAGTCAGCTTTGGGAGGTGTAATCCAGAAGAAGACACGGTGGGGCAGGAAGGCTGTACTCAGAGAATATTGTATTGCCAGTCAAAGTGGAAGGACATATGGGCTAGGTGCAGCACAGCCTCTCCCAGGTTTAGTCGTCTTCAATATTTTTATTTATGCCCCAGACGATGGAACAGAGAGGATATACAGATGGCAGCCAGCAGGGAGGGACTGTCAGGAGTTTGGAGGACAGGATTAGAATTCAAAATGATCTTGGCAAATCAGTGTTTCTAAAGTCTAACAGAAAAACCTGCTAATCTAGAGACAAGCTTATAGATTCTGTATCTCACCAGGAATAACCGGCTATATACCGCAGGATGCAGAAATGCTGCCTGGAGAGCAGTTCTGCAGAAAACTGTCTAGAGGCTGTAGCGGATCACAAGCTGAACAGCAACTTCGTGTTGTTGCAGAAGAGGGAAGCCCCAGACTGGCAACGCACAAGCAGAATTACACCCTGTGAGACACGCAATTAATTTTCAGCTCTACAAAGTGACTGGGAATAATTGTGTGCACTCTGGGGCGCAGTTCTCCAGGAAAGATATAGTTGAGTTGCACTATGTTGAGAGAACAGCAAAAGGTCTCATTAGAAACCTAGAAACACAATGCAGAAGAAGGCGACTAAAATAATAGGGTTGCTTGAGAAGAGAGGGCTTTCTGCCATGGCACATAGGATGACAAGAGACGGGCACAGATTAAAGAAAGGAAGACTGAGGTTAGAGATCAGGAAACACTTTCCTAATGCTAAAGGGGGGTCACACAGGAACAAATTGAATCACGGCATGTCCACCACTCTAGGCTTTTGAAAGGTTTGTGGGAGTACCTTAGATGTGGCTGAACCCAGCTGACAGCAGAGGGATGGGGTCAAATGGCTACCTCCCAGTCCGCTTCCCCAGGAGACACTCAAACCACACTTTCTGAATCTCAAAATTGCCTCTCAGCAATTACCTCGGAACAGGAGAATCCTGCAGTGGAAGGACCCAAACCGCCAGTCTTTCTTAGAGTCTCTCAAGGTATACCATCTCCTTCAACATACTGCTTTCTGGCAGTCCCATCCTTTAACACCCAGCTACCCCTCTTTGTGATACAGGGAGCCGGAGTCAGTGCTAGAGGGTCTGAGGATCTGCACAGGGACATTGCAAGCCTGGGAGGCATATTTGATGGTCTGGTGGGTCAAGCTGCTGCCGTAATCACTGGGCTAAGCTCATTTCATTAGGAATGGGGTGAAATAGGTCTTACTTGGCAAAAATGTTTCCCCCAAATCAAGAAGTAAGTCAGAACTAGAATTAAAAAAAAAAGATGACCGGCGAGATCTCTCGGCTAACCCCATACATTGTGGCCTCTATTACAATGCACATACTGGACAAATAAAGTCTCTGGGGACCTATTTTCTTGAGAAACAAATAAGCTTTGAGTCAAAAGAGGCTAAAAGCAGGCTTAGGGTACAGATCTAACAACCACCTCAAAAAAACCAAGCAAAAGAGAAATTTGTGATTTTAGAAGGATTTTTTTCTTCTATTTCAAAGCAAAACAGTGTTTTAACATCTATTTTCAGCCAATAGTGTTAGTGTATGCTGGCAACTATAAACGTTTATCTCACTCAGAAAAAAAATCCACATTAAAAAAATTGCAGACAATCGGTGAGTTAGTGTCTTGGGGGATTTAAAATGCATGGTGTGCAACCCAGTTATCAAAATTCATAAAGGAACGACTGTGCTGTAAGACTTTTCAGGGGAGGTACAATACATTCTGCTCACACTCAAGAGCACGAGTGTGGCACAGCCAGCTGGGTTTTTAAATGCCTACCATTGTGGTTTGCTCTGTCCATCAGTCAGTCAGCTCCCAGATAAAGTTTCCTGCAGCATTCATTTCTGGGTTTTAATGCTCTTAAGAACCAATGAACTGTTGATTATGGGGGTGCCTCAGACTGTCAGAGGGTTTCTTTTACCCTTGTTACACGGCTTAGATGTTGGGGCGGGGGGAAATAAGCAGACAAGAACAAACTGAGGAAACATCTAAAGACCGTGAAAGGGCATATTTTCAACACAGACTCCCACACGGCCCTTTTGCAGAACTTGCAGGCATGTCTATTTGCATTTGGCAAGTGGGTAAATGAACAGAGATGACATTTTATACAGGCTTTTGCAGTTACTTCTTTGTTGTGCACAAAGAAATTGCACAACCATGCAATTTTCTGCACACAAAATGGATGCAACTGCGAATTATTCAGGTGCACTTAAAAATGCTGTTAAAAACCTGCATATGACTCTTTCAACATGGAATTCACTGTTCTCACTTCCACTTCTTCCTTACTTCACATCTTTAGCCAGAAACATTAAAAATACACAGAGCTCATAGAGAAGCAGCAGCCTCAGCTCTGAATCTCCGTGTTTTTCTGTGTTTGAATAAAACGTTTAATGTTACTTGAGCTGGCGAGAAAGGTGGGGGGTTGTGTGTGTCTTAGTAGAAATTAATGTTTTGGTTGGCTGGACAAGCTCAGGAAATTTCTGTAGTGAGTATGATGAGAGAGGATGTTTGGCAAGATGTTTTCCAACAGCTGGTACAGGTGAAGGATTAGGGGGAAAAAATGCTTAAGAGCCTTTTCGCTGGTTTTCTACTTTGTACCCCTCTTAGACATACAAGCAATTTTAGAGTCTAATCCAAATCTCCCTGAAATCCTTGGGTCTCTTTCCACTGGCTCAATAAGACTTGAAACAGGCGCTCCAAATGTTGTGTTGGTTATTAAAAACATTTTGACATTCCTCCCCGCCCTCTTAAACACAACTATTTTGGGAAGAAGGAGCAGATACTGGCCTCTCTATGCAGCCTGGGCTTGTGGAAACCACCCAGGTCACTCTGCCCATGGTAGGACCAAATGATGTGTCAGGGTCCCAGCACGGCAGGTGATGGGGTGAGGTGTCCCACTGGTTCCCACCTTCCTGCATGGGTGGGGGATGGGGGAAGAATGGCCATGAAGGGCACAGACCTTCAAACTGCCTGATGGCAAAAGTGGTATAGAGAGGGATGCACATGGCAACATGCTTGGACATGGTGTCATGCGCTTTGTGGGACATAAAGGATGGGGATGGTCCTTAGCTGGTGCCTTTGCCTAAGGCTCCTTGCTAAAGGCTGCATGATGCAGTGAGAGAGCAGGCTCAGGCTTTAAAACTCAACATAATTTGTTATACAAAGAGTCTCCAGTGATTGTCTTCATCCCATTCCCTCAGCAATACCGCTCTGCTACACCATAAACACTTCAGAATATCCCTGATGTATTTGGTATTTGTAATATATAGAGACTTCTGCAAAGCGAACATTTACTGACTCCAGAATTGCTTTTGTTTAGTTCATTATGAAGGTCAAAATTATTATAAATCTACACAAATTGAAACAGCCTTTTGGCATGGCTCTGACATTTGAACCAAGTTAATAAAGACAATGATATATACTATTCGGGTATCATTTAATCTTAGGAATCCATAGTGAGCACAAAGACCAAAATAAACTCTTGCAACACACATGTTTATTCACATATTAAGATTCCCTGAGACTGTTCTACATTACTGACTTTCATATGCTTGGAAAATAAGAAAGCTTTTTCATATTCATGCTCAGTGAGTGAAAACACATCACTCAGGAGACCATCTGCTTCTCTCTGGAGCGCCGATCTTGACCTTAACACGTCGGGCTGCGTACAAACTCTGAGGGGAAAAGATGTATTTGGGTGCTTCAGCGCAATCTTAAGAGCATGGATAATTCAGTCAGCATTCAGGGGATTTGGTGTTAGTTCAGCTGCTACAGGCAGCCAAAATTACGGGAGACCATCCGAGTTTTCACCTATCTATCTGCCTCGGTACAAATATTCTGCCACAACCCATTTGCCATTTTACCCCGACTCATTTATACAGGGCCAAACCCAGGTGCCCAAGAAACAGATGAGAATTTTGCCATCGACTTCCCTGGGATCAGGATTTAGCCTGCAGCAAGGAAAAGAAAAAAAAAAAAAAAAAAAAAAAAAAAAAGAAAACGAGAGGGAGCAAGTCCATCTGGAGAGTGGCAAGCTGCCCACCACCTCGGTGCCCGCAGTCGGCACAGCCTGAACAAAGGCAGACGAGGGGAGAGGTGTGGTTTGGGCACGCACCACTTTAACCCCCCTCGGGGCTCCCCGGGCTCCCGGCGGGGGCACACAGCACCTCTTCTGGTGGCCTCTCTGGAGGGAGCTGCTTTCTCTTCGGTCAGTTTAAGTGGAGAGATGGAAGAGGCAAGCTTGCAAGAAGTGCTACCAACTCAGAGGGGCTGCAGGATTAAAGCTGAAAAAGAGCTGCTAGGTCGGAGGGAGGAAGGAACTGCCTGTAGCAAATCTTGCAGCTCGAAGTGTCAAGGTGCTTTGGCTTGCAGAGCTGTGCAAGGAGGGGGAGCTCAAACTCCTTTAACATTTTCAAAAGCCATATTTCTTCCCAGGGCTGAGTCCTGAAGGGACTTTTGAAACAGGTCCCTGACAGATGCCTCCCTGCTGAGAACACACCCTCTTCTCCCTGGACTGTTGAGACAACTTCGAAAGAGCATTTTGAGAGGGATTGGATGCAACAAGAAGAAAGGTGCCATGCTGCAGTGCTCCCCTGGAGATTTAAGGGCATAAAGACCACAATGCGCAACACAAGCCCTAGTGCTTTGCCACAAATTAATTCCTGAGTCAGGTTCAAAAGCTGAGGCTGAACCAAAGCAGGGTTATCCTAGGTGGGGGTGACTCCAGCACCGGTACATACACTGTAGGTAGTCTGGGTAATAGCAGGAGGAGGAGAGATGGCAGCATCAGCTGCAGAAACCCCCCAGGGACTTGAAGTATTCAGGTAGCAGTTCCCTGCTGCCACATCTTCACCATGTGGTTACCTAAATCAGAGTAAAATTACCTTGAACAACTTGTACTTTGCTGGGGTAAAATTATTGCTCCTGACTGCCGTGCCAGCATTGTTTCAGGTCTAGGCTGTCACTGGGCTGTCTCAGAGTCAAGATACACCCCACCTGCCTTGAAACAACTTCTTTGAGGTCACAGCAGTTTAATGTGAGCTGTGCAGGCAGTGCAATATGGGACTAGAAGGGCTTTATGGACAGGAGAACATGGAAGAGAAAACTGGTCATTTTAGCCTGACTCAGGGAAAAGGCCCAGTCTAGTCCCACCACAGAAATTAGGTGAACGCAGCTACCAGTGTCAGTGAGAAAACTGCTCATAGCAACTACTTGCTTGTACCGAGGAAAGAAGAAAATAAGAAGTAGTAAATCCTAGGTGGTGGGATTTGTACCTTGTATTTGTGCTCAAGCCAACCTTGACACTTGCTCCTAAGTGTCATGAAAAGTCCCATAGTAAGCTACATGTATTGAGGAGCATGATCAAGTCCCATATATGCATGAAATGACCACACTTTCTAAGTGGCACAAGGGAAATGTTAGCAGAAAAAGGCACCCCTCTCCAAGTCTCAAAAAGGAAGTAACAGATGCAGAGTGAATGTTTTCTTGTATGTGCATTCACAGTGGCACCTGGGGATCTAGAGGAGAAGCACTTCCAGAGAGATAACCTTAAAGATATTGATTCAAGACACAAAAATAGCTTCCAGTCTATGAGAAGCCCAAAGGGAGCAAAGCATTACCTGGTAATAGTTACGGTGAAAGGCAGCTTTCTCATGATGAGAAAACAAAGGAAACATCTGAGCTGCAATGACAACACACAGTCTTTGGAGAAAAAAATATATGGACTGGAATATCAACCAACCAAGAAGTCTGAGACTCTAGAAAACTCAAGCGTGAAAGAGATGGGGAAGGCTGGTGTACCAGTGGGAGACCACTAGAAATATTGTCAAGAGAGCTGCAAGGCAGTAGAGCAACACTTGGAAGAAATCCAGGTATGAAGAACAAGGGATGGATTGATATAGACCCTGGAAAGTCTTTGAAAATCAACATGCAGCAAGGGTCACATGCTGCTAGACTCACAAGATTGTATTTGTGGGGTGGAGGAGACAGAGGAGAGTGCTCCTAAGAGCATCTGACCAAGGGGATGGCATGGAGGGTGTCAGCCACACAGAGCTCAGACATGTGGGAAAAATGGACCCTTCCGAATTTCAAAGCGTCTCCTTCTAGGAAAGAGGAGTGACATGGGAAGGGGCTTTGGCTCTGCCAAGTACCAGTACACAACCTGCCACCCCCGTGCTTGTAGCCCAGGGCCTGAGGTGCTGTGGGAGGTGCCCATGCAACTGCTTAGCTGCAAGCACAGTAGCAGCTGTAGCAGGACGGAGCACTTTGCTGTCCCCCAAAGGGACAGTGACAAAGGAGAAAGACTGGTGACATCTTTCCAGCCCACGGAGCAGTTCTGAGCCAACTCCCAAAGCTATCCCAGCAGTAATCAGAATTAGGGCTCAGGAAGGGTCCGGAGCCAGGTTTTGATAATGTCCTGTTCCTGCCGTGTTATTAAAAACAGGAGGGGATAAATTCAGTCAAAGACTTTGTGAACTAGTTTTGTTGATTCGGCGGCTTGAAACGATTCCAGGGGAATGGCAGGTCGCATGCCTGAATGTGCACAGGAGGGACCGAGTGGAGGCAGAAGCAGCTGGGATGTCTCCTTCTCCAGTGCAGTCTGTAGAGGCAAAGCTTGTTCATCCAGAGACACCCTTTAACAAGAACACAGTAGCAGAGTACCCACACTGAATCAGAGGGCCAAATCTTGGCAAGGGTGGCTGGCTCATCAAAATGCTCTGTCTGAAGTTACGTGGGTGCATTAAGGCTTTCAGCACTTAACTCGGGAACAGAACAGGGAATAAATATTCAGGGGCCACAAGGGTGTAGCTGGGCAGTGGAACTGACCCAACTTTTCTTGTTATTATTGTTGTTATTGTTTTTCTATTAGTTCCTATTACAGCATACGAAGGGTCTGGTCTCGTCCCAACAGCAAAGCTGGCCTCTTTTGAAAACCCAGTCCCCCATGGCTGTCGGGATTGGAAGGCTTTTGCATGGGCTAAAATTTGTGTTTTGACATTACAAGTTTGGAAAATTTTAGAGGTGAAATAAACCAGAGCAGGCAGGGTGTGGGGAGGAGAGAGGGGAAGGAGTTAAAAAGGTTACAAAAGTGTAGATATGAAACTGAGGAAAGTTAACTATTTATTGCAAATCACATTTGATAAAATGCAGAAATTATTCTGGTCTGGTTTCTGATTTCATTTCCCATTTGAAGTTGAACTGAACTACTAAAAATGTGCTTTTACTGCAGGAGGTAGGTCAAAGCGTGCAAAGGAATGCAAGAAAGAAATACCCTTCAGATTATAAATACTGGCGGCATCGGTCGTTAGCTGTAGTGAGGTCTTCACACTGCCTAGTTTGTAAATTAATTCAGAATAGATTTTGAACTTGAAAGGCAGGACGTGCTCTATTCTAAAATGAGACACAGAACCACTAAAGAAAATGACAAGATTAAAATGATCTGTAGACAGCTCCCTGTGGCCAGGCCAATAGGAACATTCAGCATAGAATTAGCTTAAAATTAGCTCTAGTTTTCATTCAGAGCTGGCATGGCTCAGAGTCATTAGCCACTACGCTCTGTGTCAGTTGCTGCAGGACCTGCTGAAACCTGGGTCTGGCATTTCAGCGTCCTGACCTGCCAAGCCTCTTTCTACAGAACAGGGCAGTTTTGCAAGAAGTCTTTGCAAAATATTTTAATAATGAAAACTTTAAAAATACACAGCTGTTTTGCAAAACCCTCGTAACAAAAACCCCTTTGAGATCAGCTCCACACAGGCTCCGTAGTGGATGTGCTACCATCAGTACTCTCAACAGAGACATTATGGAGCCTGGCCTTCCCTCCATGCCTCTTTCACCCCCTGGGTCCCCTGCCTGGACCTTGTTCCTTTCAGGCACTGCTGCCTGCTCAAATCCCTGCTTCAGCCCCTTTATTTGGGTGCCAGCAACTGCTTCCAGATGTTAGGCACATTTGCCCCTTGGGGCGACCTCCTCAGAGGTCTACTTGTCCTGCCTTGTTGCTGCTGTGGCTCAAAGAGGACATGGTGAGGCATCATTTGGGGTGAACTTCAGCTCCCAGCTGAACTGCGTAATGCTGAGGAAAAGAAGTCCCTGGGACCTACAAACACCTGGGTACCATTTAACTCCCAGATGAGCATCCGAGCTCCCACTGTTTTAATTCAGCCTTTCTGCACATGGACCAACATCTGTTTGCATGCTAGGAGCACGGTACAGGGTCCTGCTGTGCCTGAGACCTGCGTATTGGAGGTTGGCATCAAGCTGGATTCCTCAATCATTGTTACCGACAAGTGTTAAGTGGAATCTATTTTGCAGAGTGAATAGTTTATTGGGATTTGAATAGTTGCAGGGAGTTCATTGCTGTAAATAGGGTAGTGCCTGACTAGGAAATCTATTTATGGTGCTTTTATTACTGCAGGGAACATGGGGATTCAGCTTTTCAGTGTTACAAGTATTTCCCTTAAGTGGTCATTAGAAGAAATAACTCCTAGATTCACAAGCGCTGGTATCTGTACTTAAGCTGTGTTTCCAGTAAGTTTTAATGACAAAAGAGAGAAAGCTGGCCAAGACAGCACGATGACAGCTTTCACTCTCCTCCTAGGGAAGCCAGGAGGAATTTCCCATCAGTTTGAGCAGGAGCTGGCCACTCACGTCCTATGCTGCTGTACCTCCTCACTTTAGCATCACAGGCGGGTGAGGTGGGAATCATGCACCTGGAAGGAAGGACCCTGGTGGGGAGGAACCAGCCTCTCCCGGACATGCACAGGCTAAAACTCTTGTTTTGCTCTTCTGTGGTGCTTACCTGAGAAAATAAGGGTCCTGAACATGAGCAGTGTGAGAACAAAGTGTGGTTATACTTGGTTGAACTAAAGCCCTGTCTAGCTTAGTATCCCATCTCTGAAAGTGGCCAAATGCACTCCTCAGGGGAGGGAACAGAACAAGCATATACAACTCTCCCCTGAAATGCCCCGCCAGACTCAGCAGTCTGCGTCCCAGGGACTCCTGGTGGCCCCTGGCCAGGAGACCAGAGGAGATTGTCTCACCGAGCGTTGTGGTGGGTGCTGGCTTGAGGAGCTGCTGGACGAGGTTTTCAGGTGGGCTACACCAAGCTGTGTACTGCTGAACTGAGAGCAGACTGGGTGTTTTGTCAGGTTTCACTTCATCCATAACCTCTTTCACTTCCAGCGCTTGAAGCTGTCACTCTGAGCATTTACCTAAGAGCTGGGCAAGGGAGATGTTGTATTGTTCAAACCATGAAGGCTGGCTACAGCTCAGCCAGGTGGCCACGACTGAAATGGGTAACTTGGGCACATTGCAACATCCAGCAATCAGCCTGAATGGGGTGCACGGGGACCTGGGTGGGACCTGCACCCACTAGGATGCTCTGGACTTTGAGAGGATGCCCAACCCACTGGGACACCCGGGCTAGCAGGGCTGGGGTGGCTGAAAGCCAGCACTTGGAGGACTTTACCTCTCACAAGCACCAGTTCAAAGCCAACCTGCCAGGACTTGGCAGTGGTAGCAATTTGTCCACGGGTCCTGGTTGTTTCATAGACAAAAGATTGGAAGAGGATCAGCTTCATCTGATCCACCTCACTCCCGGGCAATAAGGAGGATATAACCCCTGACATGTTATTCTCACCTGCTCTTGAAGGCGACCAGAGGAGAGAGCCACAGCCTCCCTAAGCCGGCTGTGTTTCACCACCCTCATAGCTGGGAAGTTGCTTTGTAATGTGGAACCCAAATCTTCCTTGCTGCAAATTAAGCTAAATTCCTATTGACCTTTTCCTAACAGCCACAGGGAACAATTTTAATTACTGTTCTCTTTGTTACAGCCTTTGCATTCTGGAAAATGTATCATGTCCCCCTTCGTCTCTTCTCCTCCAGAAAAACAAACCCCATTCTCTCAACCTTTCCTTGTAGGTTATGTTTCCTAAACCTCTTCTTGCTGCCTTTTGGGTTCCTATCAGGGTGTCTGCTTATTAAAAGAGAAGCTTCATTTCACAACGGTTGCTGCATCACTTGGCACAGCAGAAAATAATAACAAACACTATACTGCCACTACAAAATCCACTATAAGATCAGAGAGTGAAGAAATAGGGTGGATCTTAAGAGATCATCCAGTCTGTTTCCTTGCACTGGGGCAAGTTCAAGTGAATCAAGACAATCCCTTAAGATTTGTCAGGTCAATGGTGGCAACTTTCAGTGGTGGCACGTCTCCAGTTTCCTGGCAGCCTACCCCATGCTTTTTACTGTCCTTGATACAACCATGAGGATTAAACACATTAGAAATATACATGGACATTTTTAAAGAATATTTTAAAATCACATATGGCTATTGAGCTCCAAATCAGAAAATAGTCACAGGGAACAGAAGCATAATAAGGATAGATTTACCAGCTGGGAAGATGGAGGCTTTTTTCTTTTGATATTTTTTCCCTATTCCTGTAATTTACTACTCCTTTCTTTTCTCTTTCAAACATTCAAATACAGTGAATGCAGCAAATAAAGATGAGATGGGTAGATAACATCTTTAAAGACTCAGCCTCTACACACAAACCTTGATACATAATTTGCACTTTACTTGGCACTTCCTTGGCAGGATTTCAGCCATAGAGCAATTTTTCATGCTGGACATGGCAAAATGGCAGGATTTCCTAGCAAAGGGCAAACTAATTCTCCCCATCCTCCCCTCTCATTTGGTTCTAGGCTGATTTCACTCAAAAGCAGATGAAAAAAAAAAGCTCCTTTTCTTGTCAATTCCCTGCCACAGATTCATTGGCAGGACTGTCGGTTGTACTGAATATTTGCCAGGGTTTCCCTAGGCCTGAAGCCCATGGGGGGGTTTCTGTAGGCTGCAGGGACAGAAGACCTTTTGAAGGTCCCGACAGGAGCTGGCTGGAAGTTTCACAGAGGCTCAAAATGTTCCCTTGAAGCCGTGATTTTATACCACTATTTTCCTGTCGAGGAACCACCCTGTGCACAAGTTCATGCATGTGGACTCTCTGTCCCAGACAGGGTCCTGTCCAAACTGCTTCTCCCTGCCCTGTATTTATGCCGGGGTCTCAGGCCAGCAGATGCCACCTGGCCCAGCGTGGTTGGGGTGGAAGTGTTATCTTACAGGTGTTAGCACCGGAGTGAGGCACACAAGCCCTGAAAGCAGAGATGCCGACCACGCGTGCCGGGCTGCTCTGGCTCTTGCTCAGCTATTTCGTTATTACCGCTGCTCATAAACAGAAATGTTTCACTCCATAGGATTTCCTTGCAGGGATCATAATGTCATCTCTCTCCTCTGCACAGAGGCGAGGAGTTTCTACCAGGAGAATCAATGTGGAAGCACAGGAAAAGAGGAGTGATATGCTTTTGCTTTAACCAAATGGGTCTTTCAAAAGCTGAAGCTAATGAATATCCACTTAACAACTCTTCATATAGCTCTGATAAACAAAATGTTTCCAACTGGAATTTACAAAGCCGAACATAATAGTATGAAGAGGGAATAAGAGCTTCCCCTTGTCAACTGGCTACTAACAAAAGAAAAATATGAGGAGTGAATACTTAGAAAAAAGACCAACAGTGCTGTAATATAATTAAAACCATTAAAAATGTTGTACTCTGGTTTTGCTTCCTGAAGCAGTATGTTATTTTTCTTTTTTAAGCTGTCACCACATTTTGATACCATAAGGAATAAACTAAATCAAGACAAACCTCCATTTTGAAGTTGTAGGATTTGATAGAAATATTAACTTAAACTTCAGTAACTAGCAGATGATGCTTAATCAACTGCAGTCATCAACATCTCTTTTTTTATTTGTAGACAGCAGGTATTCCTCAGGTATATAAGCAGCACTGAAGAGAAGAAAGACAAATGCAGAGACAAGGCCAAGAGAAAGCACCCACAGAAAACCCGCAATTTTAGAAACTCAGAAAGGGCCTCATTCAGCAAAGCGCTGAACCACATCTAGAATGATCCATATCATATGTGTAACTTAAGAGTATGCAACATTGCTTTTTTTTCATTTGGCAGCCTTTCTGACGGAGGTAACACAACCTTCCTGTCCCTTGCTATCATACATTAAAGCTTTCCTGATGCCATGGAGGTGATGTAACTCTGACACGCGAGCAGAGATTCCACTTGCCAGCAAACTGCATGGGGCCACCCTCCTGTTAGAGACATGAAACTATGAACCAAGGGGCTGCAGGACTGAGCCACCTCATGTATTTACCTCTTTTACTTTCCTCCTTGACAAAAAATGTAGTCTACTGGCATTGGGAATGGGACTGGAGGGCAATGCACAAAGCAAGGAACATTGACAAAAGTTTTTGCACATGGATGTACAGTCATAAAATTTTAAGCAATAAACCATGAAAAAAAAGGAAAAATTTATTAACTGCATTCCTGGTTAGTCAAGCAAAATTGCCAGTTATCATTTTTGAGCCTTGCAAAAAACCATATTACTTAGGAATGTCAGTCAACCTCTTCCCCACCACCTTCTAAAAACTCAAAAAGCAAATTGAGAAAGCTGACAATACATTAACAGCAGATTTCTCACTGAACTTGTGGCACTATACAGTGACCCAGACAAGCAATATTGAACATCCCAATTGCTAGCTTCCCAAGGGTGAACAGGACTGTTACTTGCCTCACTCTGCAGGTCTTCCGGGCATTGCAGAGTTGAAAACTGGATGCATCAGACCCTGCACAAACTCTTCTTAAGATCTGAAGGAATAGACTTCTCCTTTCTCATCCTACACTATCACAAAAGAGAAGATGCAAAGAAATATAAACAATACACTGTGGACAACTCTTTCAATGACAGGGGATAGGGGCCATAGTATTGACACAACTGTACAGTCCCAATATAGTCAGTGTATTTTTAGAAGACAGAAGAACAGTTGAAAAAATCTTCTCAGCTTGGCTAATTACCATCAACTGGCTATGTTTCGGCAGACTATGCTGCAGATTTGTGTTTCTCAGAGGAGCTTTATAGAGGTGGTGGTAGAGTGACAGTGTATTGGGTGTGCGTGGCAAGGTTTTGGTAGCAGGGGGGCTACAGGAGTGGCTTCTGTGAGAAGCTCCTAGAAGCCTCCCCCATGTCTGATAGAGCCAATGCCAGCCGGCTCCAAGATGGACCCGCCGCTGGCCAAGGCTGAGCCCATCAGCGACGGTGGTAGTGCCTCTGGGATAACATATTTAAGAAGGGGGAACAAAAAAACCTGGGCAGTTGCAGCTGGAGAGAGGAGTGAGAATATGTGAGAGGAACAACTCTGCAGACACCAAGGTCAGTGAAGAAGGAGGGGGACGAGGTGTCCAGGCGCTAAAGCAGAGATTCCCCTGCAGCCCGTGGTGAAGCCCATGGTGAGGCAGGCTGTCCCCCTGCAGCCCATGGATGTCCATGGTGGAGCAGATATCCCCCTGCAGCCCGTGGATATATTTCCCCATTCCCCTGTGCCAGCCTCTGTGAATCACATATTTAAGAATTATAATTAAAATTGGGAGTGAATTTTGTAATTGTAATTGGGAGTGAAGTTAAGCCCAGAGAGAAGGGAGGGGTGGGGGGAAGCTGTTTTAAGACTTGGTTTTATTTCTCATTACCCTACTCTGATTGGATTATTAATAAATTAAGCTAATTTCCCCAAGTTGAGTCTGTTTTGCTCGTGATGGTAATTGGTGAGTGATCTCTCCCTGTCCTTATCTCAACCCACGAGCCTTTCGTTATATTTTCTCTCCCCTGTCCAGCTGAGGAAGACAAGTGATAGAGCGGCTTTGGTGGGCACCTGGTGTCCAGCCAGGGTCAACCCACCACAGTCCTTTTTGGCGCCCAAACATGGACATGAGGAATTCGGGATAAGGACAGTAGTTGGGAGAGGTAATGGGCAAAACATGGGCTGAACAATGTATAGAGAATGGAATGATCATGGGGAATTTTGGTTGTTATAACTGTGGTGAAGGGACGAGGGGTGGATTGTGTGTAAATTGTCCACTTTTGTTTGGTGTTGTCATGATGTTATTTTGATTTTGGTGTGGGGAATTTTTTGGTTTTGTTGATGTGAGTGAAGTTTGTGAAGATTGTGTCATGAATGTGTATTTTAATTATAATTCTTAAATATGTGATTCACAGAGGCTGGCACAGGGGAATGGGGAAATATATCCACGGGCTGCAGGGGGATATCTGCTCCACCATGGACATCCATGGGCTGCAGGGGGACAGCCTGCCTCACCATGGGCTTCACCACGGGCTGCAGGGGAATCTCTGCTTTAGCGCCTGGACACCTCGTCCCCCTCCTTCTTCACTGACCTTGGTGTCTGCAGAGTTGTTCCTCTCACATATTCTCACTCCTCTCTCCAGCTGCAACTGCCCAGGTTTTTTTGTNCTCAGCCTTGGCCAGCGGCGGGTCCATCTTGGAGCCGGCTGGCATTGGCTCTATCAGACATGGGGGAGGCTTCTAGGAGCTTCTCACAGAAGCCACTCCTGTAGCCCCCCTGCTACCAAAATCTTGCCATGCAAACCCAATACAGACAGAATAACAAAACAGAAATGAATGTTGCTCTTCAAAGGGAATATAGTTCACAAAATGTTGTCTCTGCAACTGCTTTATCTTATGAGCCAAAACCTAATGGTTTACCATAAGCCCTTGGTATACTGTGCCCTGATATTTCTCAGTTTGTTCCAGCAAATCATTGGTAGAAGAGACTCATTGTGGATCCAAGGGTTGTGCACAGATTCCAGGCTGACAATATGAAGACAGGTTTCTAACTAATACAAATGATCCCTGGCACCAGGCTAGCAGACAAACACAACACACACACTCAGTCGGAGATTCACAAACCTGCCCATTGGACTCCTCAGAGGCCAGGTTTTTTCTCTGCTATGTAACGTTGAATGATTTTGGCTGCATAGGAGTCCTTGCACGTAAGATCTGCAGAGCAAAACATCCTCCTTTGCTTTTTTGGTTTTCTACCACCCTGTTTTCAGTGACATCTGGACCTTTCAGCTGAGGGCAAGAATATTCCATCAGTAGGACAGGATCCTTTGCCTCGGTTTTGCCAGTTTAAACAGGAAAAGGCCCGGCCAAGGCACCCAACAGGATGCAAGATTGAATCCTGAAAGGTGCCTTCTCTGGCCCAATGCTGGAGAGGAACCTTAGCCTCTACTTTTTCCATGGGGATAAATCACAAAACAGTGGTAGGAAAGACAAGCCCAAGGATTTTGTCTCAGGGGAAGAAGGTACTAAAGAGCATTTGTGGTAAAATAGTCTAGCAGAGCACTTTGTGTCTCTCCTGACCGCAGATGAAATGATGGGGCCAGATGTGTCTCATGGGCCACCGACTAGAGAAAACTGGTTGTGAACCTTCCTTGGATCAACATGAAAGAAGCCTAAGGTTACGGGGTACCAAAGCTGCCAATAGATGAGACTCTTTGATGTTTTTTATGAGAAAAAATGGACAGAAACATTTTTAATTTCACATTAGCATGTTGTGTTGTGGGGTTTTTTTTCCAACTGACTCTGTGATTGTTGATATTAATTAAAGTGAATGGTAGATTATTTTCTAAAGGCTATAATTTAAACCAGTAGTTGAATATAGACTTGAGTGTAACATTCTTTAGCTCAAACCACAAGGTATGCAAGCTGGGAATGAACTCTATTTTTTTCCTGTTGAAGGACAGATTAAATATTTTTTTATTAATTCTAATGCTAGCAAAGAAAGTAAGATCTCCATTTTTCCTCTGATTTCTCTGTACACTTAATTGATGTATTCTACCAAGCTGTCAAGCTGCTTTTAAAATCCGTTCTTTTTTCATAGAAATATTATCCTCCTTTTATTAGTTTGAGTTGATAAATGGATCAAGAGTCTTTGAGGGTATTGTGTACTGTCAACGGAATACATCTTTCAGATGCATCCACTGCAACGGAGCTGAAAAAATATATATCATGAAACACTTAATAAAAAAGATACACAGATTTGTCTTTTACAAGATCATGGGACTTGAGTCTATCTCCAGGGAGGAGTTCCAAGATGAGAAAGCAAATACATAGTTCAAAAGCCCATGTTTTTAATTTGTAGCCACATGGTTTAAATTATCCCTGTATTTATTAAGGGCGCTAAATGGGCAGCTCAACTTAGGGGAAAGGGTCATTCAAGTTGAGAATAGTCATGTTTAATCCCTCAGCTAGCTGCAGGTTAATTGTGCTTTAAGATGCTGAGTGTTCTTTATTCAGTGTATGTTAAAATACCACATGAGACACAGCTGGAGGCTTTTTGCCATTTATTGTTGTATATTTTTTTTAATTTCTATATCTCTTTGTTGTAAACAACAATAGAAAATTGTTAAACACCTAATTGTTAAACACAGTGATCCTATATGCCACACAAAAGCTATCATATCGCCATCCCGTGCACCTGAGTTTCACATGTATGTACACTGTTTTGTGGTCATCTCCTGATTTCTCTGACACTCGGTGTTGTGGATTTTCATGTAATCAGAACCAAAAAGAAGTAGTGTAAGATGTCTTTTCCATTTTATGCTGTGGCCTAGAGATAGTAGGTTTTTGGATATTGCATGTACTTGCCTGTGAACTTGCTAACTCAGCATTTCAGGAGGGAAAAAAGAAAATTAACCAAAATTCAAAAAGCAGAAGTTAAAGAAAACAAAAAAGCATTTCCAAATGGACAGGCAAGATGAATTCTAAAGCTTTTCCCCTAAGGCATCCATTGATATGAAAATAAGTAGCTATTGATTATCAAGGCAGTTTATCCAAATGTCACTGTTCTTTTATTTTGGCGGTTCATCCACAAACAAGCCCTGGTGGGAATTTAAAATACATTTCTTGTTCTACATATCTATTAGTTCACACAGGCAATAGCCTGGATTTTGCCCATGAGGTGCAAACGGATAGTTGCAAATATCCAAAAGGCCCACTGTGTTTGATGCAAACCTGAGACATGTTGCTTCTGTTCTTCAGCCAGGCTGAAGCGAAACGCTGTGGAAACTGGGATGGACTGGGCAGTCACATCCAGCTTCAGTGTCTGAATGTTTTCAAGGAGAAGAAAAAATCCCAGAGCTCAGAGGATTTCTAAGCATGGTCATGTCTAAAGTCACTTCTAAATTCCAATAAATATTTGTGGGAAAACTGCTTCCCCTATACTCCTAGCACTCATAACTTAATTATAGTAGCCGCCAGGCATCTTTAGCTTTCATGACCAGCAGATCTTTCTGGGTCTTGATGACCTTGGCAGTTGTAACAGCGTAATATTTTCACAAGGATGAAATGTTCTTGAATACATTTCTCCAATGTACTGGTGTTCACAGGCATTTCTCAGCAGATCTGACCTGAAGTGCAAACATAATTCTTCAGTTTCACCTAGAGGTTTATTGACAAACTCCAGAAAACTCAAGTTCCCCTCTTCCTTTTGCTGAAACTCACCCTCTGTGAGAAGGCAAAGCTGCTAGTATTCTTCCTTTGAGCCCTCCATCATCAGTGGGAGTCTGGGCCAAAGGCCTGAGCCCTGGACCCTTTGAAAATCATCCAGTGGCCACACATCTAAACACAAAGGCAACAAAAAAGAGCAAAGAGGAAAATGTGTAAGAACAAAATCATTTGTTTTTTCAAGATATTTCAGTGTAACGTTTCATGCAAAATTGCTCCTAAAGCTCATTGCAGACATTTGTTGACAGAGTTCAATGAAGAAACCCAAGCAGGTGGGAATTAGTGTTTTAAAAATGCCACTCTTTCACTAGCACTTAAAGCAGTAGTTGCAAAATGCAGGATTTAAATCAGCAGCTTGAGAAAGATGCAGTCACCAAAATCCCTGCATTCTTTTGTTGGTGAATAAGCTCGTACTCTACACTCAGGCAATGTCACTTTTGCCCAGTTCCTCTCAAAATATCACGTCCTGTTTTATCAAACTAAAGAAATCTCATGTTAGAAGAGCTTGAGCTCATGATCTATAGCTCATTTTTCCACTTTGAGTCATGCAAATGCAAATCCTTACCTTTAAATCATATCGATCTGAGTTGTCTATGAAATTTTCAGGGAAGCTTAGGAACATCAGCTATTTGCATTCTGATTACATTTGTCTCATTTAGAGAAATGATGTACAGCTTACTTTTCCAAATGCCATATTTTGGCTAAGTTCGGACAGCCTTCCTCTGCTGAAAACTATCACGTTACTCCTTGAGGAATCGTGGTAGTATCATATAGCAAGCATACCAAGATGCAGGCCTTAGAAAAAAAGATAAGGGCTTGCATTCTTGCATGGTGAAAGTTATTTTCTTGGAGAAGGGAAGAAAAAGCCCAAAACACTGGAAATCTAACAGAGCCAAGAAATAGGTCTTGTCAGAAAATGTTTCAGCTGATTTTTCAAACCTCTGAGTTTGAACAGATCAAATACCGCCACATATATTCTCCTAATCCGTGGGCTTTTATGAAATGGAACGAGAACCCCAAATCAATTTAGCCTTTATATCTAAATCAAAGGCAGACTGATCAACAAAACATAGAAGGTCTCGACTAGCTCAAGTGATTGTAATGTGCTTAATGGGCTTCAGAGACTTTGCACCTAAACCACAAATTCGGTCTGGTTCAGTTTCATAATGTATGGAAATCTTCACCGCTGAAGGATTCATTAGCTAATACTAGCTGATACAGAACAAAGACAGGCTTGACCTGCTGGTTTTTGCGTTATACACTAAAGATTTCTGCCCACAGTGCTGCTTTTCTTGAGAAGAGATAGACAATTTTTATTTAACCAAGGGGAAATAAATCCACTGAGCCTGACTTTGAGTGTCTGGTGTAAGTATTTCCAGAAGTGTTTTTACTCAAACTGTGTCCCAACACATCCATCTTGTTCAAAAGGGTTATCTTGCTGCTATGACTAGGCAACCACCATAAAAGCTACTGTCAGGTAACAGCAGTCCAGAAAAACTTTAATGCTCTGGGTTAGTTTGCTAGGTAGCTTTATGAATCTGAAATGTAAACTAGGAGATTTCACTAAGGGCAAGATCTGGAGTGCTAACGGTACACTCTGCAACATCCATCTACTCAGAAAGCTTCAGGCACCTCTGGTAGGAAATAAATGTTTACCTCGTCAAACCAGGAGACCTGTCACCATGGTCAGAGCTTGCCATTAAATTCCTTGAGTCACATCTCATGAAGGTGTCAGGAGGTCTGAATCTTCCCCTGGGATCCAAGGTAATTATAACCCCATATTTAGTGTGTCAATTAAAAGCCGAAGACATTAGTTTTAACATGCTTGCTGTGTTACTAGCTGAAGTATGTAGGTACCCTAAATGCCATGTAGGCTTGTATTTAAGATAGAATGAGTAGCTTGTCCATCAGTGTATCTCACCTGGTTGGCTTGTGGATCCTCAGTGTCAGGAAATAGTCCTTCCCACTCCCCAGCAACTTGTTGGATTGCCTGTGCCCTGCCGTGTTGCTCATTGAGGTAGTTAAAGTCACCCATGAGAGCCAGGGGCTGCAATCAGCTTCTTCCAGCTCTCTGCCAGCTTCTCACATACTGATAAAACAGAAATGAAAAAGCCCAGTGAAACAGGAATCTCAGTTGATGGGTCTTATGATCAGTGACCAACAGGCTTGGGTTTGGTGGTTTGATTTTTTTTTCTTNTTTTTTTTTTTTTTTAAATTGGAACATTTTAACCACAGCATTTTGGGGAACATCTATGGTTCTGTAGTCCTTTGGTTCATCTACAGATAACAAAATGACAATGAGTGTATAGCAAGACTTATGAAGTCCCTCGTTCTCACAGTTATGCTAGAAATCAATAATAATGCTTCAGATAACTCCTCCGGTAATAAATTCACATCTCCATGGCATAAGCTAAGTGTTTAATTTTAGTAAATTGTTCATATCCCTCTTTGTTACAGCTAATAAAATTCCTGACCCACAACCCAGCATTTCAGACAGGCACAGAGAAATAGAAATAAGAAGTATTTATCAGCCTTTCTGCCTTTTTGTATGAGCATTCATTATTTCATTATATGTATCTAGCAGTCAGCTTTTACCTGGCAGAGAACTGTTTTGGCTCTTAACAGGCTTAAAAAAAAAATCTTATCTTTTTTTATCTCCTTTGGGATCAGACCTTTTTTTTGTTCTTAGTATATTCTTTAATGTTTTATTATTTCTCTGTTTGACTAAGGAATTTTTTTGTTGTTGTTGTCCTACATAACCCTTTTTTGTTGATGGAATCATGGGGTTTGGAACAACTAGCACAATATTCTTGAACAATTCCTGATTTTTCTCAGCGCCTTCCCACTTAAAATACATATGCTCAGTCAGTTACGCCAGCAAATGCTTTAAGCTTTGGAAAACTGTCCTTATTGAAGTTCCAAATGCGCAGATTTTTGGTCAATGCCCTATTTCATTTGTGTAAAGTAAATTTAAATTGACTGTGATCTCTGGTACCTCAGCAACTGTGCTTTTTGGGTCTGTAACTAACACTTTCTCATTCAGCAGACTTAAGTCCACTATCAAGTTACCTTGTACTGGCTACAGGACTTCCTGTTTTGAGAAGACAACATTATTACTTATAGAAACACTAAGGCAATTTGTTATTGGCCACAGGAGATCAGCAGCAAAAGGCTCTCTGGTTGAAGTCATCCATGATAAGTTTCTTGGTTGCCTTTGGACTGTTGTTGTTATTTCCCACGTCTCCTACAAATTCTTAACAGATGCTTAAGGAACAGCTCCTTTTATCTCCTAGAAAATGTTGCTGGGCTATAAAAGACCCTTACCTGTAACCTGTCTTTTGCTTCAAATAACTATGAAAACTGGGCTTTCAGATTTAAGCAACCTTAAAGACATATCTGCAGGGTATGAAGAACTGGAGTACAGAGATAGGCACAGTAGTAAAGACCCCTGGACACAGCATAACACCCACATCTTTAACAGGATGAGGTCCAGAGGCAACTTATCTCAGTAACCTGGACACTGCACAGGAGATAGTAAGTGTCAACACAGAGAACTTATTAGTTTGGGCCTAGACAAACATGGCTAAATTGCATCTGGGCATTCCACTTCTCCCCCCCAGAACACATCCAGCCAGCTCAGGTGTCTCTGCACCCACCATCACCCAACTTTCCCCATGTTACAAGCTCCAGGGTTAATGTGGAAGAGTGAGCTCAAATATCTCTGCATCTGCCAGTGTGGTCAAGACCAAAATCTTCCCCCAGCCTTCTGTTTTTCTCCTTCCATCCTTCACCCGGAGCCTTGGCTTTCTGGAGCAGAGGCAGGGCACAGCCAAAGGCTGAATCAGGAGGGAGAAAAGCTGACAGCACTGGCTGTCTCTTCTTCATTCTTCTTTTTACCATCCAGTATAGGCACTGTTTTAAATTACACAAAAATAGCCTGTAAAGCTCTCATCAATCTCACTTGTTCAAATGCAGCTTTTCCACATTAATCATTTACAGTGACACGAGTAAACAATGCCACATGTGGCCGCAGCGATGGTGCTCTTCCATTATTCATTCATCCCAAGGTGCACTGGTTTTGCATTGAGTCTTACTCCCTTGTTTCTCTCTTTAAAAAATTATGTGAAAAAGAAATCCTACAACCACGTTTTCATTTAAGAGTCAAAGACAGGAATATTCAGGGAGCAGTGGACTGCAGACTGCCCCTGCCAAGGAAAGGAAAGTGTTGCATTTCAGCCTCCCTGCACTCATCCTTGCTTTCTCTTTCTGCTCATAAAGATACCTGAACTAGCTCTAGACACGCCTGCTCAAATGGGAACAAGGCAGCTTTATTAGCACAGTGTGCCACAAAATCTAACTTAACCTGCCTCTGATCAGTTGTACAGCTATACTCCTTGCTAGTCCCCAAACCAGCCTGTTGTCTGCATCCAAAGCCTTTTTTTTTTTTTCACCCAGTGTAAATTTTGGGGGTAAGAGAAGGGAGCATCCAGTAGTTGTTCAAGAACACTTACTTCCCACCTTAGACTTAGTGAGTTATGCTAAAAAGTCCTGGGCAGGTTTTAACTGTCTCTTCATGGCATTGTGCTGTGCCATTTAGATACACTTTATACTATTTTTTTATTTTCAAAATATATTTCAGAGTCAAAAGAGCTTCAAAAGTGGGAGGCTGAATTTCAAACCCTCAAGTGTTCAGATCCTGGGGTGTAGTTTGGACTCCATCCCCACAAAAACCAGCATAAAAACACCCCCCATTGCTGCCAGCTCTCCTGATTTATCCAGCGTTTCACAAACGTAAAGCTGGTATTCGAGTCCCAGCTTGGAACGAAGAGACTGAACTCAAACCTCAACTTTCATTCCTGCAGGAGAAGTTTCCATCCCTCCTGTTTGCAGAGGAAAGTTTGAAAACATGACCTGACTGCACTCGAGCAGGCTGCTGGGGAGGGAGGGGGAGCTGACTCATGATTTTTGCTACCCAGGGATCGCAGTGCTGGGATACTGGCCAGGCGGGAGCAGAATTTGAGACTTTGGAGCCTCATTCATTATTATGACTGTGCTGTTGCTCTGGAAGATGCCACTCTTCACTGGAACAGAGGCCAAAGAAAAATGTTTTGGTTTTGAGGAGAGGTATCACTCAGGTGTCCTCCCCTCCTCCTAAACTTACCTTGGAGAAGGTTGCATTCAGTGCAATGTATACAGGGGCTCCCCTGTGCCTCGTTCCTCCTTGTCAATGGCATTAAGCAATATTCCACCAACACGTCTGCCCATGTGTCAACCTCTTCAGAGGGATGCCTGGCTCCTTCTGCCTGGCTCATTCAGCGGGTCCCCCTCCTAAGGCATGGACGTTGACTGTGGTAACCTCAGCGCCATCATTGCTCACAAACTTCCTCCATCAATCGCCCCTAGCAAAATAACCCGAATGGGCCCATCCATCTGTGTTTGCTGCCTTTACACAGAGTTCAACCTCATGACAAAACTCATATTAAAAAAAAGGATGACTGCCTTGGTTTACAAGAAACTCCTAATTAAGGGCATAAAAGCATTAAAAATGTGATACTAAAGGGACAGTTAGATAGGTGTGACGGTATGTGGTACAGAAGTATACTGGAATAGTGACAGACCCACTCTACCCTCATGACTGGGTAGGAAAAAGTAGAGAGAGAGGGAAAGTGGTATCAGCTTCATTTCAGATTATGAAGAAAAGCAAAAAAAGTTGCCAACACAAAAGACAGGATTTCCAGTAGGATTCATTTCTGTCTCAACTCCACTCCTGCTGAAGCTGACAAGAATTTCATTGCCCATCTTAACATGTGCAGAATTAGGCCAATGGAGAACACCTCCAGAAGTCCCAACCATCAAGCATATTTTGACTCTATGTATTAAAACCAGCAGTAACATAATCTTGGATTAAGAAAAATCCTGGTTAGCTGGAAAAAAGCAAACCCGACATTTAAACTGTGTATTCTGTGATTGCAAGAGAAAGACATTAGCAGGAATGGGTGAGCAGCAAGAAGCAATGCAAGAGGACTAGCTGAGAGCAGACCATTCTGCTAGAGTTTCAGCTGAACAGAGCATGCTGGTCTATACCACTCCTTCAAATCACTCAGTAGCCTGAGTACCGGCTTCATGCTGGGTGCTGAGCTACTTGCTAAGGGGTCGGGACTAGTTTTGACGAGCAGGGGTGCTGTACATGCCCAGGATCTGGATTTCTCTTCACAAATTCCATACAGCTAAGCAGCTATCTGGAAATCTGCTTAGGATGAGAAACAGAAGGAAGTGAGGAAGGGCGGGAAGGAGAGAAGTAATTTGTATGTGTGTGTATGTGTTGGGGCTTTTTTACAAGATTGCATTATTTTTCTGGCATTTCATTTCTCGCTGTTGTCCTGACATTTGGGTGTGGTGGGCTCTGAGCTTTGCCCTGTGTGCCTTTAGGAACAATATTCTCTGGGCAAAATTGCTTTTTCCATTTCATTGCGGCATTGTGGTTATGTATTTATTTCATAAGGAGAGTGGGTTATTTGGCAATTTAGGTTTGTATTGTGGGTGCGGTCCCTGTAGATAGTTTTCTTCTGGATTAAATCTTTGCAAACTGTTATTTCTCTGGTAGTGCACCAGTGAGCAGCACACCATTCTCCTGGGCAGGATTTTATTTTATCTCCCATTTTGTCACCAAATCACCTATTTCATCGGACTCACTGGCTACACTTTGTTGGGACAGTCCTGAGCCCTTCTTAGGACAAGTGGCTTGGCTGCCACCATAATCCACTTGAAGCAGCAGCACAGAGCCTTGCACAGGCTAATTTCCCCATCCACTGGCACCCTGCTAGACCACTTCCAGTCAGTGCTCTGTTCAAAACTAGCCCAGGTATCTCTCTCTGCAGAGCACTTGACTGTGGAGCATAAACCTACCTACCCCAAAGGGTGTCTTGTAGCTCTGGAGTAATAAAACAGGGAAGAGGAAGGGACACAGAAACTGGCAATGGAAAGCCGTAGCAGATGCCACACAAAGCATTTTTTTGTGCCTCATGGTCACACAAGGAGCAAAGAAACGTCACTTCTGTTCAATCACAGAAGCAAGCATGAGAAGGGGAGTATCTACACCTCCTATGGCAGGTGTTTATGTTGGGAAGGGGGTCTCCCTCTTTACACAGTGGATTTTCTCACTGTCCAGAGTGCAAATAAGCACTGGAGCATGTTTTCCCTCAGCTGACTATAGATATGAGGCTAAGGAGAATAGCCTCTTAATTTGGGTACTTCAGGTATGTGCCAGACATGCAGTGATGTGAATGTAGCTTTAGGTCAAGCATGCTGAACAGTTTCAGAATCCCTTTGCTATCCCAAAACACACCTCCTGCAAGAAAGCACTAGTCAAGCACCCCAAGGTTTGCACTGGTACCCTGTCTGTTAAACATGTCCTGATCATATCATGGGAAATGCAATTTCTAGCCAGTGGATCAGGTCACACCTTGGTGAACCAACTCTTTAGACCCAAACGTCTGGCAAATCTACCAAACTGACCTGTTTCCCATTAAATCGGGAGGGGGTAGGGGGTGTCACTGGCTGTACCGCAGGCAGACATCCCACCTGGTGGCAGGGGCTGCGCCTCCAGCACCAGGAACGCGACCCAAGGCAGAGCTTTGCCTCCGGCTACAACAGGAACAGCAACTGTTGCGGAGCCATTACTACAGAGAGGCAGTAAAGTCACACATATCACACCACAGTATTACAGGCACAAATTAAGTCTGGGCTGAGGCCCTTTTAAAAAAAACATGGCCCATTAGGTTTAATTTAGAATCTCTTTCCTTGCAACTACAGAGCAGATTGACAAAACAGACTTTTTAAATCACCTATGAAACTTCACTCAGTGACAGGATACCAAAAAGACTCTTTTGTGTTAAAGTGTTAATTACTAAAACATGACCGAACGGTTAGTTCAATTTACAGCATTGCTATTAGAAGGAAGGCTGGAAACAATGCGCACATTAAAAGGCTATATTATATGTTCTGTTACTTGGAGAGTCTCTGAAGTGAGAAAAGACAAGTTGCGGAGCCAAGAAATTCTCCATTGGAATGGTGTTAGCTCTGCTTTTCTCTCGGTACAATCTCATTTATCTGAAATGCTACAGGAAGCAAAAACTATTCGGCCAACAAGAGATTCAAATCATAGAAAGAAGTCCTGGGGAAGCAATTCAGCCAAACTTTTGAACAGAAAGGATGCTTCGGATTAAAATATCAATTGCTCAGGTAAGTGGCAGTTCATTATGCTTAATTGTTAATTTGTGGCTGGATTACTTGTTCTTGCAGTTTCCCATTCAATAATCATTTGGATGATTTATAAAAGATACAGCCATTTACAGCAGGTTTCCAAAACATTCAAGAACAGATTGACTTGAACTTAGCTGTAACTTCCAACTTTTCTCCTCCAAAGTGTCCGTTCATCTGTCCTGCCCACAAGACAAGGAAGGGTGTCAGGCTGAAAAAGCCACTTTGCTGAGTTAGGGGGTCCACTGTGCAGTGAGTCAAAGAAGCAAGATATCAAGGTTTCAATTCAGTGATTTATTTCAAAGCACCTAGACACCAAACTGAGATTTGGGTTCATTTTGTGGCAGCATAAATCCAGCAAATGGAGACAATCTGATGGGTATTTCTGTATTGGGTTGACCTAAACATATACAGTATTTTTTGCCAAAAAAATAGCAAGCTATACACAAAATAGTGAAACAAGTTTAGTAACAGTTTGCATAATTATCAATTATTCATAACACCAAAAAAATGAAACACACCAGACCCCCCAAAAGCCCAAATCACATCAGCTCTGTTGAACTCTGAGGTTTGTGTCATTTACCGTCAGCTAGGATGTGTCCTGGGATGCACATGTATTTCACAATTTTTTTTTTCCCCAACATATTTTTTTGCTCAGACCTATTATGTACAGTAACAACACAGACTCTGAAGTTCACCTCATAGCTGTGCAGAAGTGTTTAGGTCAGTGACAGCAAACTGGTGTGAAGCAAGAGCAGAACCAGAACCCATGACTTGCTGTGGAGTTTTTTTTCCTTCAGTCCCGTTCTTTATTTAATTTACAACCTCCAGTTCTGTTCATCTTCCTCCATTCCCAAGTCCTTAGTAATAACCCTATTTCCTTAGCTTTTTTCCCATAAATAATTCTCCTGAAATAACATGAGGAGAGCCTGCTCTGCTAGCGCAGTCCCCCTTGGAGAAGGCCAGGAGATCAATTACTCTCATTGAAACACCACGGGAAAAGGAGAATTTCAGAACCGGATTTCACACAACAGTTTATAACAACAGGGTGGGAGAAGGAAAAGCAATGAACAACTTTGTTGCATGCTCCCACATTGAGAAAAGCGAAAAAAATACCCAGACATCACTGGAAATTAGTCTCCTCAGTGCTTATTTCTAATTGATTTTCTTGACGTCTAAATGTTATCATCTCAACTACAGCTACTGTAGCAATATATAGACATGCACACTTTTCTATTTTACAATTCCATAAATGTTTCTTTTAAGTTAGAGTACAATAAAATCAGTTAACTGTGCCACTAATTAACTGCTGCATTGTACTGTGAGACAATATAGGGAAAGGACTTAAAGGACTTAAAATTAACTGTAGTTCAATGGAAAAGATGTCTAACAAAACTGTTTATTAAATGTAGTAACTGCTTTTACTAAACATATTTTACACTTGAAGTAATTTTACACTGCTTTTGCATAAAGTGATTATTTAATTAGCAATAAAAATGCCCCCATTGTAATTTTTGTAGCTAATGTTCGTAGAGTATTTCTACTGCTGTGCAAGTCTGTAAGTGCAAATAGCATTATTTCTACTTAGTGTATGGTTGAATTAGGACCTGCAAAGAGTACAGTAGCAGTACTTTGATTAAAAAATACACCTCTGGGAGTGGGGGAGGTAATAACATTCATTTATCCATACGATATTTAAATGAACCTTCCTTTTTCTTTCTCTCTTCAGAATAACCTTTAACTCCAATGATTAGAGCAGCAGTAAGAGACCTGGGAGCAGAAGGCATGTTTGAACATGTCCTCAAGGATGAGGACAGTTTCCTATTTTCTCTGCAGGTTCCCCACCTAGATTCAGTGCAGTCAGTTTTAAAAATAAAGTTAAATATGTTTCAAGCATTGCAATTCTCTTGAATCTCTCATCCAGCTTTAGGGCTCTTTATTTGCCTTCTCCATTTTAAAGAGGCATTTCTTTCCTCCAGGTACAGAGGGACCTGCACAAACAGTAATGCTCTGTATTTGGATGCAGTGAATCATGCAGATAATCAGGGATGTTAAAGGTTCGGTTTAAACACACCAGCAAACAAGAAAACTTAAAAAACCTGGAAGAAAAATTTTCTCTGCTCTCTTTTAGTTATGTTTCTTGGGACATTAACATTAATTTAAAAAACAAAACAAAACAAAACAAAACAAAACACCAAACTCAAACAACTGTGATTTTTAAACTGGATATTCTTCCTTTAAAGCCCCCAAAATGTCAGCACAGGGACAAATTTTCCACTGACGTAGCTCAGCATAACTCGATCACAGAGCTGTACCTATTTACATTAACTGAAGGTCTGTCATATAACCTTCTATTATATGAAGATCTGCTAGTTCTTAAGCAATGAGCAGGATATTATACTGATTTAGAAACACCCTTTCTTTCTTAAGAACTCCTTGCCCTCTAATTTTTTCATGCTAGTTAGTGCCAGTTCCATTAATTTACTTTTGCATATGCAGCCAACGCCCAAATTTATAGGCCAGGCCAAGAATACAGGGGCAAACAGCAGTTTTTTGTAACAAGAAAGCTCAATCTGGCTCGAGTGTAAAGGTTTTTTACCACCTGCAATGAAATCTCCTGGCTCCCTGAGAAAACGCTGATTGTCAAAGGAAAAACTGTGTCTTCTAGCACAGCGGATCTTGAGCAAGCAGGGAAAGCCCAAGGGGAAAGGAAGGAGGTCAAGAAAAAATTATTCTGGAGGAAAGACTGAAAGTCTGGTGCTGTTTAGTCTAGAGAAGACAAGACTGGTGGGGATGGTATGGCAGAAAAAACCCACCCCTCCATGCCATGCTGAATATAGCGGAAAGAGCAGAGATAGAGCATGGGGGGAATATACTTTAGCTGGTAGGAAAAGCTTCCCAACCACAGGAACAGGTATGGGCTGGAGACATCTGCCTACCACCCAGAGGAAGCTCAGTGGTGGACGTTCCAAGCACAGGACAGACAGACATCACCCAGGAGCAATGGCGGCAGCGCCATGGGCCAGGTCAGCCCGGTGCTTTGTGATTCCGTGGAAAGGCACACGTTCAGCGGCCAGGGAGCGAGAGCGCGCTCAGCTCTGAGTCAGAGAAACACATCTTTTAGAGGATTAAGAGATGATGTAGGAAGTTGAGACTGCAAGTTGCCGACAATGAATACCAGACGGCCGATGCGGCGCTGCCAGCTCATCAAGGGCCTGACTCAGCAAATGGCTCTGCTTTCTGCGACCGCTGCGCCAAGGGTTTGCTGCTCCCACACTGCATCGCATGCCTCAAAAGCCAGAATAATCTTTTCTCTTTTTTTTTTTTTTTTTAAGCTGAGGAAGATCCTAAGCCAGTGTCTGCTAAATTGGGAAGGCAGAAGATAAGCGGAGAGGGAGCGAAGGGAAGCGCATGACTCCAGGACTCCCCGTGCTTCATGCCCAGCTACAGACACACAACACTTACGCAGGCGTCTGGGATCTGTAAAAACAGCTGCTTGTCTGTCTTCCCCCCCTCCGGCTACTGTGGAAACCTTCCTGCGGCAGCCACAAGCAGGGCTGGGGTTTGGGCAACGGCGCCTGTGCTCATCTTCTGCCCCACTCGCCCGGTGCTGGGCAGAGCATCCCTCCCTGCAGCTGGAACAGGCAGCAGTGGGCAGCCCCTTGCCGCCTGCCTGCATGGGAAGATGAAAGGCCACCCAATGCACAGGCAGCGGGGAAAGAGAAACAGGGAAAAGGCTTTAATAGATGGTAGATTGTAATAGATGGACACATCCTGCACACCGGCAGGGCCCACGGTCAGTAAGAAGCCCAGGGCATGGTTTTGTGTTACTACATCCATTGTGGAAAGAGCCAGTGAATGAAGATTTTCCATGTTGCATGTGAATTTTGATGTTAAAAAGAAAGTTTCTTCTCAGCTAGAGAGACAAGACTGCCGCAGGTTATCCTTCAAAAGGATCTGGAGCTCATTTATTCCAGAACAATTAATCGGGCTGTTCCCTGAGGTTTGGACCACAGGGTCCAAGGTGCCCAGCAGAGCTGCCACAGCACCCAAGGTGTCAGCAAAGCCAGCAGGCTGCTGTGAGCTCCCAGGGAATGGGTCTGATTCCCGACAGAAACCTGCCTGTAAACGCAGGAACACCTGTAGGTTTCCTCAAGACCCCTTTTGCAGGAAAATGCTTGTTCACGCACTCCAAAAGTTTAATCAGAAAGTTTATTGGTGCATGATTCCCATTCTCACCTGCCATATTTGGTCTTCTTTGATCATATATTTGATTTTAAATCGTTCGTTACAAACTTTAATGCACTGCAGATAACCTTTCAATCAGTGTATTATTAAAGATAAACTATTAATATGTTCCTCTTAAGAAGCAATAATAGGGTTAAGTATTTGCATGGCTCATTTATTAGAAAAACGTGTGCAAGTAACTCAAGGAGTTTTCAGTGAGTTACTCTTTACGAGCTAGATTCAATCAAGATTTCGTCTGGCTTCCAGGCTGCAATAATTGTCCAAGGCAGCTCAGCCGCCCAAGCCTTGGTGCCTGCACCAGGCTGATGCTGCTTCTCATGGCAGCAGAGCTTGCACAGGGTCTATGGCCCTGCTCAGCCACCAAGCAGCCAAAACCAGCAGATCTCCCTGGGTGAGAGTTTTATGCCTGGTGGGAAAACCACCAAGGTAACGCAGGATGGGATTATCCGAAACAAGGACTCGAGGAAGAGATCCGCAGGATCCTGGGTGGCCTCTTTACCACTGTGGTGACGTGGTACCACAAAGACATCCTCAGATCGGTCAGGTCAAACATCAGGGAGCACCAAAGGCCCCAGCTCCTCAAGAGCACCAAATTTATCTGAGCTGCAGGTAACACGGCCAGGGAAGCTGTCTCACTGAGTGCACCTCTGGATCTTCCATGTGGGAAAGAGTCCTGCTCAGCAAGCCTTGCCATTGACCTAAATGCACGCACCAGAAAGTGGACTTCTCTCTCCCTCTCTCTCCCCCAACAGATTTTTCTTATTTTTAAACAAGATTTTTTTGGCCAGAAATATTTTTTTTTTTTTTTTACAGCCTAGATGTATTCTTTCACCATTCTCAAACTGAAACACTCTCAAATTGGTGTTTAGAAGATGTTTTCAGTTAGAGACTGACTCTTCTTATTTATTTCTTTTATTAGGATTAAGCAGGCCAAACCCAAGATGTTCTATTTTGGATTAAATAAACCATTTCAGGTTGACTAGCCCCTCTCATGTACTTGAAGTATGAAAAAGAAATAGGCTTTTGTTGAAACAAAGATAAATGTATAAAACACTTTCTGGCCCATTTTTCACACAGCTGCGGTCAAAACTTCTCCTACTTGGATTAACTCTTCCCACTTCTCCTTCACACAGCCTACCCTATTCCAAGCACTCAAACAGAAGATGTAAAAAACGTCTTCAAGTAAATAAGAGCTACCTGCTATCTGCAAAACAAAACACAGAAAAGCAGAAATTAATCTCTTTTTAATTTGAAACAGAAGTTGTAAGCACTGAAATTTCAGCATGCGGCCCCACCCTTACAACTGCCTGCGTTGGCTCTGCTTTTGATAAACCAAGCCACAAACACAGAGCTAAAGCCTTTGGCAAACCATATACCTATGAAGCAAATACAGAGTGAATGAGATGGGGGGCCGTCTCCCTGGTTGGAATATATCGGTGTAGCTTTGCTGAAGTCAGAGATGACACAGCTGGAACAGCAGCAGCCAAGACCAGGTGTCCTGAGGTCTGTGAACCTCGGGGCAAATATTTAATGTCCGTTCTTCAAAAACCTTGCTCATTTTAAAATGAGGTAGACTCTAACAGTATTTATTCATAGGTAACTACCAAGACTTTGCATCCATTGGGTGAGTGATTTTTAGCTGTTCAACATGTGTTTCACATGCTGGGGGGGAATAAATCAGGTTAAAATGCAATTCTGTTCCTTTACGTGATATCAGAGAAATTACTGTTTACAGCAGAGACACCTCAAACAAGACAGGTTTCCAGGAGCTATCTTCAGTGCTGCTTGTACACAAAATATAGACCACTCTGACTGCACTGGCATGAACAGTTATGGCAATAAACTCCCTGGTAACTGGGACCCTTTTTGCACCCTTTTCTTTTTCTTTTCCTTTTTCTTTTTCTTTTTTTTTTTTTTCCCTTTACTGGAAAAGACATAATCCCAGCAGAAGGCTTGTTTCCTGGGTGGCCTGTATAAATGTCCCTTTCTTAGGCTCCACCACCAGAAACTAACAGACCACCTACTTTACAAGCAGTCGCCATCTCCAGAAATCTCTGAGGTCTTTTCCCTTCCTAAGTCTGTTGCTTTTATCAAGCCAGCCTTGTTCCAGCCTGTTCTGTGTCCTATCCCCCTTGCACAGAACACCTGGCCATCGATGGGGAGCTGCACATCACAGCTTACAGGTTGGAGGGCTTTTAGCTTTTTCAGAGGAGAAGGAACAGAAGCCTCATGACTGTCCTGTCCTCCTCTTTCTCATCCAGGACCAGTCTGTGGTAGATCTGCCCTCCAGGTTAATGGGGCTCCCACACTGTCGGGGAGCACTTTGCCCTTTCCCAGAAGGTCTGTCCCCACCACAGGTCCTTTGTCTGTCTCTATCTGCAGTACCATTCAGACTGGTGCGGCTGAGCCAAAAGCTAACTCAGCAGCATTTCCCACCGTATAAAGCCATGACGGGCTTGCATCATGAACACTTTGTACAGTCCTGGTTGTTCTTCCACCCCCACATCTTAAAAAAGATATAGTAGTGGAAACTGGAGGAGGTTCAGAAAAAAGCAGCAAGAGGGGTCAAAGGTACGGAGTGGTTTGCACACAAGAAACAGCTGAATGCCCTAGAATGCTTCAGCCTGGAAAATAGAAGACCTGGGAGTGGAGGAAAGGGTTTAATACAGTCAAAAATCAAGTAATCACGAGTAGCATGGAAAGGGTGAGTAGGAAATGACCATTCACTGCCTCTTCCAGTGCACACTGTGGAGCTCGCAGCTGGTAGTTGGATCAAAACCAGTGGAAGAGGGTGTTTTTGCGCAGGGAGTGTGCTTAAATCGTGGATGCTAAGAGTGTACATAGGCTCAAGAGGAGACTGGACAAGTAAAAATCCACTGAAGGTGGCTCAGTGTACGGCAGCTGCTTCTGCCCCCAAGCTGCAAATGGTTGGATGCTGGGAGAGCATTCAGGGAAGCGGCATGCACACTTGGACCCTCACTGTAGGCATTCAGACATTGTTGACCACTGCCAAAAGCTCGCTACCAGACTACACAGACTTTTAGTCTGGCCCAGCATGCCGCTTCCTATACTTGCTACCGTACGCTCCTCCTGCAGAATCATGGCCTTCCTTTTTTCCCAGGACTTCAAGTTTATTTCATTGGTATGACATGCAAATACTGAGGCACCAAAGTCCTTCCTCTCTTCCCCAGGGTATGGCACAGCATCCCAACACCCAGTCCACTCTGTTGGGGATCAAGCCATGTTTTTGTGCTCCCTTCTGCTCCCCTGTCTGCTCTCCGAAGGATGATGTCTCCCAGCCTCTCTGCCATGTCCTAATGCTGTTTTACCCTGGCTCAGCGTGCCCAGAGCTAACTCAAGACTTGGCAGCTACAGAGGAATCCTCACAGGGAGATGGGGGAAAGGTACCACCAGGGTGGGAGGTCGAGGATGGCCCCAGAGAGGAGGGATTTCTGCATCAGTGCGTCTAAGGACTGGCCAAAGTATGCAGCTGTAACCGTTTTCTGGATATTCAGCAATTTTTACCTTGGCTGTTAAAGGCAGCTTGGGATAGGGATACCCTAGCGGTGCCTGGGCCAGCTCTGAAGACACCATCAGAGCCCTCACAATGGGCTCAGGCAGCCAAGTCCTTGCTGGGCCATCCTTGAGCTCCCCCAGGCCCTCAGCTGGGAGAAACAGGTCAGCCACAGGCAAAGCTGGACAATCGTGGTCTAGCTGGAGAAAAAACATTAGCATAAGCTGAATTGACATATTTCCTTTTGGGTCAGCCCAAACCATTACATTTGACACAGTATGAAATTTTTATTTTAATTTTGGAAACAAAAGCCTTTTCCCTGTGTTCCAATTCAGTAAAAGGTCTTGTTTTGAAAATGTTCATGGCACAAGTGTGTTTCAAAAAAATGTCTTCTCTACTTTTACATTCAAAGTTTCTTTCTGAATTCAGCACATTTGGCACATTTATTAGCTTCTCCCCCTAAAAAATAAAAGTGGTCACTCAGCTGACCTCACCATGGGGTCTCAACCTATCTCTTGCAACCAGACTGCAACATGGTGCCATAGCGGTTTTTATAAGACAAATAATCATGCCCACAATTAAATAACCTGGTGTTGGGGATAGATCTGTTCTTGGACTGTTAAAGCCTACGTCATTCAAACCACAGGTAGCAGCTGCACAACCAGTGAGGTACAGGCAGCGGCACAGCACTGAGTACATGCAACACCCAGTTACACCTTGACGCTGTTCACTCCTAGGTGCCAATGCTCCTGAGGAGTTAATGGCAATTTTAGCCTTGTGTCCAAAACCAGGTAGGAAACAGGGGTTTAGTGGAGGCAAAAACCACAGTCCTACCCCCCTCAGCTCCTCTGCTCCTTGTCCCTGAGCACTTTGGCTCTGTCATACTCCTCCTCACATCTCTGGAAGACTCTGGTGTTCACCCATGCATATTCACAGCTATGCACTGGTTTCACTAAATTATCTTCTAAAGTCTATTTCATTCAAATTAAATTTGTTTAACTAAGTTAACTTTATTCGGGCCAATGCTATGTTCTTGTATTCAGTCTTTTTCAAGTGTGTCCAAAGGCTCTGATGCTCTGTCAAATGTGAGTCACTCAGAAATCCCAAGAAACTTTGGAAAAAGCTGAGTCTACATTTGAAACAAACATGCTAAGTAGCTTGCCAAAATATCATGCCCAGCGTTAGAGAGATGTCACATCTTAGGATTGTACAGCATGCGACTGTGGGATCACAGAACAGGACCATAGGTACCCTGAAGCCCTGAGTCCTACAGAACTCCCATGGGTCCTATAAAAAGCCCATTTCCTATTGCCATGGAAAGAGCCCACTGCAGCCCTTGTAGCAGAAATCTTGTCTATAGTCGTAACATGTCCATCCTCCCCAGAGATCCAGCTTCAATATTTCTTGGTTTTACAAAACTGCTCACCACAGTAGCTCACTCTGCAAGTGCACCTCATCACGGTCAGTTAATTCATCATTTCTGCTGGTCTCGTTAATCTCCCCCTCCCCTTCCACAGATAAACCACATTTAATGGCTGTGTTAAGTAACAAGCAGCATGCCAAGGAATATCTTGCATACTTCAGGAGGGTAATGTCCTGCCAGATTTATCTGGGCATTTAAATCCCATTTTGAAAAAGTTCTCTTGGTTACTGATCTACTGAATGTAAACTTCATAATAATTTATTTCAGAAGGGGGAAAGGAATGAAAAGCTGGAATTATTACCTAGTTTTTCAGTGTTTGTCTGACAGGTTAATATTTTGATTTCAAGTCCTCATAATAGGACTTTCCTCAGGTGCAATCCTGCATGTCATCAAAGTATTTGCCCCCTAAACATTGCTCTTAATTTCCTGGTCCCAGACATAACCAGCCCAAGCCAAGACCTCAGCTCACACTTGGCAGGGGCCATGCCAAATCCACCTCTCATTCTATCTGCTGTTTGCATTAGCCCAGCAAAGAGGCAATGACTTCCCCCTCCAGAGCAAGTGTCGGATGCTGTCCATGCCTGTGTTCCCGCGTGGCCAGGGTCTGCAGCTCCGCAGCCCATGCTGCATGGGCAGCAAGCAGCATGCAGTGCCTGGTCCTCACCAAACCCTCTCTGTGTCTACCCAGCATAACTGGACACTACAGAAACCCCATTTTCCACTTTTTTGTTTATTTTTTAAAGCTGAGCCTTTGACCTTCTAGGTAATAATAATTTTCCAGCCATCAAACAGGCATAAGGAGTGTGGTATGTGCCTGCCACAGCCCCAAACCACAACTGAGAGCTCTGAATACCCTCTCTCATTAGCCCCAATGGGACGTCAAAGCCAGGCTCAAATGCTAAGCCCTCACTATCTCAGCTATACTTATGTATTTTACTGCTAGTTATTTTTCAAGCAGGATGGGATGGCGTGGCAGAAGCCAGATGTGGGGATCGGGTGGATCTGCCTGCATCTTTCACTTAAAACAAGCCCACCTAAAACACAGAAGGTCTTTTCACCTTGAAACCTGGGATTTATTAGGAGATCCTGTCATAGATAGGATGGGGAAATGCACAGCCGGAAGGCAGAATCATTGAAGGATTGTCCCAGAACACAAACTACAATTAAAACCACACATTTCTCACAAACACCTCCTTTTTTTTTTCAGTTAATCTCTTTACAGGTTTATTTCACCAGAATGTGAGTTCCCCAATTATGAAGCACAGAGAAGGAAACAATGAAAAATCCAAGGGTAGGAAAATTTTATTTTAAAACTCCATTACAAAAGTTACTAAAAATTACTTTGGATCCATATTCAGCAATGTCTACCCAGCCTCCACCATCCTTGCTGCTATCTATTCTGCCTCCCTCAGATAAGCATATCCCAGTGCTGTGGGCATATGGCTTCACTGACTTGTTTTCAACCATGGTCAGTTTGCTTTTTTTGAGGGGCTGTTTATGTTTCCTTTAAAGAATATTTCTCTAAGTGCTGTAAAGCTATACTGTCTCTTGGCATTTTAGCACAGTCTTCACAAGCTCTGATCCCTTGTATGTTTTCATTGAACAGCTATTTTGTTCCTCATGCGGAGATATAAAACCCACTTATCACATGCTTCTAACATGACTAAATAAATGCGTGTTGTGTGATGTCTCAGAAACCCGGTTGAGTATTTTTCATGTAGAGATGACTGTGGCATCTTCCCATAAGACAGAAAAATAAGGAATTGAACTTTTCTTAATCGGGCTTTTCTTTGTAGCGTTTCAGCATGAAATGGTGTCAATTTTTGCCATGCTTTGGAAGGTTGCCAGCTCCCCATGCTGTGTGCGGGAGAGCCAGAGCCTCCAGCAGGATACTGCTGTGGCTACCCTAGCAAACCGCCTGCAATTCGCCACCTGCGATGCGCCACCAGTCCCCGAAATGAGACAGAAATCAGGTGGGTTTGTACTTTTTTAATCATAAAGATTCAACAGACAGTTGCGTCTCCTGTAAAACACACTAATAATCATGACCAGCCTTCATATCTGCAGACCCTGCCATTTTCAAACAGGAATTACGTACGCCTACTGCAGACCAGAGTAGTCACTGCAGATCAGGGTCTGATCTCATTACCCTGCTGTGAATCTAGCATAATTCAGTCACTCGCGGCAGGTACTTTGGAATTGCACCAGTGCCACTGTGATCAAACTCTGTATCTCTGCCTGTTTTAAGAAGAATGTTTAGAAAAAGATTCCAAAAATACCTTTTCTCCAGTACAGGCACTGGCTAAGAGCACGTCCTTGGTTATTAGAAACCTCTCACCATCTGGTCATTCTTATTTCAAATATTGCCATCACCTCTGCAAAATTCACAGTGTCCTGTAACATGGGGTGCTCCAGGGGGCACAGTGGGACAAAGCTCCACGATGAGCACAATGTGACTGCCTGCAGAACATTTTGGGTAACTGCCCAGCCTGGACGTTGCCTGAGACTGCACACAAGGATCCTGGCAAGGCTGGAGAGAAAGGCAGAGCCCACAAAACCTGTACTTGTATGGTTTCATGCAGGAAACTCCCCCTTTTATCTGAACGAATGTTCCGCACAGGTTGATTGTCCTGCCTACAACAGCGAACTCAGGGCTTTGACTGGAGAAAAAAGTGATGCTTTCCTCTGCTTTGGAAGTGCGGATGGGGTATAACGTATAGGTAGCCTGACTCGATTGGGTTTTACCTTTACCTGCCTCAGCTGACGGGTGGTGGAGACTCAGACCTGCCGCTACAGCACTCTGTGGGCATCAGCTTTTTCCACCATGACCTTGCAAATCACAGCAAACCACCCTTCCCTTGTGTCCCCTGCTCCTGAGCTCCAGAGACTGACAGCAGACTTCCTAATGTGTTCATTGCTTGAAGGTGCAACTGAGTGAGATCAGATGGGAGTTAGAGGAAGGAAAATAAAAGCTGATATGTTTGCATCCACATACTGTCTGGAGAGCTAATTAATCTTGGTTCTGGTAAACACACTTGGGGGCCACGACACCAATCAGCCAAATTAACTTGCCATTTCCCTGGAGATCTTCAATGCATTAAAGAGAAAAAAACATTAGCATGCAATTTTGACACCAGCACAACTCTGTGCATGCTTTCTAAACATCACTATTACTGGATGTTTGTGGAGGAATCCAAAAGCATCTCCAATTCAAAAGTGTCTCCACCTTTCTGAAGCCCAAGTTCCTATAACAGTCGTGGTCCTGCATCCCCAGGGTGCTTTTCCCCATGGGGTGCCAGAAGCCATCATCATCTGGAATTAGCCTGGGCAGTTTGCCATAATTAGGGACCTAATTATTGCTGCTGTGGGAGCACAGTGCCTCTCAGGGTGCAGTCCCAGGGCAGAACAGGTGATGTGAGCTGGGGCAGAAGGCGGCTGAGAGCCAGAACAGCAGAAACAACTTGAACACCATTAAGATGGGCAATAATACAATAATACCAAGTAGGAGCTCCTTCAATTAGTGAGCAATAACAATGTTTGCTATAAATTGGAAGTTTCTCAGTAGTGAAACACCAAGGAGGACAGGAATCTGAGTGTGCTGCCAAGTCCCAGGATAAAGATGCTGCAAGGACACAAGGGAGCCTTGTGCCATTGGGGCACATCAAAGGAGCCATGAAGGTCTGCAACACTGGAGTGCCCTAAAGACCTAGTGCCATGTCACTAGAGCAGCTCTTGAGAGCAACCGTGGCAGAGTTGGGCAGCCAGGAAGAAATAAGGCACATTAACAAAACCCCATAACTAAGATGCCCAGTCGATTAAACGAAACCAGAAGCAAGCAAAACATTTTAAATAAAGCAGGCGAGTAAATACTGTAAATATGAAAAGAGAGAGGATTACAGACCTGAGGATAGCAAAGAGATTGACATAATGAAGTGTAAACAGAAATAGGTGAGAGGCCAGAGACAGATCCTTTCATAACACAGCACCATAAAAGGTCTTAAAGCAAGGCTGGTCAAAATTTTCCATCAAAACTTCTCTACCGAACAGTAAAAAGAGTACTTTTACATGATTACTCTGTCTAATATTTTTTTTACCCACAACAGCTGCTTTCCATGAAAATTTTCAACATTTTGTGGAAACACCAAAAAAAGCCAACCCTCTGTTTATGGCAACTGAACAATTTCAGACAAAAAGAAATGAGCATTTTTGGTGAGCATTAAAGAATGGCCTGTAGTTTTGAGACATGACTAACCTCTTTGTTGCCAAACACAGAATATTTTTTGGTTTTCCAATAAAAGGTCCAAATTTTCCTCTGGGTGAGGGGGGGACTTTCCAACCCAGCAGCACTTTAAATGTCAAAAGGAAAAATTCAGACTCAGTTCCTGCCTTAAGGGGTGGCCAGTGCTGAGGCCTCTGTAAAGAAAGAGTATCAGGGGCTGGTCAAAGGGCAAAACCAAAGAGACAAACAGCCGGATTCTGGACAGGCTGCAAACAGAAAGGGAAAGAAGCAGGAAAACCAGCAAAAAAAAAAAAAAATCATTGAAGTTATTAGGCTGAGAGACACAGTGACAGAATTGGAGCGCAGATCAGTGGTTTTGTTGTGGAAAGTGTCAAATAGTCCGGTTTTGGATGGCTGAGAAGCAGTTTGTAACTGAGCATCTAAAGACTTGGAGGCCAAGTAGTCACAGTCTTGAATACTTGGCCAGTCAATGGCTCTGGCTGTCTCAATATCCTTGGTTGCTTTATAATGATAGAGAAATGAGTGGTACATTTTTTATCTGCCTCTGCCAGCGCAGGCATTGTCAGGCCAGAAACATTTCTTTAGCCCAGAGAAGTATCATTCAGTAAAATAAATACATTATTGAAAGAAACTAAATCAAAATCTGAAATCCTAACATTTATTGCAGGAATCTTATATGGTGCTGTATATTAAAAATGGTTATTTAAGGAAACTGTTCTGTTGGATTGGAGCCAACCCTTGTGTTTATAGCAATAAAATATTTCATCTCATTTCACCTCTAACTTTTGATCTTGCAGCAGGTATCACCAGAAGATGGCAGGGTAAGCCAAGGCAGCTGTAAATGTCATCATGAATTAGTACAGGACCTGCAGTTAATTTAAACCTATTTATTTGTGTGATTCTCTTGCTTTCCTAGCACCTAGCAGCTTACTTTACAAACGCAATAGTAGCCTGGGGTAGATTTTTCTCATGAAACTTCAGGTTTAAACATGGTGCTGCAAATGATTCCCAGCAGCCTCAGCTGAAGTGATAATAGAGGCCAAGTAGCCAAAACTTGTATAGGAGGTAAAAACCATTCTCCATGGGTCCCCTACTTCCTCTGAAAACTTCACCAAGCCTAAAGAGAGTTATAACAAATCTCTCAGGATGAGGCAACCTTTTGTTAAAGCTGGGGAAGAGGCTGCTGGAGCTGATGGTCTGGTATCAGAGCTACGGTGGAGCAGAAAAGGCAGGAAGAAAAAGATTCCTGGAAAGAAAAAAACAAAAGCGTTGCAGCTCTGCCTGACCATGTTAGACAGGAGGAAGAGAGGGAAGTGTCCCCCTGCAGAGGCAGAAATCAGGTCACACAAGAATATAAGGTGAATTAATCAGAGATTAATTAAAAACAGTCCAAGCCCACTCAAAAATCAAACAGTCGTGGTCCTGAATCCTGGTGGTAAACTTACACAACATGAACTCAGGGAGGAGGTAATACGACAGGAATGGCATCCTCAGAGATGAATCAGCTCAGCAACGTGGATAGAAAATATTTGGTGTCAAAACCAAGAACGCTCATTTCAGACAGGGGTGCAGTGGTATTGCATTGCTTCACAAGGGGTTGTCTGAAAGCAGACCCCCTTCTGGTGCCTACAAGGGGTTCAGTCTCTGTCAGTGATAGAGACATCCCAGCGATGTCTGGTGATACAGACATCATCTCTAGAGATCTAGAGATCGTCTAGATCCCAGAGTACGGGGTGCATAACAAAACACAAAGGAAGGAAGGAAGGAAGGAAGGAAAGAAGGAAGGAAGGAAGGAAGGAAGGAAGGAAAGGAGGGAGTGAGTAGAGAAACTCTAAAAAGAATATTTAAAAGTGGGGGAAAGCAACCAGCCTCCTCACCACAGGCAGTATAGAAGCAGTAACATATGACTGACAGGAGAGAAAGAGGCTGGTTTCTGGAGCAAGACAGATAAAAGGATGCCTGAGAAAAGGAAAGGCTAACCCTCAGTCTGTTGCTCCTTCAAAATCCCTTCCAAATGGAGACATGGTGGCCATTGAAGGTGTGGTTTCTGTGAGGGTAGAAGTTCCAGGTTAGGATGGGGCAAATTTTACCTGGATACTGTAAGAGCTCATAATTTAGGGACATGGCAGTGCAGTGTGCCCACATTGCCTTTCACTTCAGAATCAGCAGGGATGTGAACTATTTGTTCTGCCTGTAAAAAGCCAAAGGGAGTCATAGCTGATAATGCCAGCAGATGCAGATTAAGAAAAAGTAGATGCAAAAGGAGAAGACGAAAGCATGGGGGGGACATTTGGCTCAGTCCAGGGTTAATGGCAAGGCTATGCAATTCCTCAATTTCCTCTGGGACCAATCCCATTTGATTTACCTTAGAGAAGCTCTTCTCATTTCAGCGTAGTTCCTCCTGGTTCCTATCCTTGTGCATAAAGTATTACACCATTTTCATTAAGACTGTGTACAAATTTCACTTTCTATAGTGAAATCCACATCAGGCTGGAGTGCTGGTCGCAGGTTAACTTCAACCTCACAAAATAAACATTGCTCACTTTTAGTCCCAGTGCAGGGTGAAGAAAACTTATAGTCCCTTCCGTTGGTTTGCTGCTTAAAGAAAACTAAGACACATTAATGTAAACTGTGAATTATAAAATCTTGATCTTTAAGTTAATTAATTCTCCTTCACTGGCTTGAATTTTTAGGCACTTTTCCTTAAAGAGCAGGATAAATTTAAAAGCCTACTTCTGAACTCATTAAGGCCAGTATAAATAAGGAGTAACTGCTCACGCTAATGGAAATACACTAGTGTATAAATTAGCAAAACCAGATTTCATTTCACTTAAACTGTTTTTTGATGTACTGCATCTAGTTCCACTCCTTCCTTACAGTTACATCGCAAGGGGTGTTGCTGTGCATTGCACACTTGCACAATAAGACTATTAAATAAACAGGGATACAACAAAAATATGAAGTTTCAGAATATTCAGGAAATCATCACTTCCTGGAGCTGAATAAACATTTTAGAAAAAACTCACCCAGCAGGAAATGGAGCTATCTGAAGTGGCCAGTAGGTTCAGAGGATGTGGAAAGGGGTTTGTTCAGAGGCGTTAAATAAACAGAGTAAAATGCCTTGGGAAATAGTTCCCTTTATTTGCTTTCTTGGCTAACAATGTTCATTTTGCATTCAGCCTTCAGCACAAGAGACACAAACAGGCCCCATGCAAGATTACCAAGCTGAGTGTAAACTGATACAGAGTCTTCCTGGTTCTGCAGGCATCCTGAAATGATAGCTAAGGGACATCACGCTGCCCTGCTCAACTCCTGAGCATGCTACCTCTGCATATTAAGGATTTGGCAAGTTAAATATTCTCAAATTAACCATTTCACTGCTCTCAAACTTAACAGGTCCACTTATCCCTTGGCCAAGCACCAACTGACCTCCAAGTCACAGGAAACGATACAACCGTATGTTGATAGAAAAGCCTGTGGCACAAGAAAACCTGCTAACTGGTAGATGACATTAAACTTAAAGTCTAAACATCAGAGTGACACAAAGGAGGAAATGTGGATCATGATATTCATTCTTAGATCTTTACAGTCTTCCATCTTAATACATCTGTGAAGCTGACACAGCATTTCATGAATGCTGTACTGGAATATCACATAATACGAGGACCATGCTGCAGCTTTCAGCTCTAGCCGTGCCTCAGGAAAACAGGCTTTTCAGCTCAGGCCCTTGGGCCAGAGTCAGATACAGCATGATGAGCACAGTCTATAAAGTTTCATTGTTTTTTCTCCCTTTATGCTCTCTCCTTGCCGTAAATTGTGCTGAGCTTTCATTCCCTCCATGAGACCATAGAGAGAAACGGATGGTCTTGAACTCTCTGTGTGGCCTTGACCCGGTCACCATGAGCAAAGTTTTCTATGGTTTCTACATGGGTGTCATTCCTATACCCCAGTAAAATCAACAGGTTAAATGGAATTAGACAGTTAATATGCATAAGGACGTCAGGCTGGGGAGAAAATAAGCATTCGCAACTTTATGTGCCTAAACAGCTTAGTAAATTTATCCTTGTTTTCCACAAGCTTCAGTTGCCGATGTGTAAGATTAAGGCTGTAATCTCTTTATGGCTGTGGAGCACGTGAGGTCTTCTGGGGCAAGAGCTGTCTTTTGCTGCCCAGCTACACAAGTCTCCAGCATCACTTGTTAATAAAATAACAGCAGTGATGCCACCCAGACCTGCATCTCACAGCGCCTCTGAGGACCTGTCAGGTGAGAGCTGTCTTTTCAAGGGATACACCCCATGACTGGAATTGTCATTGATGGAGCTTCTGGAGAACAGATGAAAGTGGGGACACAGGGAGAAAAACAGGAGACTCCTGAGAAATGAAGAGGAGGGGCAGAGAAAATGGAGGAGGCAGTGGAGGAAGCGCAGTGAAGGAAGACCTAATGGGTGAAGAAAAAATGAAGGGAGAGATTACAGCAAAAGAAGCCAGAAAAGATACATTAGGGACTTTGAGAAGAAGCAGAAGTAAGATTTAGAGGAGGGAGAGAAGGTGGACCAAGGAGAGAGTGAGGGGAAAAAAATTCCAGCAGGTCTGATAACAGAGCTCTGATGAGGCTTCACACGCTTCAAACAAGAAATATGGGCCCCTCCCCAGCAAAACTGGGCTTCCACTGCCAGCAAAATTGTTTCCACAGCTGAGATTGCAGTGCCAGCGAAAGTCTGCAATCGGCGCATCCAGGTGCTCTATGATACAGGCAGCACCAGACTCAACCCATCAAAGCATTGGGAATAAATTTGAGGGCCAGGAATGAGTATTTGGGGCCCTGCTTGGCTGCCGCTGTGCAGAAACAAGAACATAAGTAGCCAAAAAAAGACACATTTAAGGTATAACTCAACAAAAATAAGAAACAGACCTTTTGACAGCAGACATGCTAACAAATCAAGTTCAGGGAATAAGAACCAGCTATGCTGAAGGAGGGACAAGGACTCTGAAAGCTGCTGTAAGAGTCTGATACGCCAATTTGCAGAGGATACTGAAATTCCATCTATTTCAATTTTTAAATTGGACTTACACTGGTAAACTCTCCCATCTGAGCTTTTTATTAATATCGTACGAGCTACAGCCTGCAGAGATTTAAAGTCTCTCCAGTTTTCCTGACTATGCAGTCAGTCTCTGGCATCCCCGTGAACACCAGCATGACTTCTCCGGTGGGCCCCCGAGCTCGGCAGGCGAGTGCGATGAGTACACCAGCATCGGCGGCCACTACACCACCCCCGAGCTGCGGCGGCACTTCCTGGATGCTCAGCAGAGCCAAGGGCAGGGCATTGAGCACGGCTTGTTCCACAAGTAGCTGCACTGACCTTTGGAGGATTATTAATCCAGTGCAAATAGGGGTACAACAATTTGGTCTGATGGGAAAGAGAGATATATTATCATCCAGACCTATGTTTTCCAGCGTAGCTCCAACACATTGAGTGCATTATATAGCAAGGGTAGGTGAGATTGTAAACAAAACAGTAACCCAAATCCTATTGAACATCTCCCCGTGAACCTGTACCAGCAAACAATAAGACCAGGCTGGAAGGTCTGGAAGGGCATCACATCCAACTCGCTGTTGTTGCAAGCAACCATGTCATAGGGTCTTTTTCATAACCACTAATTCACTTATGTTTACTAGGGTGTCAGACTGTTATCTTACAACTATGTCAAATATTCATCTTTTTATCACTGCCACACAGAGAGTTTTGTGAAAGAATCCAGTTCTTGGACTGGAGAGGGAACAACATGGCTGCTCACGCATCAGTTTGTCTTGGCCCCTGTCTGGTCTTTGCACAGGTCTTAGATGTTCACTACATATATTTAAACCCAATTTAAAACACAATCAAATCCTGATATGATTTAAAGTTATGGGAGTATTCCACATTAGCAAAACTGAACCAAAGCCTTGCTCTGCTGGATGAAGATAATTTTAAAGATAACCACCCACTTTCCCAGGAGGCTTTCCACAATCAACAGCCGAATGACTCTGAGCTAATGTAACTGGGCTCCCATACGGTGCTCGGCATGTGACCGGCAAGATCCCTGTCCTCGTGTTACATGGGGCAAAACTGGGACGTGGAGAAGCTCCGCTCATCAGGAGGTGGTGTTTTCCCTAGGGCTTCCCAGTGCTCCATGTGATGCTTATGCTGTCCTCCCTCTGCTAACCCCTTGCCTGGGCTGAGCTCCACTTCAGCTGTGAGGGAAGAGTCCCAGGAAATTGTTTTCACCACTTGCTCTGTCTTGAATTCACTGGCATTGCAAACTCTCCCAGGAAAATACTCTCCTGCAGTTATGTCAGCATGGTGACAAAGCTGAAAGTCTGTGACGTCACCCGGAAGAGGTTAATTTAAGCAAACAGCCAGGCAGTTTTAGAGGAACACCAGGAGGGCTGAATCTCTGAGCAACCTCACCTTGTATTTTCTCAGCCCACCCCTCTAAAACTAGATTGTGAGCTCCTCCAGGTAGGAGTCACGGATCTGAGTGGGTTCAGTCAACTGCCTAGCATGCTTGAGGACAGTGTAAATCAAACATGGGTAACTAAATGCCCTTTGCCTGCTTTCAGATCTGCCCAAACACAGCATGCAAAGTCAGGCAAGACACCTACTTGACACTGATTTTGCAACCCTTGTGATTTCAGGCTCCCTCAGCCGCTGGCCTCTCTGCGCTCGCAGCCCATCGGGGCTGACAGCAGCCCCCTCCCCTGGGTAAGGCAGAGCAAAAAGGATGGTCCACTGCTCCCGTCCAAAGGAGGAGATGAGAAATCTCCCACCTTGAAAGCCCAAATCACAGGAAATGCAAAAGGCAGCAACCTGTTTCCTGGGGAAGCTCAAATCCCCTGCAAAGGAGGGAAAGGGAGAAAGGAAAATCTACCATGAACTCCCAAATGAATTGTATGCCTCCTGGGAAGAAGACAGCCTATTTCTTTTGGTAAACCATTAGTCACCAAAAAAACCTGCTATATCAGGTTGGCCGATGAATTTCTGAAGTTTGACCAAATTGAATAAACAGTTTTCACCAAAACAAATGAAGACTGGGGTTTTTTAACTGTCGGAAACGGTTTGTTTAGACACTTTCTGAACACAAGCCCTTCACATTTTTGAAATATTTAACTTTCTGGGTACTTATAATAAAAGTCATGCAAATGAAGGTACATTGATGGTAGTTAAAGTTCCACCCAATAGCACAGTATTAATGCCCTCAGCTGAAAAATGAAAGACGTAGGTTTGATTTCTTCCTCTGGTTTGAGGAGCTGCACCCACATCTCAGAAAACTGCATAGGCCATCAGTCAATGCTGGCGCGTTTCTGCTCTCATGGGTCCTTGTGGATGGTGCCACAGTTTCTGCAAACTAATTGTCCTTTCTGATTAAAAGACCTGACTTGAACTAAAGTCTTCTGCCGCTTTGGAGGACAGCAGCAACTTAACCTATTGTCAGTTCCCCTCAGTTTTTCCCAGTACTCTGCCAGCCCCTGCCAAAGTATGAGGCTGAGGACGCTCCAAGGAGGAAAGCACTGCTAGGAGGTGAGGGAGTCCCAGGCAGGGCATGCAGCCGGCAGAGCTGCCTGCATCAGCACACTCCACGTTCCCTAACAACCTGGGCAGAGGAATAGCCAGGGGTTCATTTCAAGTCAAAGAGATGTCCAAGCTGCTCCCATCTTTATGAATCTAGCATTTAATTTTCTTGGCTTTTACTTCAGAACTCCAGGAGGAAAACTTTCTATGGCTTTTTACCCCAAAGTTCTGTTTTGGTATTTTTTTTAACTTCTTTTCACTTTGGCAAGGAAAAAATCCTGATGTTGGGAGAGTAGAACATAGTCTGCATTTCAATTATTTATTTCAATTATTTTTCAGATCAGCCAACAAATGTATTAACTAGTTTTTTACACAATCCAGCCTCAGTGCCCTCATTTCTCCCATTTCCATTTTATTTAGATGCTGTCTGGGTGAGATAGGCCGGTTGTTTCCAAATTATCCCAGGCTTCTCTCTGGCATCTTCTACCTAGCTGGGTCCTTGTCAGGGACCATATCACTGAACTGCAGTCATCAGAGAGCCTGAGAGGACCAGTTGTCTTTTCACTTTGGATAAGGCAGCAAGGAGGCCTAATTGGTCCCCATGTCCCTGGAAAAAAATTGAAAACGTAACCTCACTAACCTCTAGCTTCCAAATTAATTTCATACATCACCATCTGCATTTCTAATAGATATAACGGAAAATAAAGAATCCATTTGTTTGGCGTAAAAAGATTAAGAACCAAACATAATTTTCTAATTTTATATTTTGTAACACACTTCATTGTACAGCTGAGGGAGAAATCAGCTGAATTTCCCTCATGCCTGACCATATGATCAGGAGGCAGCTACTGCGGGTACAGTTCTGCGAGGGAACTCTTTTGAAGTCAGAAGTCAAAAAGACTTTCGGGGGTTTAAATGCCTTTTTAATGTGGTCTCTTTTCTGTGTGGAGCGCAGTCCACACTTAAAGAGCTTTCTATGTGCCTGTGAGAAATGCGTTTCTTGAAACTCATTTTTCATCTCTGCCCTACAAAATCTGTGTAAAAGCTCAGACCACTCAATAGATCCTCACATGCTTCAAAGGGTGCTCATCTTTACCATGGTCCTGTGAGGTCCCAAAACCAACAGCAGTTTAGTCTGGATCAGATAACGCAGGTCACGGTCTAAAGGCTGAATGTAAATATCTATTATAAAGGTAACAAAGACTTCTTTTTCTCTTTATTCCCTTCAAAGCCAAGGACATCTACTTTGCACTGAATTGGTTTTACTTTTCACAGGGTAACCTCATTATATCTTGATTTTGGGGCCATCATTCAGTGAGAGTGATGCACGCCCCGGGCAGGTACCAAGCTCGCAGTGGTCAGGCAGGACCAGCTCCCCGTGTCCCTCTGACCACAGACCACAATCCTCAGGGGCAGGGTGGGCATTGCAGTGCTCTAAAAAGTGCCTTCTCAGGGGAAGACCAGCAGGCATTGCCTCAAAAAGGGCAGAAGGGTACCTAACATGCTAACATTTGCTGCCATCTCTGGTCATGACACACCTCGTAGGAGCTGGCCTCAGGTGCATGGCATCTTTGAGTAAGGCTTTGTCTTTCCTTCTATGATGGCACCACGGTTGGGAGATGGCTGCCTTGTGCCAAAATACCTGCCAGCAATGTACATGCACGCTCCTCTGGGCACCATCAGTGGGGCCCATCGTGATAATGGAAATCAGGTGGCCGCACACCCTTGCTTTAAGCTTTGAGTAACAGGGGAAAGTGTGTGTGGGTCTGGAATCACCTATTTCCCCCCCTCCTCAGTGACTTTCCCTCCCAGTGTAACATCTCGGGTTGCTATATACCCCCAGGCTACAAAGGGAAAAATAGAAAAAAGGGGGAAAAAAAGGACAAAATCTAAACAGTTTCTGGAACAAATTTCAGTCTTCATAGTCCTGTCACCCAGTCCAAGTGCAACAGTCAAAGTAATTATGCAACCATTTTAAAATATCACAGTGACATATGAGGTAATGCCACTCTCTGCACAGGCTCCTTTGGGAGCTGCCAGCCTGAGCCCTGCCATCAGCAGTGTGTTAGGAGCGAGCACTCATCCACCTTCGTTTTCATAGGGGAACAGGAGTTTCCAGAGCCCAGACGGGATGACACAGCAGAGAAACATTCCTCTGATGTGAAAGTCCCTTTCATTCCTGGATGATCTTTCAACGAAAAGAGGAGTTGCTGCGATTCTGATTTGGGAAGACAAAACGTTTGTTATCTGAATGGTTCATGGATCAAGTCCTTCAAACTGGCTGAGACCTGCTGTGAGAGTGTGCTCGGCCATAAGGAAGCATGCAATAAACTAAAGCTGAAACATTTTTATAGCCTGATTGCTAACCCCTCTCCACAGATTTTGCCTAAAGTCACCTAGATCCTCTGAGAAAGCAGACAACATGTCTTCTTTTACTAGACTCCATAGATGTTATTTTAGCATTTCTTTCATAGTGAGTACATGAAACAAACAAAGCCTGACTAATCCCACAACCTTCTCTTCAACTCCAGTTGCAAAACCACGCAACACAGCAATCCCATCTTGTTCCCCTGGACTAGGGAGGAACAAGAAACTGCCCATCTCTCCCTCTCGCAGGGGCTGGGAGCCCATCACCCACATCACTTCTGTCGTTATCACTGGCTATTTCTTCAAATGTGGCCTAGGCTTGAAGCTTACATGAAGTGCTGAGGAATAGCCGTGCTTGGGACGTGGGTCAGCAGACCTAGCAGGAATGTCAAGTCCTTCCTCTACCCAGTCTGCTTCAGTGAACAAGATCTTTGTCCTATGCAAAGGTGCCAGATGTGTTTAGGCTCTCACAAACAACTCCAAAACTGAACCTGTGCCTACACCTGAGCATATGCATGCATGCAAACAGAGAAGCCTGGATGTGGTATTCAGGAAAGACTCATGATTAACAGACAACATTGACATGCCTGGGGACGTTGAAGAGCTGTGCCCCATGAAGACCCCATTCTCCCAAGGAAACAGAATATTTTTAGGTTGGAGAGGACAGACTTGATTATTTACACAATGATATGTGATTCCTCTGACCAAATGTCTCCACAGAGAAGAGATGTCCTCAGGCAGGACTGCCTCTTTGGGTCTGCAGTAAGAGAAAAAAATATTTTTTGAAACAAGTGAGGAAGAGGATCCAGGCAACTAAAAGGCAGTCAGTCTTTCCTCAGTTCTTGGGAAAATTATGGAGCAAGTCTTCATGCAGGTCATTTCACTGCACATGAAGGGAAAGACAGCAACAGCGAACAACCAGCGTGTATTAACAAATGGCAAACTCATCAATAATGTGGACAACGGGACATAATGAGCCCTCAGCAAGTCTTGTGATGATGCCATACTGGGAGGAGTGGCTGATACATTGGATGTCAGCTGGGGGACCAAAACCAGCTGGAGTAATTGGCCAGAAGGATCTTCATTAAATGCACCAAAGACAAATGCAAAGTCCTACGCCTGGGGAGGGCTAACCCCCTGTGTCAGTACAGGCTGGGGGCCAGCTGGCTGGGGAGCAGCTCTGCAGATAAGGACCCCACTGAACTCTGTGGGCTTGTGGGAATGAAGGCTAAGCACATACCAAGCTGTATTAGCAGAAGCATAAGCAGCAGGCTGAGTAAAGTGGTTATTCCCCTCTACTCAGGACTTGTGAAGATACATCTGGAATAGTGTGTCCTGTTTCAGGCCCTGATCAGAAGTAAAGAAAACGTTTTACAGTGATGGTGGTTGAGCACTGGCACAAGTTGCCCACAGAAGCTGTGGCATCTCCATCCCTGGAGATACTCAAAATGCAACTGGACAAGACGCTAAGCAACATGATCTAACTTCAAAGCTAGCCGAGCTTTGAGCTGAAGGCTGGACTACAAGACAGCTGGAGGTCCCTTCCAGCCTGAATTTTTCCATAATTCTATGATTTATGATAGCTCTTAGCAAACCTTGTGCCATTATGTTGTCGAAAAAATGGCTTATACTTTTATAAGGGGAATGTTTCAAGCAGTATCAGTACTTCCTATTAAAACTTTGGCAACTGCATATGTCAATATTTTTAAAATGTATTTTAACATTGTTGCTTTCATTATTTTCCCTACTTTCAGGAGGAAAAGAGATTATTAGTAAACAAGGATTTTCTAAAGTGATTTCATAAAATTGCTGGCAAAAATCTGTGGAAATACGTTGTAAAAGAAGCAGAAAAAGTATCAATTTCAGATCACAAGGAATGGAAAGATCTTCAGAATGTCAAAAATAGTGAAATAATTTAACTAGCTCTGTAATTTCTATAATGCAATAAACATATGCATTACCTGCTGGGTAGAAACCATGAAGACATTTTCCATTTGAATTAAGCGAATTCAATCCCATAATTTCCATTCTTTGGTGCTCATTTTCCTTAAATTATCTCCTGAAAGGGTTTCTTGGCAAAGATGTTCCCTGGAACAATTCACTTTAAAAAAAAGTTGCATACATTGCAGAAAAAGCAAATTTCACTTTCATAATTGCCCCACATTCTCACTACAAACTGTATCATGGGAACAGTAATACTGCATATAACGTATATGCAAGTCTGGACACATGAGTTTCCAGTAGCAAATATTTCTCACTATTTTCTCACAAAAAAGCTAGAAACTTCCAGTCGGATAAAGCTGGACCTTCCTTCATTGCTTACGCTTAGCTACACCTGCAACACAATGACAACAGTTCCTTCTTGTGATGTTTCTATCAGTGCTGCCAAAAAAGCAATCGCTTAGTATCAAAAAGCATTGGTTTTATGGGAGCACCTGGGAATCTAAACTACTATCTACCCGAGAAGAGAGCTCTGGAATATCAGAGGTAGCACAGTCTGCACCCTTTCCACCTGTATTGCTTTGTGAGCCTGCACAGAGTGTTGTTAAGACCTAGAGCAACCTAACGTAACTCTAAATTGTTCTGTTTTTGAGGGGCGAGTTGGACTGGAGGATCCTTGTAATCTGAATTACTCTGTATGACTACATCATGTATTCATGATATGATGACTATACTTGGATTTTTCTCTAGAGAGCTCCAGACCCTGGGCTGAAGTAATGTCCAAGATATGACTGAGTGCTCATGCAGCAAATGGTTGGAGAATCTCATCTTGAGAGTAACCTCTGACCAACATTGACCTGACAGTAGAGGCATATCCTCAAGACGGAGTTAGTAATGAACAGATTCACATCACTTCCACCAAAATCATTGCTTATCAGGCTGGCCAATATTGTGTCACTGCCCTTTTGTTTTCTCCTTGGTTGTTTGCATCTAAATCTTACTTCTTGTCTTGGAGTTTGTAAAAGACTGTTCTTTTTTATTCTATGTACTAAAATATTGTTAGTTATGAGTATTAACAAACATGTCACTAGCTATGTAATGTCAACACCGAGTAATTATTTCAGTAGATAATAATATAAGGAAAAGAATGAAAATCCTTTCCGCTGAATTAATTTAATTCAAATGGAAACACATACATAGAAGATACAGGTTTTATGTCAAAATACACATGCAATAAAATTGGGCTTAGATCTTTGTTCCTGCAAGCAAAATGGCATTACTGCTGCCAGGTTTCTTCTCCATTCTGAATATCAGTATTTCAAATATTTTTCCCTAAAAATATCATATTTGTTTTATTCCCCAGCTTTTCTCTCTAACTCAATGTATTTTTTTTATTCTTTTTTCCAAATGTTCATAGCGCATACCAGGCTGCATGAATAAAATTCAGACCTTTCCTGGATTATTAACAAAGTCAGGAAATAAGATGTGGTTTAGAAACATTTTTTGCAACACCTAAAAGCATTCCAAATTGCTCAGTTTTGTAATCATTTTACCCAGGTTTCATGTTGTGTGAAATGTTTAGAAACAATTTGATTTAATTTTTCAGGTAAAACTTTATTAGACTTAGAGAAATGCTGTTCTAAAGTATAAGTGCTGATCTTCAGCTTGCTTTAATAAGTACGATGAAGTCAATATGGTTATGTTTCCTTTCTCCAGGTGAGACTCTGACCTTCAATATATTTACCTCATTTTCTTCATCCACTAATTACTCTAAGCTATAAAAATGGTTTGTCTGGCAACATTTAGTCTTGACAAATCACTGCTGGTTGTTGATCATAATTTCATTATCTTCTAGATGTTCAAAGATTATTTTCCTTATCAGATGTTGAGTTTTGGATTAAAGTACTTTAAAAATGATAATTACTAAGAATATTGCTTTTTTTGAGGATTACTAGTGTGCTTCTGTTTTCATTCCAGTCATTGCCTAGTGTTCTGATCTTTTAAAAAGTTACTGCCCATGGTTTGGTAAGTCTTTTAGCTGGCTAAGACAGAGTTCATATTTCCTAACTGTTTTGTCTTTACCCTTAAGTAACCATATGATGGAATTCTGCAAAGTTAGCAACATTTTTATTTTTAGAGAAACACTTTATAAAGGTATTCATTGTCTTGGTCTCACATTGTCACTAATTATGTGTGTATTCTCAATTCATAATGGATTTTTTCCTAGGTTTTCTATCTTGCATTCATTAAAATTCAAGGATAAGGATTTTATTTGCTTCATTGATGTAGAAGAGAATAATTTCTCTTCAAAAAGAAAAAAAAAGAGAGAAAAATTTAATTCTCTTTAACCTCAATTCTCTTTAACCTCAATGACTAATTCACACCATACACACAAGTTCATCCAGTTTACACTTATTCTGCACCGATAACAAACAGTTACTGAATATAACAGTTTCTGAGTAGTCTTGGCTAGGTTTCCTTGCTCTCTGCCCCTGCTGTATATTTTATTACAGTTGCTGTCCCACTGTGATTTGAAGTCACAGTGAATGGAATAATCTCTGTTGAGGCTACATGTGCTCTTCACAGTCTCCATTTTCAGGACAGCTACAATCTGCTGGACCTTAATTCTCTTCCATTCATTGCAGAATCACAGAATGGTTGAGGTTGGAAGGGGCCTCTGGAGCTCACCTGGTCCAAACCCCCCTGCTCAAGAAGGGCCACCTACAGCAGGCTGCCCAGGACCCTGTCCAGTCAGCTTTTTAATACCTCCAAAGAGGGAGACTCCACAACCTCCCTGGGCAACCTGTTCCAGTGCTTAGTCACTGTCACAGTAAAAAAGTGTTTCCTGATGGTCAGGGGAAACCTCCTGTGTTTTAGTTTGGGCTCATTGCCTCTGGTCCTGTCACTGGGCACCACTGGAAAGAGCTTGGCTCCATCCTCTTTGCCCTTTAGCTGTTTATATGCATTGATGATATCCCCCCTGAGCTTTCTCTTCTCTAGGCTGAACAGTCGCAGCTCTCCCAGACTTTCCTCATAAGAGAGGTGCTCTGGTCTCTTAATCATCTTCGTGGCTCTCTATTGGACTCTCTGCAGTATGTCCGTGTGTGGTGGGTTGACCCTGGCTGGATGCCAGGTGCCCACCAAAGCCACTCTATCACTCCCCCTCCTCAGCAGGAAAGAGAAGAGAAAATATAATGAAAGGCTCATGGGTCGAGATAAGGACAGGGAGAGATCACTCAGCAGTTACCGTCATGGGCAAAACAGACTCGACTTGGGGAAATCAGCTTAATTTATTAACAATCCAATCANCTTCCCAAGGGCTGCAGTTCTTCACAAGCTGCTCCAGCGTGGGTCCCCCACGGGGTCACAAGTCCTGCCAGCAAACCTGCTTCACCGTGGGCTCCTCTCTCCACGCATCTGCAAGGTCCTGCCAGGAGCCTGCTCCATGGGCTTCCCACGGGGTCACGACTCCTTTGGGCATCCACCTGCTCTGGCGTGGGATCCTCCACCAGTTGCAGGGGGATATCTGCNGAGCCGGCTGGCATTGGCTCTATCAGACATGGGGGAGGCTTCTAGGAGCTTCTCACAGAAGCCGCCCCTGTAGCCCTCCTGCTACCAAAACCTTGCCATGCAAACCCAATATACCATGCCTCTCCTGTGCTGAGGAGCCCAGAACTGGACACAGCACTCCAGGTGTGGCCTCACCAGTGCTGCGCAGAGGGGAAGGAGCACCTCTCTTGACTTGCTGTCAATACTGTGTCTAATGCAGCCCATGATCCCATTCACCTTCTTTGCCACAAGTGCACATTGTTGGCTAATGGTCAACTTGGTGTCCACCAGGACGCCCAGGTCCTTTTCTGCCAAGCTGCTTTCCAGCTGGGTGGCCCCCAATATATGCTGGTGCCTGGGACTGTTGCTCCCCAGGTGCAGGACTTTGCACTTTGCACTTCCCCTTGTTGAACTTTGTGGTTTTCCTGTCAGCCCATTTCTCCAGCGATTTCTCTCTGTTGGTTTTAAAGCCTCAGTCCTGCACCTGCTAATGCTGGTAGGATTTTTCCCATTCACATCAAAGAGGCCATGGGTAAGTTTTTAGTTGCTTAATCAAACTTTTCAGAAACCAGTTATCTACGCACTCCTACAATGAGTAAATCTGCTCCTTGTTCTAATGAATCAGAGTAGCTTTTTGATGCCAGCTTCCCCATTATTCTCAAATCAGCACTGAGCAACACAACAAACCCCATTAGAGTCAACATAAAGACTCCCCATTGATTTCCATTGGTGGAAGCTTGACCGGGACCCCTCTGGGTAGTACTGCAACTGGTTAGCCTGAACAAAAAATACTTGTTACATTTTCTTAGATGGATTAGAAAAAATTTTTCATTTCATGTAGGAGGATATTTAGATGAATTTTTAAAGCAATGTTTTCCTCTACTGTCTGAGCAAAATAAAGGTGGCTGCTGCTCTCATATGTTTACCAGATTTAAGTTACCTCTCCAAAGTACATTATGAAATGATACATTTTTATTTATTATTTTGGCAGACAGCAAGAATGCAAGCTTTCCTGTCCTACTCCATCAATTACTTCATGGCTAGAGTGGAAAGGTTGCTGCATTCAGGGTCCAAAGGGTGATTTACTCCACGCAGTTAGTACAGCTACCAGAATCCTTGGCTTACTTAGCAGAAAGGCAGGTATCTGCTAACATAGAGGCAACAGTTTTGAAAAACTGTCTGTGAAGAAATGACTCACTTTTTGGGCAGCCCCCAAAAGTCTTATTTAAAGTGAAGAACACCTCAGTTTCAAGAATGTAGCTAGTGTGATCTAACAGCGGCAGTGACTTCAGTAGCAGTTTTGGGAAGTATTAGGTTTCCTGATCACTTTGGGAGATGTAGAAAGTGGATCTTCAGTGAATGCATTGATATAATCTCAAATAGCTCAGCTATAATCTCAGATGGTTGCTATGAACACCACCATTTTTTCATTCCAGAGAGGGGACCACCATCCAGATCTTCCATGCTATCTTAGGGGCAAAACATCTTGAATTCAACTACCTTTCTCTCTCTCTCATCCCTCTCTCATCCCAACTCCTCCTCCAAGAGTTTCCACTGGATAGCTATCCTGAGGTAAATTAAGTTAACCCCTCACAGGCTGCAGCAAAGCACTGCTGGTTGTGCTAAATAGGCTGGGCCATACAGAAACCAGTAGTAACTCCATACTGGTCTTCCTCACCCTGGATGCTTTGAACTGTGAAAACTGCTTTTCAGTGAAAAAGCCTCCCCAAGAAGATGTTCAGTGGAGGCAGTAAAATGTTCCCGTTCAGACCTGGAATGCATGGCTAAAGGTGTCAGAACGAAGACTCACTTAGGTACATATTTCTTATCACACTGGTACTTTTTCTTTAATTGACTAATCACACAATCACAGTGCAATTAATATTAAAAAGAAGAAATAGTCTAAATAAGATTCATCTGCTTATACTATTATTTAAGGGTTCTGTTGTTTGAAAACCTAACTTTGTGGATACAGACATCAGGTTAATACAGAGGTTTCCTAATTTGGTACCAGTCTGATTAACAACGCCACTATACTTGTCTACTGGCACACTGGATTACTGCCCATGTGCTGAAATAGCCTTAAATAACCAATCAATGAACTACCAGGGCACTGCCATGTATGCATCAATAAGAACATTATAGCCTTCAGCCTACTTCCCCTATGGATATGTCTTACTGGTTCAATTACTGCAGCATTTTCCAGGAGGACCCTATCAGAAACCGAAAGAAAAAGCTGTGCAGCTACAAGCAGGAAGGTTGAGTGATATGACAAGACTTCTTTCACTGGCATGACTGACCCATGGAACTGCATACGTTCTCAAAAGATAATAAACACAAAGATGAAAGAAGAGATTACAAACTGCAATATTTTTCTTATTAGCACAGTAAGAAACCCACTGATGAGAACAGACCTCAAAAGCTGCATGAACAATGAGGAATGAAAAACAGCATTTAAATACAGTATTGGAAAAATATGGAAATGAAGTAACTTCAGGGCAAAGATCATTAATAGCAAAATCAAGGACAATTTTCACATAGATTTTTTCCAAGATGGCAGCTGGTCTTAGGAGCTGATGCAAAGCCTACTGAATTCAATGGAAAGATTTAACTTCAATGGACTTGGGATCATTTTAGCTTTTGGCTGAGAGAGTCGCATTACTCCAAGTTAAAAGAGAGAGGACTTGGCAAACGATAACTGAGGCTACAGCACATTTAGGGTCAAAAGACCCTAATTGCTGGACCAATTCATCCCCGGTGTGATTCCACTATACCCAGAGGATTTGCAGAGTCAGTTTTGTCAGACTGATGATGCCATTTGCAATTTGCAATGAGTTCAGTGTGTAAGTCAGGGTAGAATTTGACCCAGTGGATGCAACTGTACTGTAGAGTTTAGTTAATTTGAATATAATAGTCCTATTGGTTTAAATAACTGCAGAAGTTTTTCTTAACACATTAAAAGGCTATATTTTACGACTATAACCTCACAGCTATGAAATATATCTCTCCAATGATATAACTATGAGATATAACTTTCTTCCCAACAGCTGCTGGTGGGAATTTAACTGTTTCTGAAATAAATATTATATGCATACATACCATACATGGAGGGAAAGAGAGAGCGATAGGAAATACAATGAGCTGACTCGAGATGTGTTATTTATTTGCACACATTATTAATGATCTCATAGCTCAGAAGTGGTGGAGGGAACCTGAGCCACTTGTGAATTATGAAAGGTCATCAATAACTCATAGCAATATATGACACATCCATTCAGGTCATCCAGACTTACTCCATGCTTGGATCTGTTTATCTAACACCAGTTTTAGTTTAGTCTGTACTGTGTGTTGATTTCATAGTACATCATGTAACAATGAGACCTCTTGGCTACACTCCCAATGTAAGATGGCTAAGTTTGAAGTATAAGAGAACCTGAAACAAATTTCCAGAGTATCAGTTGATTGAACTGAACCACACATATCTACTTCCAATGACATGTGTGATCATTAAGTAAAGTAACTTAGATATAAATATATCAGTTTGGGTGTGCGCATGTGCATGTGTAAAAACACACATTTCATACAGTTGAAACTCAAAACTTTGCCTTATGCTTGTTTCTTTCCCTAAGAAACTGAGAGTAAGCATGCAACAGAGATTACTTTGATAGTAATATCACAAGACACTCAAGTACTACAGAGATAAGCATAGTAGAAAAATGAAATGAATTATGATCCAGTTTTTCACTGTCTTAAAGCTAAAAGACACATTTTGTTCTCAGTCACATATCTGAAACTGAACAATTAGGTATAATCCATATATAGACAAGGGTATAATTTACGTCTGCTATTTTTAAAAATTCTACAGGCTACAGTTATACGTGTTTTAATTATAGCTATTTTGAGACAGCTTTCAGAGTATAAACCTGACTTGAAAACGTGATTCTGAAAAAATATGAGTTTAAATGGGTTTTGTCCAAGGAATCTTAATAAACTGGTTAGAAAATATTAAACTCCTCTGCTAGTTCCTCTAATCCTGTTGGTAGTACTCACTATATCAAACTTGGCCAGGCAGTGCCCATTATTGACTGCCAAAAGTTCATGGCAATACCCTGGGGCAGAGCTCATTTCTTCCAGCCCCAAGTACCCATATGTTTATTACTTCTTGAGCTAATGGAAACTCAGTGTGGGAAATACATGGCACGTGGCACACCGTAGGGAGCTGTGATGAACACACATTTTAGGCAGTGCTACATACTTATAAGGTGCCTAATGCTAGCACTGTCATCGCTACTCACACGTGCAAATTCTCAGTACAAATCAGTATCCAACAGCTATATGGTAAGACAGGATGCATTTTAGTGACCTACAGATGTGCTTTTTGGGATGGCTGCAAACACTTAGGCCTTCAGACAAGCACCCCAGCTGGCTCTGTAACAGCCCAAATGCTACATAAACTGTTTTGTAGTGTTCTTACATCAACTTGGCATGGGAAAAAAAAAAAGTCTCCAGACCAAAATCCTCTGAGCAGTTCTCACATCACATGTGCTATTTGAGGCAGACAGAGACTGAAGTCATTTATCTGCACAGTTGTTCTCCCACCTGACAAAAAAAGCCCAAGCCAAAGGGTCTTTGATATCAAAGAAAACTAATTCCACACACGCAATTCTTGGTCTTTTCAACTACTTTAATCAAACTGTCATGGTAAGTCATGTCCCATTTTATACATGAAATAGAACATTTTGTTTATAAACCAGAGCATGACACAAATACCACTTTCGTCAGGGCAGAACAGCTCTCAGGCAAGCAGCAACACAAAGCAATCCTTTCTAAAGGCTGCTGGGCACTACCACATCACAAGAGGAAGTGAGTGTTACCTATTTACTGCCAAAAGAGGGAAGAAAGCATGGTGCTATCTTTTGCTGGCAAAACCTTCCCTCAATTTAATGGCAAATGTGTCTATCTAGAGGTAGTACCATGACACCCTGCAATTAGTTTTAGTGTTTTCTCCCTCACTTTCCTATCTTTCCTTTTAGCAAGTGTCTTGCTTTTTTCCCTTCTTTCACTTCAAAATTGCCTTACAACAACCGAGTTATCAGGTTATTGTCAAACAACTTTTTTTTTTTTTTTCCCCTGAACAGGACAGAAAACTTTCTCAAGGTTAAAATAAAATCATTGGTTGTAACATGACAACTTCATTCCCTCCCATTGAGCAGGCTCTCCTTTGAGGAGTTGTAAGGAGACTCCTGGACCTGTGGTCAGGTGAGATGTTGTTGTGAATCCTTGGTCTCCACTGAAGCCATATGAGTCAGCCTGCCAGAGTAACAGGATGGCAGTGCTGAGGACCTCTGCACAGGAATGCAGAGCTCTTTGCTAAGTCAGATGCTAACACTGTTCATGCAGAGACAGAGAAATTACTTCTGACTCATATCTGATATATAGACATTGTTAGCCATGGTAAAAGGTGAGAGCCATGTCCGTCTCTTTGTAGAAGATGGATGTTTCCAGCCAGTGGCATCCTTCTCAAAAGAAGAAAATTTTAAAATCATGAGGCCACAGTCAGAAGAGTAATCTCTGACTGACTGAAGATAAAAAACATTGAACACAAGTAAGTAGAAACAATCAGAAACTGAGGTAAGTGGCAAAACGTGATGGACGATCCCCATCACAAACACCCAGAGATGCAACCCAGAAAGCCCAGAGCTGCACAATTTTGCAACTGAACAGAACCACTGCATGTAAAGCCAGAAGGGGATGGTTAGGATGGCTGAGGTGCTGCCAGAACATGTTTCCATAGCTGACGTGTTTCAGAAAGTATTAAGCGTAGGGTAAAAAAAGGGCTTATCCACTCTTTCAACAGGATGCCCACTGGTACTAAGCATTAAAGCCAGCTCAGAAAACCAGGCTATATTCAAGCTGCCTCTTACCCCGTGAGAGCATGATCTTCTAGGATCAAGGCGAGATCATTTACAGAGCTCTAGAGAAGCTCACATCTCAGCTACCAGCATTGCTCCTGGCCTGCGCATAAATGGAGGCCTGAAGTCTACAGTGCTTCCCACAAGACTCCAACTCTTCAGAGCCAGCTGTAAAAACTGTAAGTAAAAAAAGAGCAAAGAGCCTATTGTTTTACAGTTAGCACTTCTTCCAGCTATTGCATGAGCACACTGAAGTCAGATCAAATCCTAGCAACATGATTCTGACATCACCACGTTAAACATATTGCTCTATCTCTGTCAATTTATATCAAATCATTGCTGATTTACCCTACTATTAGATCAGAGTTAGGCCAATGAACTGTTCAATATGACTGCAGAATTCAGGTGCTCTGAGTGCAGTGTTGATGAGTCCTATGCACGTACTTGAACACAACAAAACAGAATACACCAGAGCCTAACTAACATGATCCTGGCCTAAGACCAGGCTCTAAGCCTTGTTTTTCTCATCCATACATCACCACCAAGTTTTCAAGTGCCACTGTCATTAAGTTAAGGTACAGAGCCATCCACCATTTAAAGCCATTAGGTAAACATTTTGGGGTCAAAAGACGACCTTTCATATAACTAGGTCTGAAAAGAAGAACACTTTCCTGATGTGTCAAAGGGGACTAAGCAGAGGAATGCAACACACCATCAATAAGTAACTCTATGAGCTTCATCACTAATTAATTCTGATTTCCACTGGGTTTATGCTTCATGGTTGATTGAACCTTCAAACAAATCACAACAATGAACTCATCCTCATATCACCTACAGCCCCACCACAATAACCTCAGTTCCCTCATTTCTCCTCGCTGCAGGACGACTCAGTCCTCTACCACAACATCCTTATGCCCTTTCTATTCTCTCTTCTCCTACCCATACCTTTCAACAACTTTGTCTAGCTTGCCGGTGGGCCAAGAGACATCAAGACATTTGTAGGGACCAGGGCTACATGAACATAGTTTGACTGGCCAGGACACACATGTTGGTTGCTCAACCAGTTGGTCAGGAGTCAAACGCTTTTCCACAGCCCAGCCTACCACGGTGCTGCAGCTGCACTGTGACAAATTCTGCCCCATCTCTCTTTTGGAAAGAGAAAACAGGGCATAGGGGATGTCAGATAAATGTGGATCCTTATGCTCTTTCACCATACATCTCACAGACCTTTTGTAGAAACTTTGTATATTGGAGGCTTAATTCTTTGCTAAAGCTTGATGAACTCAGCTAATGAATTGAAACATTCACAATGAGGAAAAGGACTGACATACACACCCACAATGTGACTACATAACATCATCTCCTTATTCTAAGAACTACTGTTCATATCACACGAGCACAGAAAAAGATGCAGCTTTAGTAGAAAGTAGAAATTTGCTCACACAATTTCAAACACTTTCTATTGTGTACTTTTCAAGGAACTGCTCAAAACAATGTTAATGCACCATTCAAGCTGATAAAGAAAATCTGGGAATTGCAGAGATAGTTAAGTTAGTATTACTCCCCTCCACTGACTAAATCACCTTGGTCAATGGAATGAGACTTTCTATAGCTGCTCTTCACTTGTCAAATCTAAAAATAAAAATGATCAGGGCCAGGAATACCTAGAGTCTCTTTGAAGCCTCATGCAGTGTTTAGAGGAAGAAAAATGTACATTCAGCACACAGATGCATGATCTTCTGTTAACAATAAAGTTCCGATGCTTTTGCAAGTCCTGATGTCAATAATTACCCTTCAACTCCAGAAAGGCCATTCTGTGCTCAGGCTTTTGCTGCTGCCGTGAACAATTGCTCGTTCCCTGTTCAAGCCATAGGCGCTGCAACTGTTCCCAACCACTTTGAATTCTAGTCAATATTTTTGACGTCCAATGTTTTTCTCCATTTAATTTATTTAGGCATTTGTAACAGATGAGGGAATGACAACAGCTGATAAAGACAACAGCACAGAGGAACTCCAGCTGAATAAGTTAACTCACAATCCCACTTAAAAATCAGGCTGCTCTGATTATCACCTTCCTCTCCTTCAGTTTCAGCATGATTTTTAGCAACAGTGCTTCTCACAAACTCCTAGACTCAGCAAATAATAGTTTAAAGTTAAACCACTCAAAAAAGGAAGTAACAATGTTTTAAACATAGTCTACTGCCTCCATCCTCTAGACAGTTGCTGCTAAAATGTGGATGGTGGGGAAGCAGAGACGAGAATGGAACAACCAATTATTTTTCATGTGTAAATCAGTAAGATTCGATAGAAGTGCTGTGTATAATTAGAAAATAAGCATTCCAAAGGTGTACAGCATTTGTTCCTGTTCATGGTACTTCATGATAGTGAAGGTTTGGAAATACCCACCAGTTGTTTTCATCCCAGCAGGCACTAAGGTTGTTAGTCAACATGTCAGGATGCTTTATTACCACTGGGACCTCGGGCCAGTCCATCTGTACCATTACTTGAAGATGGAGAGTTGTCCTCTGGTAATTAATACATTTCCACCTCTGTCTAATTAAAGAGATCCAGTGCATTCATTCTCATTAAAAAAGAAATGTGGAGCTTTGCAATTTCTCCAGTTTGGGGCCGTAAAAGAACTTCAAACATCAGAATAATTTTCTAAAAGTAATGAGTTTCCTCATTCTAGTGGGTGCTACAGCCCTGGTAATAAAGCATCTTCGCGAAAAACTGCTGTCTGCAGACTGATTCATTCTGGTGGCATGAGAGAGAGATTCAGACTGGGAGTGCTCTGCAGGGAATCTGTGACAGTCTTTCATCAGCTACATATTCTTGACTTATAAAAACAAAAACAAAGGCATATTGTGAAGATCATGGAGCCTCATTGCTGGGCTACAGTGTTTTAGCTGAAGATTTCAGACTTACATACAACAGCGTGCTTGAGAAAAGGGTGCCGTATAAACTTAAAATCAAGTGTGAGATTTCTGTCTCCATTGCTGTCTGTACATATCAACGAAATCTCAATTATTCTCCCTCAAGGCATCTTGAGGATTTTGCTTTTCTCTTAACAGACCCACTCTACTCCTTTGAAGTGGCAAGCGGAAACAGTGGCTTGCCTCTCTGGGGTAATATGCATAATGAATGTGTTCACGTATAACTGTCTCCTTTCTTGGCATATCTGCAGGATACTTGCACCAGATTCTCACCCAGATCATACCAGTGTAAATTTTGAATAATTTAGACAGGAATCATTATCTTCTTTCAGCTGAGAAGAATAAGTGGCCAACAGGCTCCAACAGGAGACTGGCCTAAGCAAAGTCTGCAAGACTTTATTGTAAAGACACCTGAGAGAAACGTCTTCAGAAGGCAATCGCAGGCCACTGAGCTCCTAACTTACGTGACCTTGCTAGGCTCTCCAAATTAGTCAGAACTGGGGAAGAGACAGAAGCTTGGGCTATGGCCCACCTTCCCTTTGCTTTGCACCCTCTGACACTGCTGGGCCTCCTGGGGGGAGTTTTTCTACTCCTTCGAGTGTGGGAACCACAGGCATTTCTGGCACTTGCATGCAGCACTTTCAATATACTCTCCCCTCTACTCACACCCACATTAAGCATAAAAGACAGTGTTTTCCATCAACACTTATCAAAGTGCCAGTACTTTCAGAAAAAAAACTAAGGGGGGAAGGGGAATTCAGCTGAGGAAAATGAAACCACTGCCGTCAGCCCATTGAAAACTCTCCTAAAAGCTTTTTTCTTCCATATTCTCTACCAGAGTGCCAAACAAACAGTAATTAAAATATATATTATGCTCAAAGCCACAGATTATTCTTCCCGCTGGATTTCTTGAGTGGTTCTCCTGTCTTCTTGCATCAGTGTTTCAGACTGTGAGCTCTCTGAGACATGATTTTCATTATCTCTGGGTCATTAGCAGCTCATAACTCAATGTCAGATAATACTGATAAAGAGAGACAAAGGGCAGACCCTTTTCAAATCGTGGAGCCAAATGTATTGCACTGCATTGTGTAAAGTCAAAATTGTATGCATTAGTTACCAAGCAGTGACAATGCTGGACACTTGGCTGGTTAAGAAAAGTAGATGGCATGGCACATTGAGTTCAGCAGTGGGATTCACACAGCTGCTCAAAGGCACTCATTGAAGGCCAGGTTGAGTCAAAGATGGGTCTGCAGGGATCTTGGTCACCAGAACAGAATCCAAGACCCAGGCTGGTTCAACTAGAGCAGAGTTGTAGCTTCAGAAAAATAATCTAAAAATACCCCCGTAAACCCCCAAACCTTGCACTCCACAGTGACCAATAGGAACCATGAGCCACAGGGATGTTTCTGGACTCCTGCCCCACTCTGGAGCTTCTGCACCAAATGCAGGAGGTGCCTCCAGCTACCCAGCACTTGCAGTGTGCTCCATGGGATCTGCTGAAGTTACCTATAAAAGCAGGCCTAGGCTCACTCTTTTAATAATTTCAGTATTTTATCGTGAAAATACTTTTTTTTAAAAAAATATATCCTAGTGACTACACATTCACTTGGGATCCAGAAGACCAGGCTCCATTCTCACCTCAATCTGAAGTCCACCCACTTCTCCCCTCTCTTCCTGCCATCACATTGGTCTCCAAGAGCTATTCTTCCCCATCAGCATATACACAACAAAACCAGCAAAAGCTTCATCCAGAACAGAAGAACATGCAACTTTGTAACCTAGCAGACAGGTTCTCATGACTATTTCTTTTTTAATCCAGGGTCTATTTGAACAAAAAATTATGAGCAGTCCTTGGAGCACAGAGCAGCCCCGGGGTGCACCGCACCAGCTGAACACCCTGACCCCGAGCAGCCTGAGTCATCTTCCCTCTTGGTTTTCATTCCGGTCATATGAATCCCACATTATTTGCAACACCACTTCAGTAGGAAGGGTTGGAAGACCCCTCCCACACAACCTTATTTTCAAGGGCATGATTCAAGGTACTCCCCAGTTCAGTAGTAAATCTGATTTTAAATGCCCGTCAGGCTGATGAGGGTGGTGTACCCAGCTTTCCTGCTCCTTAGTCATAGCACCTAACTCACAGCCTAATATGTAAAGGCACTGAGGTTGTTTTTTTTTTTTTTAAATGGGGCAAGGACTGCTGATGGTGATCACGCTCTTGTCTCTTGTTCGCTGTGCATGCAGCATGCCTCTGTAATCACACCCCTCATGTAACCATGAGAAATACCTCTCTGATAGTTGGGAACATGGTGCAGCCCAAAGATGATGTGGTTCTGTCAGCACCTAGAGGCTTTCTGGGACCAAAAAGGAGATGGCCAGGTTACGAACCTGCTGGGAGAGCGAGTTTAGGGAATCGCAGATATTTTTCACCTAAAACCTACCAAGGTGCCAACAACCTTATTATAGATCCAGCACCATGTGGTTTTCTTGCATTCATTGTCCTCTTCCAGGGCACCAGCAGTTATCAGCAAACCTCACCCAGCTGGCTGGTGCACGGCTCCAACGCCCACCCTTCACCGTGGCTGCACTTTTAGCTTGCTGGAAGCAACAAAACAACTGACATCAGGGTGTGAAGACCCTCTAGGAGAGCTAGTCTCCTAAGAAGCTCAGCTATTAGGCTGCGCTGAGAGCAGCATATCATTTTTTGGCTAAAAGGTCTTCAAACGAAAAAACTTTTTCCACATGACTTTCAGAACCTTGTTTTGTCAGAAATAAAAAAGTTCAATATCGTTATTTAGGGATTTTTTTTTTAATTATCATGTCATTAATTTTTCTTTGCAACTTTTTATTTCTTTTCCTGCAAACAGTTATTGTGTTTTAAAGCCTTCTCAGTTAAACTAACTAAAAAGCCACTCTCAGTTGTGATCCTAGACAGACGCTGCTGAGCCTTGTTTAACTGGTCTGGATTTTGTTGCTAAATATATTTTTTAAATGAATGCCACATCTTTGCAAGGATGCTAGGGGAAAGAATGGAAATACAGTATTATACAACCTGCTGAAATTCTTTGTTACTGTGGTGTAATGTGCCACTGCGTTAAATTTCCTCTCTCCCACTACATACACATTTGGACACATTAGGAGGCCAAATTGTTTTAAAAATTGGAGAAATTCCTGTTTCTGGAATTATCCTGTGTTTATATCTTTTTGTGGAGAACATTATCTGATAAATTTCTAAGTGAAAGATGGGAGAGTCCAGCAAAGCAAAAATTAAAATAAATGTGGCTTTTCTTAATTCAAAGGAGTCAAACTTGCATATGTCAGAGCTGAACTTGTCCCAAAGTGAAGGAGAAACAGGATAAAGGGAGAAAAGAACCAAATGAGAGTGAAACACATGTATTTAACAGGAAGTTGCTCATCAAGTTTAGAAATGGGGGAATAGGATAGCCATTTTCAACATGTAAAAATATACAGCCATCTCAATTTAGGCATAACGCATATGTTTGAGGCATGCAGGTAGGTGGCAATTCTACCAGTACTTGGTGAAATATCAACAATGCAAATTTGCCCTCATTTTCAGAAGAACAAGGAAAGTGGATTGTTTGGCTGATGCACTCCTGTGACAAGGTGGAGGTGCTGATCTCCCCCAAAGTTCAACAGGCTCCAGATGCTACGAAGCACAGAGTACCAAAGGTGGAGGAGGCTGAGAAGGAGACTCTGAGATGCCAGAGAGAGTTTCAGGGGATCAGCGGAGGCTTTCTGTGCGTACGTTGACATGACCATGGCTTTGGGTGTCAGGCCTATATAATCAAGATGGCAGGAACGGGATCTGAAACAACAGTGCCTCCATTCAGAAAAGGCACCTTGGACATTCTGAAAACAGACAATTTAAAAAGACAGTTTGAAACCATAGGCCTCCTTTTTCTTGATAAGGGTCTGCTGCCATCTCCAGCTCAGTTGTCACCATTGCTAAGAGTCTCACGGCTTCAATCTTATGAAGTAAACACCATGATGATGACATCCCAAATAACTCCACCTGCACTGCTGCACTGAGTGACCTGAAGGGTAGATCTGACGCTGAGGCAGCCAGGAGCCCTCATCACCCACCTGGAGCAACACCTAACTGGCCAGGCTGCAAGAAATCCCAGTGTTACTCCCTGGGAGGCACTTAATCTCTGGCCAGGGTTTACAGTGCCACCCAAGGGCAACTCTACCTGTGGTGCAGGCAGCTCCCAGGTTTCTCGCTAGCCATCTGTCCTTGCAGTTACCACATCAGGCTGGAAAGGTTTGAAGGTACGTAAGAGTCACGATAGTGCAAGGGCAGGAGGCATGTGCCGACAGCCCAAGCACAGCCTGTGCGCAGGCAGCCCTGAGACTCGGAGCACAGTGCTGGGAGTCAGGATAAGAATAGGTCCCTCGCTAAGGAAATACAACAGCTGCAATCCCTATCCTTTCTATAACTACCTCTATGACCCAAATCACCAGTTAAGAGACCATGTAACCACACCTTTCCCCCAACAAACCTTCCCTGTGACCATAAGGAGGTTATGAAGGGTGGATAAACTAATACACATTTCAGTACTATTTATAAACAGATCTGTCCCAGATATTTTAGAAATGTGCATGAAGGAAAGAGGTTTGATTATTTCTCCACTGAACAAGTAACACTACCAGGAATGAAAACAGGGCTCAGCAGCCCTGCTCTGAAGATTTTTGCAGCTGAATGGTCAGTGTTTTGTGATTATGGACAAGGGGAGAAGTTCTTTCTTCTTTTCATTTGTACCATCCACAGTGGTGCTCCTGTGAAAATACAAAACAGTTGTGAATGACAGGGTTGTAAAGCAGGGCTGCCATGGGATGGTGTGAAAAGCAGAGCTGGAGATGGACAGTTAATCCTTATAACAATGTTTTAAGTCGGACAAAACAGAGCCTGGGATTACAGCATGGAAAGAGAAGGCACATTCAGGAAGGTCATCATTTCATTTAACTAATTTGAGGTCAGGGCAAGGTAGGGCAGCTGGAAAAGAGAAATGGAAAATATTCTTTAAATGGCTTTATTAATCATGACAGGATCTAGTGCTGTGAGCTGGAAGAGAAAAACATTATTCTTTTGACCAGCATTTTAAAACAGTCCCATATCCAGATGAACACAGTAAATGAGTATTCCTTCAAGCAATGGATAGTGAGGAAGACTTTAAAGCAGATTTCTGGGACATTCATAGCTGCTTCTTTCACGTTTTTCTACATCCATAACAGAAATAGTAAGGGGCACTGAAGCCTATGCTAGTAAATGTAGTAGTAAATTAAACATGCCAAGGACCAGTCTCTGGCCCTGAGGGCAGCAGGCTGTGAACAGCCCACATCTGTATTACTAACTTCACTTACTCTCCCAAATGGGATGGCCACCACCAAACTGTTCATTTGGAGTTTCTCCTCCCCGTGCTAACTCCGGACCCACCAGCCAGGAACAGAGGATGACAGCTGACCTAAGCCAAATCCATGCTAAGGACTCTGCTAACAGTCTAGCACTATTGGCAATCACTTTCCTGTAGCCAAAGGGGCTGGAAACATGGAGCCACCATTCAGCAGCTACGAGTAGCCAGGATCCCACCGGACCTCGCTTCTCAGACAGCTTACCCTACAGACAGGTTTCATTTAGCTCAATCACCTTCCCCGTTGCCTATGGTTAAGGTGCAGGAGCTGGAAGTCTTCCATCCTGATCATTTTATGCCAATGGAAACTTCCAGCATAAGGTCCTACCCTAGTTCCCTGACTGGTGATGTGAAAGGCTCTTCTGGATCAGAATTTATAGTGAAGACTACTCAGTCTTCTGGGAGCACAGGGGTGACTGGCCCTTGCCCTGCTTCTGCTCAGGAGTGGCATCTGGAGGAAATGGGGATGGGACCCAAGCAGTGGGTCTGCAAGTGTGAGAATCACTGACTTTTAAAAAAAAATCTCCCTTTAAAGGGAGACAAAAAGGTGCCAGCTGTTACTGGACCCCAGCGGTTGCATTAGCAGTGGTCTGGTCTCTCTTTCAGGGGAAGGACCCTGTCCCAGCCCCAGTCCATGGAGATGGGGCCATCCTCCAACAAAGCCTGTTTATTCATCTGTTAAGGGTTTGGCCCTCCATGCTTAATCAAGCAAAGTACCTACCAAAGGAGATGGGAGCTTTGCCTGAGAAGACTCTGCAGGATTTTGGCCTTTCATTTTAATGGTTAACCAGCTCTGAGCCTCGACCTTCGGCAGGGCTGAGGAGATCTGTGCAGATGGGAGACTACTCCTTCTTTTCTTGTGGTGAAATTAAAAAGAAAAAGAAGCTCATACATCATAAAACGTGACAATTCCCAGAGTAGTTCTTTTGGGGCTCCTTCTACCAAAGAGTTGTAGCACTGCCAGGCAAAAGGAGAAATGGTCTTAATCACCCGAACCCTAGGCAAACACTATATCTTTTTTGTGAATCGAGTTTAAACAGAAGTTATGCAGGAAGGACCAAGTCAAAAACCACTTTTTCCAGATGTCAGAAAGATTGAAACACACATGAGGGAAAAAAGCAGTGTTACGAACTTTTAGCTTGATATATCTGGTAGGTGAAAGAACTAATGCTGTAAAGAAAATGTTTGCATAGTGCCGCTGAGTCTGCTCTAGACTATAATACTGGTAAAACAGCACTTTCACCAAAGGTTTCTTAGCCATGCTGCTGTTTGAAGAGTAGAAAGTACAGGGAGGGGGAGAAAAAGAAAAATCTAAATGTGAACACAAAGTTCTATTTACTGAGATAAAGATTGAAGAAATAGATATGGATATGGAAAATGCTCTTGAAATATGTTCCTTGTTATAAATAAACCATGTTGCCAGCACTTAAATAAAAAAAAATAAAATAAAATCCCTGTTGAGAGTCACAGGGGAGCAATACCATCGACAGAATATCTGCTGATGCAGCTGAACTATGCTTAAGACATCTGCTGAGATGAAACTACTTTGTGGCTGGAGGTATTAGGAAAAAAGAGTTACTTCAACAAAAAAATAGCCAGTGTGTGAAAACAAACCCACACCAAAATGTAACAGAACATGCACTTCTACAACTGTGGCACCACCGTACAGTAGTTATTCCATCAGTGTGTCTGCTTTAGAAGTGAAGCAAAAGATTGTAAAACAGGCTGATAAATGAAGAAACCTCCCCCACAGCACCGCTTTCTGCAGAAATCTCAGATCCTGAACAGAGTCGCAAGCTATTAAGAGAAAGCTAGGATCAAAAATAAACGGGATTTAAAGTCAATTTATTCAAAACGAGCGCCTCATTCACTTTTCTGCCACAGCGCCGAGTTCAGACCCTGCGAGGTCTGCCCGCTGCTCACTGCTGCGTTCATTAGCACCCAAATCAACGGGAGGAGCGCAGCTCCCAGCAAGCGCCCCAGGTCAGAGCCGTGCCACCAGCTGCAGGCAGGGAAGCACAGTGCGCAGGCAGCCGGCAGCTATGCATTATCGATACTGACATGCACCACTTAACCAAGGGTGTGTTTTAAAAACAATTTCCTTAACTTGGAGCAGCTCTTACTTCGGTTTGTGAGTGGTTTGACGCTGGTTTTGCTGCAGCTGATTCTTTAACGGCTGGAGCTACACCAGACGAACTGCTTGACCAGAACGGACAGAAGCAACTCGTTTTAATTAAACCGGTTTAAAATCCAGCTTCAAAAAAACACAAGCAGTTTCTGCACACAAACCATACCTTGCCTTTTGAGGGCTTCAGCCTTCCATTGAGTTTTTATAATGAGTACAATTCTCTGCACTTCTGTAAGGAAAGTAGGAATTCAGGTTATTTTTCACTTTAATTTTAGTATGAACTCTTTACTCCTACTTTTTAAAACACTGCATAATGATTACTAACCATAGGTCAGGACTTCAGGCAACAAGGGACAGACTGGCAGATCTAATGCACGTGTACATTGGAGATATAGTTCAGGAATACCGAGGAACAGGTATCCCCTCCTACATCCAAACTCTCACTTGAAATAGCAGAGGGTTTCTGTAAATCCCCCTTCTCCCTCGCTGTTCCCTTCTCTCTGGTTTCTTTTCTTCCCATCTAAAATTATCACAACTGTCATATACAGCTGTTGTCTCAGGTGTCACTCAATAAGCATCTTCACCCCGCCTCGCTGTTTTCCCCTGAAACTCCTCCAACCAGCATTTAAAAAAATATTTGCCAGCCACCATACTTAGAGTTCCCATGTTCCCCTTTTTTGCCAGCCTAATAATATATTTTGCCTCAGTTTTTGGATTGTCATGAGTTTAAAATATGAATCAACTCCAGGATTATCTTCCAAGTCTTGCTACACCTATGTACTTAAATGATTTGATATAACACTGCAGCAGGAGCTGTACAATTTTATTCAGGAGCAGTTTAGCATCCAAATTCTATTCATTGAGCCCCTTACTGGTGTGTGCCTTGTGTATGCCTCAGACAGACCCCACACATCTTCCTGTGGTTGTGGGTCAATCTCAGTCTCTCTTCTTGATGCTGTTCTGCCATATGTAAATGGCCAAACGCTTGGTGGAGGGGGGTACAGAAACGAGGTGTCCCACACAGCAGGGGGCATAGATGTGGTTTAGTCCTCACAGCACTGTGCGGAGGAGACTGGTGCCAGCAGGAGATGCTCCATGTCCCACTTGCGTTACCTAGTGGTGAGGGCACAGCCTGGGAAGGTCAAGATCTGTGTTGAAGCTTCTCAGTAGAACAGGACTGCAGGTGGGTGCATGCCATGGCCGTTGGACCATTGGATAAAAGAGGCACATTTCCCTTGTTTCCCAGCCTGTTTTCCACATCTAGTCCTTTTTCTCCTTTGATTTGCTCATTAGTATGGGAAAGGGGAAAATGTCATTTCTTCTGATATGAGATATTCCTCTCACTCCAAACCACATTCAGGTTTTGACTTCAGCTAGGAAAACTGGGGGAAAATGCCAGGTGAAGCTAAACCAGTTCTATTGCCTCATTTTATTCTTCTAGAGAGACCTTGGTGGCCAACCGAAAACCCAGTTTCTCAAACAGCCCTAACTGGTACCTTTTTACCTGTATCAAAGGGTCAGGCCCTGGTGTCCCAGATATGCGATGCATTACACAGCCATGAAAGGGTCGTGAGCTCCGAGAAGGAGGATCCCCCAGATACTTTACCAGCCAGTGGCAGCTTTTCTTCTGATGATGCAATATATGAAACTTTAACAGCTCAGAAAACGTTCAAAGTCTCTTGTTTGCATAGAAAGTAGTTGTAACCTCTGGTCCCTTACCTAATAACTCAGCGACTGAGGTACCCTTCATTAATACATACTTGACAGACAAAAAAAGTAACGACAGTCTTGTCATGACAAGTCTCGTTGTGGCTGTTGCTTTTCCTCACTGCCATTGCTTTCTGGTCCTGTTTACTGGGAAACCTGACTCATCTGCTACTTTTGTAGTACAGAGTAATGCAGAGCTGGGGGATTCCCTGCTGGAAGAGGTATTTACAATTTAGTTGTAACCAGCATGGTTTGTACAGGGTTTTTTATACGTATATATATATGTGTGTGTACACTCTCTCCCGAATCTAAGGTGGTGTTTGTATGGTAGCTTTTGCAAAACAAACTAGTAAGGACAAAAATAAAGCTGCTATGTGGGTACTTAGAAGTATCTCCACCAGAAAAATAAGCTGAGAAAGTACAGACTGTTTTTATCACCCGCTGATGAATATGAACTTAAGAAACATACCGGCAGTTAGAAAAAGTATACAAAAAAGCAGCTCTCTGAGATCAGAAGAAACGTAAATGTTAGCCATCCTAAAATTATTGAAAGAAAAAAAGAGACATTTGGTATTAGATATACCTTTTTGGTCACAAATGGAGAATAGGTGATAACATGATGCAGATGGTCTGTATCGTACTTTGATAAACACTTAATAAAAATGCTTCAAGCTCTCACACTGTCTAATAAGTGATACACAGATGGTCTTGGCTTAGTGGCCATTTCAGTGGGGCCAATTCAGTGGGATTCAATGTTAAGTGTATCTGTACTGGTTGCTCACACGCGTTCCAGTTCCATATATAGTCCTTTCGTGCATCAAGTACCTGCTAGCTTAAATGGCAATCCAGAATGTGGAAGGTTTTGCAAATCAGTCAAGGAGGTTGTACTTACAACGTTTGCAGGAGTGCATTCATATTGAGAATAACTTATGACCTAAGATGACTGTTCCAAAACAAGTTCCTTCACAACAGACAAGTGATGTCTGACATCAACCTCATAAAAATAGTTTTCCTCCTTTCTGAGAATCACTGTAGTTAATTTTCAATAGCTGCTTAGAAACGTTCATGCAGGGAATATGTAACATGTTCATTGTGAGTAGGGTACATGCTCATCTCATGTTAGAGAGCATCCTATCCCAATGGCATATTCTTCACTCACCCGATGAAGGGTCTTTATACAACTCATTGCTGGAAACTGGAAAAATAAAAAACAGCGTAAAACAAACAAACGATGCAGAGACAGAGATGCTGAGAATTTCCATTATTATATATATGCTAGTCTTTTCCACCCAAACAAGTCTTCATGCTACCGTAACTATTCAACTGATTTTACTTCAAAAGATATGGGCAGATCTGCAAACATTTTCCCCCGCATTTTTGTGGTTTTCACCCTTTCAACCCATTTTCTGCTACGGAATTAATTTACAAACAATGTGTGTTGTCCTCCAAGTAACTGTATGTGAAAGATACCCTGTGCAATGAGACATTTCTTACCATTAGGGCCACCCAGTCTGCCCCCTGGAGACACGTCCTTCTAAAAACTGTGTTTATGTTTCCATTTTTATATAGTATTTGAAGCTGAGAATTTTCTCTTAAACGCTTGGCATAACCTTTTCATTACTCCGTGGTATACTTCTCACACAAAGTAACAGGCAAAGAAGAGAAAAATATCTGAACATATTTTTTTATGGTGTTTATGTCACAGAACATCTGGTATTAGCTTTGATTTAAATATCCTTCTAACATGCTAGAATTTGTAAAATTATTTTTATAAAGAACATTTGGTCTACGTATCTTGCTACACATGATAGTAGCTCAGTAGTTCCTGAGAATTAAATGATACCATTTTTTGACAGAGGAAAAATTTTTCAGCAGCATTGTAGGTGGGGTCTAGTGTCATATACCTAGGACTAGGGGTCAAACCGCTGGTATGAAAAAGTTTAAACCATGACAGTCTTCCACCATTTTAAGCATGCTGGCATGTGAGTTTGTTCACAGAAGCATTGTTTCAGACTAGGATAAATATAGATGCTAGACATGACTCCACACTACTTCTACTACCTCTGTAATGAAGTTTAGCAAAAGGCATATTCCCCTGCATTCCCAGAAGTTCATAACAGCCTTCCTGACTGGTGGGTCTGGTCCTCAGAGGTGCATGTTTTCAGTGCAGCATTTCTCAGCCTTTCCCCACAGCTCTGCTGGGAAGTGCCTTGCTTGGACCCTCTGAACAAGTTCTTGTTTTCCTGCAATAAATAATCTCTGCTTATTCAGTTCCACTTAACTTCACAACCCCCCTCTGCCCTCTTACTTCTGTTCTGCTTCTGTTCCTGCCAGCTGTCCCCAGAGTTATTGCTTCGGCAGCTGAAGTCCGCCTCTGTCTTTCCGCGGCACCTCACAGGCAACTCAGGGAGCTGAAAACTGCACCAAACCCCTCCTTAGCACCCGCGTTCCCATGCAATGGACATGCTGAAAGTCATTGAGATTATTCAACGTATTGTTTACACTCAGGGCGATTGGTTCTGCACCAAAAGCCTCCCAGAGCTGCCAGTAAGAGACCAATGTGGTTCAAGTTCATGGTTCAGAGTAGGGAAATTACTAACCTGAGATAAGGAAAACCAATCTTTCTTGTGTTATTACTGTAGAGGAAGTTTCACAGGGAGAAAACGAACCCTGCTTTGCAAACAGAAGGGAGATCCAGGCAGAAAGAAAGTTTGCAAAGATGGCTCACGCTGGAAGAGGAAGATGGCATTTAGGGTTCGCAAAACCAGCATGCAGTATTTGGATACAAGCAGCCCTATACCATATGGGTATAAGTACACCTAACAGTCCAAAAAGAGGTGGCGATGCAATTGCTGGGCATGTTGCTTGCAACCAACATTACTGCAACAGAGCTGCTCCAGGCAAAAGCCCATATGTGGTCCTTGCAAGGTCCTTCTTACTTCTTCTTATGGGCTTTCCACCGCCGCAGCCAACCGGGCAGAAGAGAAGTCACTGAAGGGCCTCAAGTCAGCTTCAGCAGTGGGACGAACCAGGCGCTCCTTCTTCCTCCTCCCGAGGGCTGGTGTGCGGGGCCCAGGTTTTGGAGGTGTGCGGCGGCCGTGCGTGAGCTGGGGCAGCCGGCTGGTGGCAGCGCCCCTGGGCCACCATGGGGCAGGCACCAGGATAGAGATGCTGGCAGAAGCTCCCGCCCCGAATGCCCATGGCAAGCTGCGGTGCACCTGGCCTGTTCAGGGCCCTCAACCCCCAGCATTACAAACAAAGCGGAAAATCAGGAATCTTTGTCCATGGCTGAGTGGTTTTTGAGCCTGTGAGCTTCACATTTTCTAGCTTTTCTCCATGACCACAACAGCTAAGACTTTGTTTCCTTTTTAATTCGTTAACCAAAGCTGGACACCTGTCTTCTAAAACTGGGATTTGAATTCCCCTTTGTCCCCGGCTAGTCTCTCCCTTCTCCATCTCCTCCTCCTCCCCCGCTACAACACCCCAACACTCAAATTTAGGAAGATTTATGCTCGAGCTGCTGGAGCTGGCAGCAGTATATTAGGAGCAGAAGGTGGTATTCGAGTAAAGGCCAAAGTAGTGCAGAATTGCAGAGCTCGATGCAAGAGCAAACAGAAAGGAAGCACCTACCATAAGGTACTTTGCATCAGAGCTGGCTGCAAATTTTTCATCAAAGCAAATTTCACTGAAAATTGTTCTTCTTTTTTTGGTCAAAGACAAATTCTCCATGAGAGGTGTCTGCTTTTGTATTTTGCCTTAAAACAAATGAAGACTACCAAACAAAAGATATTCCAATCAGCACATATTCCAGTTTTCAGCCAAATTGTGTTTGACAAAAATCTGTCATTTCTCAGGGGAGAAAGGAACCTTTTTTCATCCAGTCCTATTTTATAAGCCTGCAGTATACAATGCCTATTGTTTTCTGTGTTGTTAAACGTCTTACCACGGTTCAGTATTGCAGCTGGCTGTCATGCTTGTGTTTGTATATTGAATATCTGTGGGGTAGATTACTTCATCGCTTATGTGTATGAATTCTCCATTTGGAAAGGGGACATACCACATCTTGTCTGTTCAGCTGATAAGCATAGCGACTACTGTCTCTTACTGTGCTTGGGTACAGTGCCACTTAAAATGGGTCTCCAGTTTCAATGGGCACTAATGTTTTGCTCATGTCATGCAAACAATACAAAATAATAGTCTTATTAAACGAGTATCTTCTGATCAGCTGCAGAGCAGGCAAAGAAACACATGCTCAGGTTTTTTTCCCCAGAAACAGGCTTCATGAAGCAAATCGCCCGGGTTCTCTGACAGTGGCTGATGTCCATAAATCTTTGTATGTCCATGCTGTTTGCTGAGCACACAGTGAGGACAGGGGTATCATGTGGGATTATTTGTGCACTAGTGATAAAAATCGCATTGATATGAGAAGAACTCAGCACTCACCTCTTCCCATTCCTCCAACAGCTCCCCAGATTATTCTCAGTCTTTTTTTTCTCCTTTCTCAAAAGGATTTTATTTTTTCACTGCCAGTAGAAATTTCCATTACATAGTAGTGCCATTGCATGGTAGCTACTCTAAACATGCTTGCCATCAGCAGATCTGAGCTCAAGTTCACCGTGGAGAGGAACTGTATTTTCAGGACTGTCACCTCTGAGTGCTCTTCTGAGAACAAACCAGTTTAAATTTGCTGTCAGCCCCCAGAAGAAATAAGCTGACAGAAGAGGTCCGGAGAGGCTCCAGCAGTGCTTGCATGTCCCGTCCCCACCACAGCTAGTGCAAATGCTGCTTGGGTGCAGGACAGTTGGAGGTTTCTGCCCAGTCGGCCTTTGATACAATGACCAAATCCTGAATTCCCAACATATTGCCACTGTGTACAGTACCAACAGTGTCTCCAGCCACTTGTGCCACGCTGGGCAAGTCTGTCACACAGCATTACTGGCAGGGAGGTATAATGCAACACAGCGTCACCAACGTCGCAAAAGAGGAAAAGCTCCAGGAGCAAAGATGAGAACCGAAGTGAGGATGATACAGTCTGCTTGCTTTATTCTTGCCTCTGCTTTCAGGTCCTGAAATGGCTTTTCTGCTGGCTTCACCCTGAACCTGACCCCTCAGACAATTAGTGCAGACAAAGTTCTGGAGGTGTGCAGAAACAGTATGATTTAGGACTCAGCACTAAACAGACTCTGCAGTAGTTTGATGTAAGCAAGCACCCAGATAGCAAGGGATACAAAACTTGCTGCCTTCCCCGTGTGTCTCATGTCTATGTATCTGTAGCACTTGGCTTTGGTTACATCTCTGAACTTTGCCTGAAGCACGTAACACTCATGAATCTGCAAAATTGGACTGGAAGTCTCCAGAGAAGAGGATTACCCAGGAGAATTTTAGTATTTCCTGCTTCCAATTGGGCTGGAACCAACACAAAAACAGCTATAACAGTATTTGGCTCTTGCACGCCCGGTCCCAGCCAAAAGGCAGGAAATTTAGAGGTATGTAAAGATGAAAAAAAAAAGATGGGAGATTGGGGTGAGGAACAGAGCTGAGCTTTTGAGAAACTAAAGAGGAAAAAAAGATTTAGTTGGGTCAGTTCTTATTTGTTTCTGAAGCATTTTGCTAACCTGCAGGGCTAGGTCCTCCCCTCTGCATGACACCTGGACTTTCTTACAAAAGAAGAATCCCTAAAGGCTAGATCTGGGGGCTTTGGCATTGTTTTATACCTCCCTGAAACAGAATAAAACTGCCAAGTCAGACTGGGATCTAGCCCAGAGTTTGTATTAATTAAATTATTTATTTAGCTGATAATTACAGGCTTCCTGGGCTTGACTCTCCTTATAGTCACAGAAGTACTGTTTGGAGACCTCTACTGAATTCAGAGGAAAATGTAATCTTCTCACTGTTCTTCAGCAGACCTGGCAACTCTTAGAAAGGCCATAGCAACTCTGCATTATTACAGATCCATGCACAAATGTAGCATTTCAGACAGAAACCACCTATCAAGATGAACAGTGGGAACTTGCTTTGTGTGCATGTCTGGAAATGAAGTGTTTGGATGTAGCACTGCAGATGTTTGCTGCTTGTGACCCCTGTCACCAGCACAACAAACTGCACTTTGTCAAGGGGAGGGCTGGATTTGTACATCTATGCGGCATGAACACAGCCTCTCAGACTGCTGGCTGCATTGTATAGTTGCATGCAAAACAGAAAACCAACCCTTTTAATAGCAAGCAAGTACTCCAATAGCAATCACAAGGCATCCCGAGCAGCTTGCACATAGTTACAGCAAGGTGGTCATGCAGATTGCATGAAGAGCCCTGTGGTTGTGGAGGTGTCCAGCAATGTGCTACACCAGCCTCTCTGGATCTTGAAGCAATTCAGCCCAGTTGGCACTGCACCATACTGTCTGCATCAATCAGCGGAGAGCCTGCTTGCGGACTGCTGCTCTACAGTAAGAATTGCCACTGGCTTCTTCTCCCGTCTCCGATGATACACTAAAAATTTATGTTCTTAGAGCCAAATCTACATTTATTCTGTACTTTTGCCTTTACTCTTGAGCTGGGTAATCCAGTGTAGACTGGCTGCATAAAGCTCTCACGTGCCATAACCTCTCATATCAAATACCATGAGCTATTAATGATAATTCACCCAAGGGGATGAAGGGGCATCTTGTTGATTTTAAGCCATAAGTGACTGCAAAGAGTTTAAGTTCAGCTCTTCCCCTGAGGTTATGTCAAGCGACCAGCAGCTGGGGCTGCTGGGGCACCAAGGCTGCTGGGGAATTTCCTTCTCCGGCTGGGAGAGAAGGTGGACAAGGAGGACAGCTCTGGCCAATGCCACTGGTGACCCCAGGCACCCACCGCATGCTCAGCCCCGGGCCAGTGGGCAGCGTGGTGGTGGGACTTCTGCGAAGGTCCTGCTCCCGGGTCTTCCCTTCCCACAGCCCTCTGACAGATGGGACGACTGACAGCTCTCAGCTGTTTGTGTATTTTGGTATGCAGCTCAGAAATTTGGCCATCCCACTCTGGTGAGTCAGACCACGTATGTCTTGATAACTGGGGATGTTCATCAACTCCTGAAGAGAGGGAATAATCTAATTAGGTTCTCACTAGTCATAAATTTGGAATAGTCACATAAGATTTTAAAAACTGAATATTTCCAACTGGGTTTCATATCCCTGGAAGATAACTGCCCAAATGTTTGGGTATTGGTCCTCTAATTAGATAAATATTTACCTGAATCCCTTCCATTGTGGGGAAAAAAAACTTATAAAAATTGGCCTTGAGTGATAGTTTGCTTTAGTTTTACAGCAGAGTCACCAAAAGAAAATTCTTTTAAAACCTACTCCAGTCCCAGTTTTCACCCAATAAAGAAGAGCCAAGCCCTATGAGTCTTTGAATACCAGGGGTCAATTTAAAAATGAGCTTGCATATAAAAAAAAAAAAAAAAAGCCTTGGTTTTAGACTTACAAATAAAAGGATGAATACCTTGGTTTAACCTTCCTGTAGCCTTTTACTCACAATGTGCTTACACTGTCACCCAAATGCTTGAACAAAGCTTTCCTCCATGGCAGTGACCTTCTCTCTGTTTTCTGCAGTCTTGTGCCCCAGATTCATGTTTCAGGAGAACACGATATAACTCCTACTGCACATGCTACCAGACCACCCCATTCCTAGTTTTACTACATTTCTGTCAAAGAAAACGGGCAGTGGCTTTGCCTTCAGCTGTCTCTTTTTACTGGCGTCTTAACTTTGACATCTTTCACCACTTGGGGCTTAAGAGGCTTCTTATAATTGAGAAAGGACAAGGCCAGCTCTTTTTTTCCATGAGCCTGTGCCGTGCAGGTCCCACTTGGTTATCAATGGCAGTGTTATGAAAGTTCAGCAAGGCTAAACACTCGTTAACTACTTACAGGCTTTTTTGGCTCAGCAAGTAAATCCTTCAACAGTTCTGCTTGCTTACTCTGCTATCCCATTAGACAGGATAACTTTGGGGCTAGACAAGAAGGGTTTTCACAATCCTATGCCTTTGCAAGCAGAAAATCCTGAGTGTTTAGGGTGCATTTCTTGCAGACCCCAGGTGACACAGCCTCTTTATGCACAACAGTTTTTTTCCTTTCCAAAATCAGAATACAACTTTGAGTGTAAAGGATGCTAAGGACTACAGCAATACAGATAATAAATAACCATCTCACCCTACCACATATTCTGGGGTCAGGAAAGCAGGCTGGTTGTTGTTGCCACTTCTTCTTCTTGGGGAACACCAACCTCCTTCTCCTTCAGAACACTGGGGGACCAGGGATACAGAACTAGATCTATTGATGGCTGGTGTTAAGGGGAAATTCAGACAGCATCGTACCATGATCCCTTTGGCCCAAGTTAATCTCACTTAAATTCCAGTTTAGTCCCTGTGCACATTTTGACCAAAGCACTTTTGGGGCCCAGCGAGAGCTAGAAGCCCTTGATTTAGACATGGCAATGGAATTTAGGTCAAATGAGGATTTTTTTGGCCATGAAGTTTAGAAGTGAAATTCTTAGCAGAATGAGGCAAATTGGTATTGACAACAAATACCCATCAGCAGTCTTGTTTCCCTTTCGGTGAGGAGCGTCCTTGGGCCTGGGCAATAGATTTGCAAGTTGCTAAGGACATGAAGGAGAGAGTTTCTGCAACCCCAGTAGTATCTACCTTTCTTTGGCACAAGAAAAGCTGTGGGTATGCACAGAGAATGAAATATCCCTTTTGCTCATTATATCCCACCTTCAGAGTTTACCGGTGGTCCGTATGCTCATTAATCTCTGAATCATCCCAAAGTCAGAATATTCAGATCCTTTTCTGTAGCATGCAACCTGACCTGAGCATTGCGCCTGTTACTTCTGCAGCTTACTCCCTGTCACTGGAAACACTCAGCTGGAGTCAAATTCTGTTGAAGACCATCCACGAATCCATATGCTTCAGCTATTCTGCTTACGGATATGGCCTTCCTTTTCTTTCCTTTTTTCTTTCCTTCCTTCCTCTTCAAGCTGTTCCAACTTCTCAGTGGTTTCTATAATCTTCCTTCTTCCACCGACTTCCTATCCCAGCTGGCATGCCCAGTAGCCTGTCTGTCAAGGTCTATTTGCCCTTCCCTCTCTCTCTAATGCACTTTCCTTGTGGGACACCCCACTGTCTCCCAACACGCCTTTTATCATCTTTGTGCTGAAGACTCCTAAATCTTCTCTTCCCCAAACCAATTCACCTTGGCTCAGGTTCACATCTCTGATATTGCCTCACTGACATCTTGCCACTCCCTCGTGCTAGCTGGCAAGAACAGACCTGTTTCCCTCCCTGTGCCCTCTTAATCCTCCCAGCCTTCCCTCTGTGCAGAATTTCCACAGTCTGGACCTTCTTCATCCTCTCCATAGCCAACAGCCCTATCTCCAGTTTCACACCCACTTCATCTGAAACTACTCTATAGCTGTGTTGTTACATATTGGTCAGGCTTCTGAGAGGTTTGGATTCCACCACCATCTGTGTGATGTTAGTTGCCTCCCAAGCAGTGGCTTTGAGGTCAGGTGGCAGCCTAGGTAAAAGCCCAGCTGCCAGTCCAATGTGGGGAAGATGCCTACCCTCCTCGGGGTCTGCATGGAGGGGGAAACGTTTGAGGCAGCACCAGGAAGAAGAGCTCTTCAGCCCAACTATACGCCAACAGTATTGAAAACACCATGAAGTTGGAGGAAAGTTCACTTGATATAAGCTGTTGTTTAAACTGATGGTTGTGTACAAAACTAGATCCCCAGCATGGATGTTATTTCACTTAGAAGGATCTGTGTCCAGGTTTAGGGTTTTATAAGAAGTGAAAACGGAGTTAGAAGAAGGATGCCACATAGGGTTTAGTTTTGTTACAGTCCTCTGTACTCCCATCTCATCCCTCTTCAGCCCACTCAATAGCAGAGCTCACCCTCCCCTTCCACAGCCTGTGCATACTCCCTTTCCTCTTCAATGAGCCCCCATGCTTGCATGAAAAACTCAGTTATGCCCATTCTCTCTTTTGAGTGCCCTTTTCATAGCCTCAAACTCATCCTTTGTATCTTCTAAATTTCTCTCTTCTCTTTGGATCCACACTACTAATATCAGCTCCTTTACCGACTGCTTTTCCCTTCTTAGAAAAATGATAGAAAAAATGTAAAAACGTATCAAAAACTATAAAAAAGAAAAATTTGTCATTAACTAAAATGTAGCGCATTCCTTGTAACCCAGTTTCCTAGGAAAGACAAAGTTAACATTTTCTTCATTATTTTCATCATTTCTGCCTCATAACAGAGGCCACTGATTAATTTCAGTAAAATTTGGCAGGTGTAAAGAAACGTCAAAACATTAAGTTCCAACAACTTTGAAATTTTCAGTAGTGCAGCTGAAGCTATAATTTCAGTGACTGGGAAATCAGCAGCTAAAGTGAGCAGAAAGACCCTAAACAGCCCTTCTGCCTATGGAAAAGCTGCAATAAGAGCTGGCCATCTCTCAGACCATATGCTATTTTAACAATACTTACCTAGGTTTCCACTTCCTACCTTTAAGCCATGTGTGTCATTTGTGGGGGGTTTTCTTCCTCATTTTCAGGGAAAACACTGATTTCACTTGTTGTACGCTTTTATTTTCCCTTTCAAAAGCCAAATATCTGATCACCCCAATAGCCTTGTGGGGAGTTTGTCACGCATCAAGCTGCACAAACTCACAAACTTGGCCTTAATTTTTAGACCATTCACATACTGATCTATTGTTTCTGCAGGAGTCTGATATCTGGTAATAAATAAAAAAAGACATCCAAATGTCACATATTTCTTGGGGCTGAAATAGTTCTGGAACTGATCCATTAGTAGAGTTAACTTTGTGTTATCCTTTTACATTACAGAGCTGAGAGTACTTCCAATACATCATGCCCAATCACGTGAAGGAAAGCAGATGCTTGTCATTTCTTTCCTCACCATCTTGTTGGTACATAAATATCATTCAAGCATTTGTCTCCCCTTTCTCCTGTGCTAGAATAAGACCTCTGGAAAAAAACAAGGTTTGTCAGGGTGCCATATGTCTGCTATTTTCACCATCAGTCCAGTGCAATAACAATCCAGCTGTGCTGGGGTCGGGGACACTTTGTGCAGGAACAACGGCAAGGCATGAACTAACATGGTGTTTGCTCTAGTCAGGAGCTCAACTAAGAGTGAAGTCCTTGACATAAATCAGAGTACCATGTAAACTGTTCCGATCTGGTTAATCTGGTACCTCGCAACAGTCACATATATCAGTATAATGTTTGCCTATGCTAGAAAACCAGATCATGCAAGAAAAAAGACCCTTGAGAGTTAGGGCTGCTAACACACTGTTAAATATTCAGCACAGGCAGACACCATCATGTTTAGCATTGTGGCAGCTGGTCAGCCCATGGGCTTAACCACAACCAGCTGATGTGATGTTAAACACAACAGTCCCTGTCTGTGTTCAATGTTTAGCAGCATGTTTAGCATTGTCTTAGTTACCAAGATTCCTCGGGGTTGTGTTTTATCATGATGCAATTTTCCAGTGTGGAAGAGCTCCAAAAGGCTAGCGTTTTACAACCACTGGAACATAAGTCAGAATATAAAGTGTCAAAGAAGAATAGATGGGTTTGGCCAGTATGCTTGGCTTGTGGCTATTGGAGAGATCTTCCTCCCACACATGATATTGCCACAGGTGCAATCCTGGGCCAAGAGGTCCTTTGTTTAGGAAGAAGTCACTGATAGCAGGTATTTTCCCCTGCAGGGTCCTCCATTCTGCAGCAGCCTCCACCCTCTCTGTATGAAAAACCTCAAATTCACTGACTTGGGGGCACCCTGGCAAGCTGCATCTATTTTCTTAGTTTTTATTGAGGATGACAGGTTGAGTGAATCAAGATGGCAAGTTGAGGGAGCCTCTTGCTCTGGCACAGGAACTGTTGCAGTAGAGCAAATTAAGATATCTTGGACTTTTATCCATAGCTGTGTGTATATTTAAAATAATTACCCAAGTGTGTGGAGTCATCCTGATGGGTGCTTGTTAAATAAACATGGAGAAATAGTAAAAGATAAACACATTGCGTCATCATATAACTTCTGTAATTTGAATTCTCCACTGAGCCTCTTCCCAGATACTTAAGGAGCAGAACTATTCAGCCCCAAAATAAACTTTGGAGAAGTTTGGATCTGAGTTGACAAGCAAGTTTTGAATCTGGCCTCCTTTATCTATTAGGAAATAAAGTCAGTCTTTGATCAGAACATTCCTGAACTTTGAGAAATTATGAGTATGATTCAAATAGGGCGTTGGATCTTCGTCTTCTCCGGTTTTCTTCACCCAGAGGGATGGGTCCCAAGGTGACGGGGTCCTCAGATTCTTGACACAGTTGCAATGCAATTGGTTGCAATGGGTCTTTAGATTCTTGACACAGGCTCCTTAATGAACTTTGAAGCTCTCCTGCCAAACATTGCAAAAACTGTCCAACTTTGCAGAAGTAAACCTCCAAACAATATATCTAGCTATTTCCTGTGCCCTTCTTTTGCTTAATAAACAATAGAGACTTTTGGGGAGAAGAATCCATGTTCCTGAAACATTAACTAAAACTTGCAAAGTCAGGGAACGTAAGAGTAAGGCACCTCTTGCTAGTGGCATGTCGCCTCATAAATGTGATTCAAATTTCAATGAAAACAAGTTATCTTAGAAACATGTTTTTAAAAAAAAATCTCTGAAAAAGAGTTGTTTATTAGAAAATATTTTCCACCCTTACGTTTGCAAACATACTGGCTATGCACAACAGGACAAAGCAAAATAAAATCCTATTGACTCTGACATTTTCTGGCTTTGGAGTAAAACAGGCCAAATGATAGTTGGTGGCTTGGTCTAAAGCCTATGAATGACAGTGGAAAGTTGCCCATTCACTGCATCAGACGTAAGATCAGGCCTTACTATTTTAATGCAGTCCCAAGCAAAATGTAAATAAATTATTATCTTAATCCCTTGACTAGCTCTGTAAATTGGGCATGTAAGGCCCAGGAACTGATATTTACATATTTTAGGAGATTTGTCTATAAATTGCTATTGCTCACTACTGTCCTAATTCTAATTTTGGCTGCTTCTTTAGGAAAAAGACCACTTTTCATGTACCTCTGCACATGCTGAAAATCTTACTTTGGGCAGCTCTTTTTGAAAACCTTGACTGTTGGACAGTCGTGTGATGCAGATACAGCAAATTGTCTGTTCCATTTTGGTCCTTTTCAGCAAGCCAGCTGCCAGATAAGACTTACCACAGTGCTTTTGTCACTTGTAGATCTACGTCAATGTGGCTGCAAATCCTGGAAACCCGAGCCATGAAGACGAACTCTTGTGCAGAGCAATGACATTTCATTCTTTTCAGCTGGGGACAAGTCAGACAGGAGCCGGCTGAAACAACCAGCCACCCTTGGTACTGGCAAGAATAGGTCCTGCAATGGGAGAAAAGGAGTCTGTAGGCAAAGTTCTGGTTTTCTTTTGTTTTGTTTAATTAGTGTTCCAGACAATTATGCGAAGACAATATCTGGTTTATCAAGCAGTCGGGGTATAGGGCTTCTATCACAGCACCATCACGTATACCATGGTGTACATAAAGGATATCATCTCAGAGGCAGTTTCAGTAAGTGAAAGGGTTGGGAGCTATGTAAGGTAAACAAGGCTGTTGGGTTTTTTTCCCTGGCATACCCACACTTACAGCTGCCAAAAAGCAGGCAAAATTTTGCCTCCAAAAATAAAAAGTGATTATACTCTGTCTAACCAAGCCTACCCTTAACTACACCACTGCCTATCGCAAAAAGAAGGACAGATATGTATTTTGTGGTATTGTTTTTGGAAATTTTCCATTCAGGAGTTTGCAAGAATAATGTGGGTGTGTTGCTGGTGCAGAGCTGAGTGTCTCTCTGAGTGTGAACTCACAGTCCTGTAGAGCACTGCACTATTATCTTTGCAGCTTTCTGTGGGCACTGAACACAGATTTTTTTATTCATCAGAGTAGCACCAACTCTCTCTAAACGCCTGATGAGGCTCCACTGACATCTGTAGGATGCCTCTGCACAGGCTCCAGTGGTGGCTAGGATCAAGTCCTTTGAGGAATAATGATCTTTCCCTAGGAGATTACCTACAATTAGCAAAGCAAGAGTGTGTGCACTTGCCTCCACATTCGGCTATGTTTACCTGTCCTCAGACAGGTTCCTGCGATTCTTCTTCCACATCTGCTCTGCCCTGACTTTTTCTGCGTCACTAACAAGGACAGCCTTTGGTCCAACTTCCAGTCTTCTGTGCAATTTTGAGTAGGGATGATGTCATAAGCCCTGTGACAGGAAGAGCGGGAGTCTCAGCATGGCTGGTTTGCTGAGGTATTTCTGTCTGAAGACCAAAATTCTAGCCTGCCTTCTTTACACGTGTACGTGACCAGGTCTGAGCCCCATCGAAGGGTGTTTCACATCTGTTTCTCAAATGGTGAATGAATAGCCTCTTACACCAGACTTAATTTTCACCTAATTTTGTCTCTGCTACTGGCTTACTGCGTGATCTTGCAGAAGTCACCGCATCTCTCCATGCCTCTGTTTCTCTACCCCATCCTTCTACACCTTACCAGTTGAGCTGTTCAGCTTCAGGGGCCAGGGCTTGGGTCTCACAGGGTCCCTAATGTGCTTACAGTATTCAGCCCCGACTATCTTTTGGAAATCTTGGCACCAACACAACACAGAGAATAACAGCCCAATATGGGCAATTGCAGGCTTTAATCCCACAGTAAAAGAAGAGGTCCTGGATGGGTGCTTTCTTTGCACTAGCAGCTGAATTCTCTGTGTGCTGCTTCTGACTCATCCAGATAGGTTTTAAAATCAGAAATTACAAGGTGGGATGCAAGTTGTTATAATGTGCCTGGCTGCACACTCTTAACTTCTTGCATGCTCTACAAAAGTATCCTAAGCAAGGGCATGTTCAACCTCTGCCTGTTAGACACACTGGCAGCTTGTCAGAGTCCCAACCAATTTGAATTAATTAACTAGCACAGCTACATTATCCATCTGGGAGCCCTCCAGGCTTCAGGTTCCAATATGCTCTGTTTCATCCTGATGAGAGGAAACACCCCTTAGTCACAATACGGCACTGCATTGTGGGGTTTGGGCTCCATGGGCTCATCTGAGTCATTAAAACAGGAGAACAGCTGCAGGCTACCACATAGCACTTCCTGGGTGACCTTGGCCTATGGACAGCAAACTGTGTTGTATCAAATCTAAAAGAAAGTCTGCTTTGCATCCATGTTGTATGTAAATGAAGACATTTCTAGGTGAGTTTTCCACACTTGAACCAAGCAACAAGTGGAACGATGCAGCACTATTGACTTTTCTCAGGCAGTGGGTGAGGTGTATATCTCACTGTGCAGCAATACCTACATTAGCTAGTAGTAAACAAGCCCAAGGAGCTCCAAGCTTGGTCTGGGCACATTGACCTGTTCTGGGATGGAGAACTGCATCTGCCATCCTGTCCTCACCCTTCAGAGCTGGGAGACATGTGCAGGAGACCACATAGGCTATGCCTACACCATTTTAGATGACACTTGTCGGTCAAGGTCCTCCATAGCTGCTTCATCTCCTCACAGTGTTTGCAAGGTTTCTATACAGCCTTTCCACTTTACTCCCCAGGACGTGTTTAAGGTAGCATCTTTTCTGCTCCAGCTTTCCTGAGAGGATGGGGAGAGCACAGGGATAACAGCTCTGATTACCCTCCTCTCCTTTTCCAAGGCAGAGGGGTCTCGTCCTCCCCTGTTTATACAGCACTGGGACATTGCAGGGTAATAGGCTTCTAAGACAAAGTAACAAAACCTTTTAAATTTCATACTGTGGAGAAAATTTTTTTTAACACCTGGTTAGTCTCATAACATCCATTTTGCTTTGACCTAATCAAACATGATACAAAAGACAACAAAACAGAACTGGGCAATCTGCATCCTTAGTATGTGGAGGCACACAAAGTTTCCTGCTGGCTCTCTCAATCCTTAAAGGAGGAAGAAGACACCTTGCTTAAGAAGATGTGATCAGCCCAGGAGGAGCTCAATGTCCCTGCAGAATCAGCAGAATGATGGAGGAAACAAAGTGATCCTGAGTGGATCCCTCTCTGTCCCTCTTGGTTCCCACTCACCTCTCCTGGCAGCCCAGGCAGATGTTGCAGGCAGATGTGCATGGCCACTTGGTGATGTGCAAGATGCATAGGAGAGGTGGGCTGGATCTCAGTTTGGTGTTTCCCTGCATTTCAGTTCCCTGCTAGCAAAATGGCAATTACAATGCATGGGCTTCCTGGCTAGTTTGTTATTTGGAGCATCAATTATTTAGAGGAGATTATGTATGTTTCTAATATTTTGGGGCTGCTAACCAAAAATACTGTGCAAATTTCTGAGTTTGAGTCAAGCACAGAATTTATGTGACTAGCAGAGTATACACAAGCATGCTCATGAACGCAGCAAAAAACCCCCACCCGAACAACCTAAAGAATGCTTACAATTCTAACCCTGCTAGTTGTTAACTGCAAGTTTCATGTATTCTCTTTGAGTAAAGCTTTCCTATAATGTTTCTCCACATTGCAAAAAATGATCACTCTTTCCAGGAAAAAAAAATTTTCCCTTGCTAACAAAATTGTGAGAAATATTCAGAATAGCCAAGTCAAAAAGATGGAAAGAAAATAAAAAGAGGACTGAAAAAAACCCCAAGCTGCAGGTACAGCTGCTTTCTCCAACTCCTATCAGTTCTTTAGAGAGTGGCCCATTTCATAAAGGAAACATGTCTTCCTTGTAAATATGTTAATTGTCTTTTGATAGCCCACAACTATCTTCCCACATCTGGACTGCCCCAAGCCATGGTGAAGACACAGCATTTTTTCAAAGTCTCCCCTACTGTCACGCTTCTTAGGCATAGCATTGCTCTTTCACTGTAGTTTACAGGTCACAATTAGCACAACAGGGTAGTAAAATATTAGCCAATTATCACGGACAAGCAGTTCTGCCTTGCAAAGTCTTTTCCACACTCAAAATTGCACTGTTAATTAAAGGTGTGTTTTAAAATGAAATTAGTTAAGCCAGTGCAAACACTGGAATCTATTTAAAGTTGGTTTGTATTGATTTAGCTTAATCTGATCAGGAAATGACTTAAACTAAACTGATACAGAGCAGATTTAAATCTGTCGGAGTGATCACATCTTGCACCAGTTTAACTAAATCATTTTAAAACCAATTTTGTGTGGACCATATCCCACTGTTGTGCCAAGGAGCATGAGCTAAAAAGGTGAATGAAATAACCAGATAAAGGAATGACACTTAGGACCTGATTCAGCACTGCAATACTTCAGTGTAAGTCTACCGTTGTGGAGTTGTAGTTGGCCGTAGTTGGCCATAATTGTAGTAAAACTCGGAATGAGGCATAGTTTGATAGTGCTTCCTCTACGCATTTTGTAAGGTTTCCAACCCTAAAACAGGACGAGCTGTTTTGGACTACTTTTTTTTTTAAACAGCCCTGGCAGTAGTTCTCAGATACACTGATTTCCTGAGTGTCATATTCATTTTTCATTTTTTATTTAAAATTTCTGAAAACTTCTATCATTTCAGGCCTAGAGAAAACAATAATATTAAACCTTACTTGACTCCTTTTAAGAATTACTGCTTTCTAATCAAGGGTGACAGCCTTTCCTTTCTTACACAAATGAGGTAAGCTCATTTTTATAAATAGTGCATTTCCATCCAAGATCTGCTCTTTTAATTCCGCATAGGAAAGNGGGGGGGGGGGGGGGGGGGCCAGGCGAAGGATATTGCATTTTCAAATAAAATTCCCCCAAATTAAATCCTACAGAAGCTTAAGGTCTGAGAGGGGTTTCTTCTGGTGCTTTTATATTGTAAATACTGAGGTTTTAGATTACTTACATAAGCTTTAGTCACCAACAGAGCTGGCTTTTAAAAAAACCGAGAACGCTGAAACAGCTGTAGCACTGTATATGAGTCACTTGGACCATGGCAGAGATGTGAACACTAAGGTAGGAGTATCGCTGCTCTGCAAGCTTACCGAGGCGCCTTGTTGTTGGGTATACCTCCAGGCAAAAAATGAATAATGTCTGCTAGTCTCATAATAAATGCCATGCTGCAGAAAACCAAGCAAGGCATATCAGTGACTTGCTAAAACGGGTGGTCACCAGCGTGCGTGGGTTAAATAGCCCTTCCAGTGCTGTAGGCAGACAGCAGGAACGGGTGCCATAGAGTTGGATGTGCGTGTTGGAGGGTCTGTCCTGGTGACCTGTACTGGGAGGGAGGAACAGGACACTTGTTCAGATGAGCTCGGGCCAACGGAGATGGACAGAAAGATGAATATAATATTGGTAAATTGGGCTTTTTGGAGGCTTCACTGCAAATCAGCACAGATGGCTCTTTCACCCACACCCTAGCAAAAATTGTGATTTATGGCTGGAGGCAGCAAGCACGTTGCCATGAATTATGGCAGTTTAAGAAGCTCACATTTGTAATTGGGAGCTGGTAATTATTTACCATGAAATGTGATCATTACTGTCAGGTGACGATGACATTCCCCCGCTTTATGCATTCAGTAACTTTTTGAAGACTCTGCATCAACTCTTTGTGGGGGGTGGAAGGAGGAGCGCTGGCTTCCCTCCATCGCTGCTACCAAAACGGGTGTGTGTTTTGGCAGTAGTTTTGCTTGGAATATTCAATTCAGATTAATGTAATTTCAACATCTACTATCCCAAGTGTGTGGTGGTGCCACTAAACATACGCATTTGCCAACTATGAAGTGCAGGCCATGTCATTCAGCATGGAAGTGAAGCAATTCTTATCTATCTATCTCCCATGTGCGTACCCTTCAGATTAGCTCCACTGAAATCAATGGCATTACAAGGGCTTAAAAGCAGCGGCCATGGGAACAGGCCCAAGAGAGGCAGTAGATTATCAGGTGATTTGGGGTGAGGAACCGTGGTTGTTTGGTCATTAATAATTATGTTAAATAAAGATGCAGCACCACATTCTGGTTGCAACCACTCAACCCAGTGCCTTCTCCATTCACACAAGCATGGGAGAAGCTGGGAGGTGCTGGGTGGAGAAGGTCCTTCCCTGGGGCAAATGAAGCCAAACCTCCTCTCTCCAGTCACCGGTCTCCCTACTCATAGGGTCTGTTTTGTCCGGAGCTGTGGGTAAAGCAAGCCCATGTTATAATGTCTTGGGATGCAGGTCCTTCTGAGACTGTGTTGTAGCGGTTCCTTCTTTTTTATCTAATTCATAGCAAATACAAATGTGTACCCCCAGTATTAATTGGGGATTTCCTACTCTTATGAAGTTATCACATTCTTTAGAAAAAGCTTTTGGTTGCAGACAATAAATGCCTGCCTTCTATTATTTTTTTTTTTTCCCTTGCGTGTTAACTGTGTATGTTGTAAATTCAGTCTAACGCTGAGACTTTCTTGATTCCCCATAATATCAGCCACATAGTTGTGTAGGGACAGATGTCTTCTCCATTCTTGCTACCTGATTGTTTGTTTGTTTCTTTGTTTGCTGACAACCTTCCGAATTTCATCTCTTTATGAAAGCATTTTCAGTCTTGGGCAGAGGAACATCCTGAAAAGAGTATTCATGCCAAGATAAAGAGACTAATTTTATTTTGCTGAATCATCAAGTCTCTCAGAAAAAATTACAGCCCTCATCCTGCAAGAAACTGCAGATGGACAGACCACATAGGGATTTGTTCTTATATAGGTATAGCTTGCCACAGCCTGGTCAGCCCAGCGGTGCCATTTGCCTTTGATCTTAGCCAACCCTCAGTGAAAACCCCTGCTCTTGGGCATTCCTGTTTTACCATCTGCCTTTGCTCCTGAGCAGCCCCATTCAGCCAGACCCCACTCTGACAGGTATGTAAATATTCAGTTAACAGACATGCTGACCTTCTCAGGGTGTAAGTCCCTTACTTGAGTTACTCTTAATTCCCTGCACCAGGTTTTTGCCTCCCCAAAAACTGGGAATGCCTTCATGAGACTGTGAAAAAGCAGAGCTAGGCAGAGAGCCCAGTAGTTTGGCCCTTGGGTTCCCAGTGACTGCACAGTGTGCCATTTGCTGGATGGATGTTGTTATACATGTGAATAGATTACTGTTCCATTCCTGTCATTTTTAAATTTCTCCATCTGTATGGATTTTTTCAGGCACAATATTTCATATCCAGGTGGCTTCTTTTGTGCCTTCACCATAATAAAATGGCATGGGGGAGCAGGGAAATAGCTGCCATTGCCCCTAAAAATGTTCATTATTTTCAGACTATATTTCTTGAAGAAATAGTCTGGTATATGCGTAGTGTGTTAGGAGGTAAATGAACACGTGTCAGGGAGAAGAACTAGTATTTAGAACCCATAAAATAAAAAATTTATTAAAAAAAATACAATGTGAACTACTTCAAAAAATAAGTTCTGGCTTCTTTTGCATTTTTAAGGCATAAGAGACTCCATCTCTTTTCTCTTCATGCAATATCTCTAGTTTTGCCATAAAAAGGAATTTCACTGTCAAAAAAACACTTGGAAAAATTCATTTATGCCTGCACAGCTCCCAATAGATGTGAAAACCAAGCAAGAAAGAATAGCCTTTGTCCTGCTCATTGTTTTGCCATACTGACAAAGTTCCGTGACGTTACCCTAACAGCCACCCTTTCGATTTTCTCTCAGTGACTTTTTCATGCAAATGCCTACTTTGGTGCCATACCAACGAAGCAGAGCATCCTCAGCTCCTGGGGCTCAGAGCGCCTCCTCTCTGCCTGGGCACTGCCTCACCCCAACGCTGGGTTATCATCTGGAGCAAAAGTCTTTTTTGTGCGTCCCCAGTCCTTGTTGGGAAGTGGGGACATGTTTCTGTATATACAGTGATTGCTAAATCTAATGGTGTGTTACTGTGCAGACTTTCTGACCAGCTGTAGCTTGCTATTTCTAAGACCCTGTTATTACTGGCTCATACTTTATTTTAGGGACATTAACCTGCCTGTATGCTTCTGCTGGTGCCTTACTGGTAACCTTCTGTGTTATGCCAAGCTCAAGACTCCTCAGTAAAAGACTCTTTGTGAGTCTTCATTTTAAACTTTTTTTTTTTTTTCAAATTCTCCTTCTCTTTCCTGCCCTCTCCCATACCCTCTCTCTTTCTCTTTTTCTCCCTCTCTCTTGGCTCTTGCTCCTCTGTCTTTTGCTTCTCTGTCAGAGAGGGCACCCACCGCGGAAGCAGGGTGAGGACACGTCGCCTGTAAGCTCTGCACCGTCAGGACCCCTCAGTGGTTTGCTGAGAACACAAACGACCATGTCCCCATCCACAGAAATGGCCAAGGCAGCAGCCTCTTCCTAAATTGTGAATCAGGGCTCCAGCAACAAGCTTCAATTTAACTAGGTCCCTGTGGGTTGGAAAGGGAGCTCGTAACTAGGTAAACCTCCTTGACCCACCATCACCAGCACTAGCAACAGGCAGGATCTAGTTCTCAGGCTGAAACAGGGAAAGGCAGTAGATACAAATCCTGATGTCAGCTGGGGTCACTCCAGGATGCTCCCTCCCTCCCTTCCACCATCAGAGCTGTAACTAACCTGATTCCTTCCTCGTTACAGCTGGGGAGAGAGGAGAGGGGAGGGGAGGGGAGGGGAGGGAAGGGAAGGGAAGGGAAGGGAAGGGAAGGGTGGCAATCAAGAAAGCAAGCAAGAATTTAAACAAGAAAGACACAAAGTAAAGAAAGAAACACATAAAGAAAGTGTGTGTTGTTTTTAGCTTATTTACTGTCATTTTTTGTCCCTTTACAGTTCAGTCATGCCATGATGATCAACATTTTCCCTAGTTTTCCAGGCCTTCACTGGGATTTTTTCACTCCCCAGATCATTCAGCACATTTTTGAAATCTTTTCATTCGAAACAGTTCTCTCCAAATTACCGATTACCTTTTTAGAGCATTTCTTGACCCAAGTGTAACCATATGTGATTGAACATGATAGCAAAATTGTCTGGAAATAGGGCCCTGGGTAAGGTCCAGAGAACCATATCAAACTAGTCGTGCTTTCAGTTAGATATTTGATGCTAAAGGTACGTGAGGGCCACAAGGCATTTGGTGTTGGATAGTTGTTTACCAGGACAAAAATGTGAGGAGACAGCAGGTCTGTGTCAGGAGGAATTAGACCTGTTGTGCTGCTGACCTTTGATGTACCTAGAGACTGTCGTTTCTCCTTTCTGTGCTTTTCTGTCATTTGTCTGCTTTCTTCAGCAAGAGTCCTCAAAGCAGGGCCATCCATGCTGCATGTTTATACATTGTCTAAAAGATGCCAGCCTGGATTAATGACTGTATTGCAAACACTATATGGTTCCATCACTATTTTACAAATCAGTTTGCAAGCACAAATTGCCCTTGTCAGGGTAACCCCAGGGGTAGAAGGAGGACGGTGGGGTAGAAGGGAGAGCACAGTCACGAAGCTCTGTACACCCCTGGGTGGCCAAGGAAAGCACGTGGAAAATAACGCACGTGGTGGGACTGTACATAGGATTTCTGACCCACAACATTGATGCTGCTCTCTCTTGGGCTGGCCACAATCCTCTGACTGAGCAGGACTGGTGGCAATGATCCCCCATCTCCCTGATCTCCAGGAACTCTCCCCACTACCAGGGGGTTTCCTCCTGCCAGGATCATCACCTTCCTCTTCCTCACTCCCCTTCTCTTTTCTATTACCAATTCTTCTTTATGGGAACCCTTCTTTTTGGGCAACTCTGCTTTCCAGAACACCAAGCCCCAGTTTTCACAATCTAACTAGTTTATGTGCAAAAGCACAATATGTGATCAGTCTCCTAACAGGTGTCTCTTCCTCACACCTCTTTATTGACTGGAGAATTCAGGACATGCTACTTTTGTTTAGCCCCAAAATTGACAACCAGCCTGTACCAGCTGCAGCTAGCAAGTAGCAGGCTTCTGCTTGAGAGTTCAAAAGCTCATTTAGGGGCATTCACCCACACACATATATACACCCAGTTATCTGCTGCCTGTTAGCATTCACAGTTTAAGCCATTTTTCACCTACAACACCCAGTTCCTTGTTGTCCAATGCTGGATTATCTGGCCAGGAATAAAGCTTGAGCTTTGAAGATTTTCACTTAGTTGGAGCATGTGCAACACCTCCTCTCCCAGTGGGTTCACTGGTGTTCAGCAGGGAGCTGGATTTCTGCTTAGACTGCTCTCCCCAAACCCTTTGGTAGGGCTTCTCTACTCTACCATGCCTGCAGAAAATCTATAGGAACTAAGTGTCCCTAACTACTTGTGAAATTCAGATGAACTTTGCCAACTCAGGCTCTCATGGGCTGCTCTTCACCCAGAACACGGGAAAAGAAAATGGGCAGCCAGAGGGAGGGGGAGTGGGAATTTTCCTGGTCTGGACTGAAATTCATGACAGAGATGAAGCTTCTTTTTTTTCAACCAAAGGAATAGGCTCTGACCTGGTGGAAATCCCATGACTCATGAAAAATTCGCGAGACCCGGACATGCTCCGCATTCCTGACCCATTTGAGCACTCCCATCAGAGCTGTCATCACAGAACCTGTCATCCAACTAGGGGAAGGGAAACCATACCACGTGGCTTACAGTTAGTGGCATTTTTCAAACACTTTTGAGAGAAATCACAATGTGCTTGAAGAGTTTCCAGGGTGAAATATATCAACAAAATTATTCAGTATGAATAATTCTCCCAGTACTATTTACTGTCACACATTAGGATCAAGAAGTAGAAAAGGACATGTGAGAGAGAGAGAGCAAGAGAGAAAGAAAAGAAGGAAATTCGCCTCCCACACACTCAGAAGATGTATCATTTCTGGATTGCTTCAAACTGAAAGGAACCCAATAATTATGATTTCACATTTCCAAGACAACTAAGCCCAGTCCCACACAAACAGCCTCACCGTAGTAATATGCTGCTAGCCACTCATCCTAACCGTGAACACACTATAAAGAACTGACCCAGCAGGCTACCAGCGCTGCTTCTGGTTGTGGCTGGCCCTCATGTGTTTACTCTTCATTAACCCTGTATCACTCAGGTTTTCATTAAACCTGTTATTCTTTTTATGTTCCAGTGTGCTCATCCTGTTGCATCTTGAGCAGTCAAAACCCAGACTGCGTGCTCACAAAATGGCAGAAGATTCAGGGGCACCAGCAAAGAGTCTGATTTGTGTTAGCTTATGAAATGATGACATCTTACAGATTTTTATTAATGTAAACCTGAGCCTGCTATGGTTTAACCAGGAACAAAGCTGCTGAGTGGCCTTCTCGTGACCAAGAGTTGACTCCTGGGATAGATGGTCCAGGTGCCTGAAATGCAGGCTGATCTGAGCTCTGTCCCCAATCAGAAATGAAGCAAGATTTGACTTGCTTGACTAGTACTTTTCAAGAGTTGTGAGACCTCCCCCTAGGAAGCACCTTGTGTGTACAGTGGTTTGAGTCAACGGAACTCAGAAGTGCACAAAAGAGGAGCAAGGCTCAGGCTCACATCCCTGGAGCCGGCTCTGCAGAGGCTTGATCACTCCACCCTTTCAACAGACACAGAGAGGTGTTCAACTCGTAAGAAGGTACAGAGCTTTTAGCTTGATGACCCCGTCTACGCAAAAGGCCGTTGCAGCAAAACTGCTCTGGTAAGAAGTCTTGTTCCAAACCAAAGTTCACATAGCAATGAGAAATCTGCATGAAGACCAGGTCCTGAGCACATGCTTAAGTCAATGCAAGCAAGCAAATCTTTTGGTGTCAGAGGAGTTGCCCCCAGGAGTTACTCTACTTGTGTGCCCAGGTCACTGGGCACTGGATGTTCAAGCGTCCTGCAGCAGTACAGTGAGTTCACAGCCTCATGACAGGAGAAATTCTGGTTTGTATACATATTTTCTTATTTTTGAAGTAATATATCAGTCTTTCCAGTGTCTCCCTGGAAAAGGAGATTCCTATCTGACAGAACACAGCAACAAAAGGGAACACAGAGATTTTTATGGCTTTTGTCATATTTTAATATTATTTTATGAACTGCGGTTATAGCAGTTTCAAATTGTAGCCATTGCTTGCTGCTTTGTTTCTATTTATCAGACTCAAAGCCAAAGTTAAAAGTAAAGCTAGCATGTTTGACATACTTCATCCTGTGCAAGAGAACAGCCTATAACAGCTAGGAAGAAAACATTCAATTAAAAAAATAAGGAAAGAAAAAAAAGGAAAGGAAAGCTCTTGCTTTTAAAGAATTATTATTCGAAAGCCACGGTACATGGCTCTGAAGTTGAGTGGTGTAGCTGTACATTGCACAGACTAGCGTATGCCTCTGACGTGCTAAACACTGATATCTCCTTATAATGATGTGTTAATGTAAGGGGAGTGATTTTGCAAAATTTTATGCCTTATTAAGGAAATGATTCAAGCCCAGGATATGTGCGGGTTAAGTACTTGCTTTCATAAACATGGGTTATGGTGGAAAAAAAGATTTTAGATATTATGTGGAAAAATGCAGTAAAAAGCGCTGAATTAGCCCATTCCATTACATTGAATTGTTCAGCAATTATGGTCATCCCCCGGCCTAGAAAATTAAAGTATATGATGAAAACCCAATCTAAAGATATCCGCTGCTGTGCTACTGAAGACATAGCATATCATGTTTAAAAGGCACTTAGGGCTTCAATGACCAAAAAAAAGTTATCTGAGGAATAAGTTTAAACCAGCTACAGCCCCAGCCCGGTGCTGCCCTCCTCTCTTTCCTTTCACTTCTCAAACCTCTCATGCAGCAGATTGTCAGGGGCTCAGACATGCTCTTCATAAGTGGAAGATCTCGTACAACACTCTTAACTGCAAAGCAAGAGCAGTCCTTTGTGCTCTTCCTTCCAGAAGGCAGGATCAGTCTGCCTGGCAGTGTGATGGGGATGGCCCATCTTGCTGGGGAAGAAAAGCGTGTCATGGTCCAAGCTGGGTGGAGTGGAAGAAATAATTTTCAAATATTCACTTGAACTTGAAAGCCACTTTGTATTTCACTGCTTTCCATATGCCATCGTGTTCACTCACCACAACCGTTTCATTGCTGGATGGTATGTAAATGAACACTCATGGAAAGCACGTTTTTCATGCACGTGCTTGAGCAGTGTCTGCAAGTCCCTTTCAGGCTGAATAGCTATCTGTAGCATGCCTTTTGAACGATGCTGATTTTCTCAGTTCTATTTATGATCTAGTATTTACTAGAGACGTTCGCACCTACTGGGTATTAGTTTAGCAGATCTTTCTCTTTCAGCTCCAAAAGCTACTCACTGTTCCTTCTTTCTTGCTTTCTCTCGGTTCCCTCTCCCCAATGTTTAGAAGCAGTAACTTTAGCCAGAATTCTTTTTTTTTTTTCTAAATTTAAAAATAATAATGTGGCTCCTCACTATAAAATGTCTGTCTCCTCCACTCCCAGCCTCCTGGGGGCTGCCGTGGGCATGGTCTGCAAATTAAGTGGAGGCACTCAGCCCTCAGTTCAGCTCTAGTCAAACATTAGCTGCAGTGTTTACCCTTGTGTAATCTTCAGTTTTGCATTAATTTAATACTGCTCAGCACTTTTTTAACATATTCAGCAAATCCGTGGCACATAGTGCTTTGTGTCTGTATCTCCCCCATCAAACCAAGTTTTGATTTTTAACCAAACTCATCAAAGTAAACTCCTCGCAATACTTTTCTCCCTCTACTTTGATCTTTACATAATAAAAAAAATAATGTTGCTTTATGTGGTAATTCAGCTATACTCTGAGGGTTTTTTCCCCCTTAACTTCAAAGAGAGCAAATAGGAAATTGTTTTCATTTTTCTTTCACATTTCACAAACATGTTCTAGTTGTTTTTGAGCAGCAGAAGGTAGTAAGCATCTCCCAATTAATAATTCCCAGGTAATATCAGGCCTCTTGTAAGCACAGATCTCATGAAATTCGATTCATAACACAAACAAATAAAACTCTCTTTGAAGGTCTGGCTAAAGGACAGTCAGAAACAGAGTGGGAGCACATCATCATTCTTAATCAGCCTTCTCTCTTGGAACCTTCCTCTGAGCAAAACAGAACAAACAGAAATCTTGGGGTATTTAGTTAGAAAGTCACTCACCTCTTGGCTTCAAAACTGCAAAATCCCACTGGGCTGGAAAGAGCAGCGACTAATGTCACACAAGCTAGAGATCTCACCCCAGCCCCGTTACTGGTAATCCCACAACGAAGAGGGAAGAGATTTTGCTAAAGCAAGGACTGAAGTAAAGTCAACACTAGACCTCGGGCTTTTTGGCTGTCCAAATAAAGATTTAGCATTTCACGCCCACCAAGGACACTTGTATAACTCCCACCACACAACAGAGTGGGCAATCGGGCTCTTACATCGGCATTTGAATTGCGTGATCTTTTCTGGGCTGGTGAGGCACAACAGCACATGCCTCATCCCACCTACACCGATATTAGTAACTCTGCAAAAATCAATAGCTGTGTGATGAAAAGGTTTTGGGCTCTGCGTGCTTTCATCATGTGGGGGCTCAGGCAGGGCCTGGAGAGGAGCCAAAGGAGCCGGAGGTGACGGGGACCGTTTCCTCCCCACGTCACAAGGCCCTGGTGAGAAGAGCTGGCAGCAGCGAGGGCACTTAGGTTGCAATTAGGTTATACAGAGGCGCAGAGTCCAAGAAAAAGAGCTGCTTGAGCTCCACCGCTTCCCCTTGCAGCTGATTTTTCATCAAATCCCCCTCGCCATGCTACTCCCACCCCAAGGACCCAACAAGTCTGAACGTGGCCCTCGGGCAGGGGGGGCTGCGCTCAATCTCTGGCATGCCAAATTTAGTACAAAGAGCGAAAATCCCAGAGCAAAGAAGGGAAAACACAGAGCTTGCTGTTCCTTGTACATGAGATAATTCCCTTTAGCTTATTGACATACATTGCTTCGTTTCTTCTCCCATTTAGGAAAGTACACAATTATGTGCGCGGCCGGGAGCTGGAAGCGCCGAGCTGGTTCTGTTGGACGGTACCCCGCCGGCTGAGCACTCCCCTGGGACCCCCTTGATCTCTTCGCGCCTGTCTGAAGCCCTGCTCAAGTCAAAGAGATTAAGGAAAAGTCAGTGAGAATTTAGGCACGCCTGGCTCCAACAAGCCATTTGCACCAATTCACAAAGGAAAAACCTTGGAAGTGTTTCCAAAAATACAGGCCAGTCGTGTGAGTTAAGGCTGCGAGGGAGCCTAACGTGCAGACTTTCCCCATAATCAGGGTTTACCTCAACTCTGTTTATTCTGTAAACTCTGGTTTCTCAACAGAAACAGCTCATCACGCTACACCCTGGCTCAACAGACATGCAGAAAGCCTTTGTAAAGAGCTAGATGTAGAACAACGCAGCTGTTTCTTTCATGGAAACTGTTAGCAAACGATCTCATCATTTTCCAAGCATTTGGGGGGGGGAAGATTATATTATTATTATTAATAATAATAATAATAATAATAATAATAATAATAATTCTATACAATGGGAAGCTGCCAGATTGATGGCACTGAAAAGCAAGGGAGTATCTCAGGCCACAGACAATTACCAGCGTGGACAGTAGCAGCATAGCTGTCCCCACAGCCTCTCGTTAGGGAGCAGAGGAGGGGAGCCCAGGCTTTATCCTGGAGACAAGTGAATTATTCAGGGCAAGCCATTTGCCAGATTGACCTTTTCCTTTTTTTTTTTTTTTACTTTTGATTTGAGGAGTGAATTTCTGCAGAGCGCTTATGATTTCACAGATTTATTTCTCAGAATTGTTGAATAATTCTTGGCCCATGGCCCATCCACAAGCTGTTCATGTTGAGGTTGCACAGGCCGAACAGCATGAGGGAGGTTAGTGCTAGGTGCAGCTCAGGGCTGGAGGCCCCCAAAAGCAAGGGAAAGAGCTCACACTGGACCACTGCCACCCCAGGGCTCAGCCCAAGGGCCAGAGCAGTGCTACATGTCCCTTAGCTGATGGGAGAAGGCAAGACTTCTCCTGTGGCAGAGCTCGGCAGCTGTGCAACGCAAGCTGAGTTTGTGGCTGCTTTGCTCACGGAAGCACGTCAGTCCATCCATGCAGTGACACCAGACTGACTGTGCTGCATCATCCCCACAGCTATCAGCAGAGGTACGGACTGTACATGCAGATGTAGCCACCTGGCTCATTGCTTTTCTGTCCCTATCACTTTTGTAATCAAACATTAGGACTGAATACCTGTATTCATTTATTCAGCATTCACTCGGCTATCGAGCTGAGTTTCCATTACAGAGGGGCATGAACAGCATCAGCAAGAATTTGCATCTCAAAATACATCAGTCAGATATTTGTGAGAAAAGAAATGCATGCTATTTTGCCTTGCTTGATGTTACTACAGAGTAGACCCACCAAAACAATATGGAGGGGAGACAGTGATTCCCCATGCACCAGGATAGTTAATAAATTGAGGGCAACACAACCTGGATCAAATTCAAACTGCTGTAGGCTCTTGACTGTGTTACTGCCAAACCCTGAGCCACCCAATCCCTCTCTCCCTCGCCCCCCAAAAATATGTTTAGATTCCAAACACAAAGCTTAATTGTTTATTAAGGAAGTGGTTATGATGGGAAAATAATGCCCCTATGGAGGAAAGAGCAGGAGGGTTTTACAAGATGCAGTGGGATTTATCGTCATCTCTTCCACATCAACTCCCTTACCCCTTTGTTCTTCTTTTGCTTTTGCTTTAGTTCTTACTGAAATAGAAGTCACTTCTCTGGCTGTGGACAGGATGGTATGCAAAACCCACACAGGATGACTGCATTGTATTGATATAATGAAAAAAGATCAGCTTTCCTTGCATTCATAGCCCTATGAGACCTCTAATTAAACATGTGGCCTTATTTAACCCTTACTTTATTCTCCCAATGCAGCTGGTGTAATTACCAACCAAACATATTTTACACTCTGTTCTAGTGTATTGATATATCTCCTGTTAAACAGAATAATTTCACACATGGAAACTGGAGTTAATTTTTGCCTTTGAGACTGTGAGCTGGTACCTAACTATCTATTGTGTAATGTGTAAAGAAAGCACCACAAAAATCCATAGTTATGGATCCATGCTCATATCTTAGCAGCATGTTTACAGGACCGAAGCCATCTCTCCATTGCGTCCTGTGGAGCTGTACCAGGGACAGACTCGCCCTAATGAACCACAGGCAGCAGAATCAGAACATTCTCAATAATTGAGCAAGACACAAAGCAACCATGGCTCGTTCCTAAATCTGCAGTGCTCGCATCATGTATATCTTTATTCGGTGATGCAGGATGACTCACGAAAATGTTAGCTGAAGATATATTTTAAACTCCTGAGCTAGCACTGTCCTGAGAAGAAAATTCTAATTTTGCTTCCTGTGGGCATACTTTCAAGAGCAGAGTATAAATCTGAGTAGTGAAAATTGCACTCCCTTTTTTTCCACACAGGCCGTTTTGGAAGATCTGGATTTTTCACTGTAAAAACAGCAAATTGCCCACACAAACAATTTACATGCACACCCAAAACCACACACCCCAAATCCCATGCTCCTGTTCTCCACCCTTGCACAGTGTGTTGCTCTCTTTTCTTGTCTGGTTGGTCTAAGCTTGGCTTTGTGAGATTGCCCCTAGCTTTACAATAACAAATCTAGGTTTTTCCATTGAGGCAGGAAACATTTGTGCTCTAAAACCAGCAGAGCCTGTTCCATTTCTGGCTGGATGCAGTTGGGTCTGCACGTTCACTCCGGGTGTTTCGACTGGAAAGCTGTGCTGAGGCCATTTTGAATGTCTAGCTTTGAATGTCAGGCATGAAACGAGTTTGGAGAAAGCTGGTCCCAAGGTGGGACACAAGGCAGCACCGAACAAGCTAGCGCTACCAATGGGAATAGCACAGCTGCCTTCCCACACTGCCCTGTCCAGGCTGTCTAGCAGGCTCTGTCTCTGCCAATGCAACTGCTCTTCTCCTGGGAACCCCTTCCCTCCTTTTAAACCCAGCTCAAGGTGCCTCTCACATCACGTTGATCCCACCTTCACTCCCAGGTCCCCATCTCCTGTCTACTCTGCATATGTCTTGTTTTTCTCTTTTGAAGCAAATCAAGTACTTCTCTCAAAAAATTAAATCCATATATGATCCTGGGAATAGCTGACTTCAAGGACTACTCCCAGGCAAGACTACAAGATTGCAGGGTTGTTCCTCCCCAGGTACATGCTCAGCACCTCACAAAGGGTGAGCAATGCTTGTTCTCCTGAAAACGAAAAAAAACCTGGAAAACAAAAATACTTTGCTTTTATTCAAAATTTCTTTCAAAAATTCAAACTTTTGTCCAAAAAAGCAGGGGAAAAAAAAGACTTGAGAATTTTCCTGCAAAAAATTCTCACTTGACGAGAAAGCCAGATTTTTAGCAAAAAGCAACAACAAAAGACATATGTCAGACAATGAATTCCATTCAGCTCTATGGGCTGGATGAATATGGCTGGCACACACTAACCAGAAGCGTCCCCTTGGACGGACAGAAAGTATATCCTCCTCTTTTAGCCAACAACACATCAAAGGTAATGGTAAAGCGAGTTTACTTTCCAACCAGAGGAGATCACCAGGTCACGGACTCCATTTCCAGACATCTTCTGTATGTTCCTCAGCATTCATCTATAGTTTTTAAAATTTGCCAGAAGCAGCAAATTCAGTCAGATCCCAGGGGAAGTCACTCCCCAGCAAGCAAACAAATGCATTTATGTATTTCAGCTTGTTCTCTGCATTTTTTGCATCCCATATGCTTGAAGGCTTGCCCTCTGGTCGCTCCATGTCGAAGAAAATGGGACCATGAGGCCACCTAGGAGTTAGTGTAATAAACAGTACCCATGCCTGGAGGTTAACTGTCTGTTCTGCTCAACTGCTAGGATGGACCCTGAGAAATTTTTCAGGTCAGTCAGGCCCTGGACAAATTTCAGGGACCTTGAAGAGGCCGCTATGGACACTGGGCATGAAAAATTTGGGATGTGGCTTTTGTCTCATGCCAACTAGCACTCTCCCATCCAGTTTCCAGGTATGATTCAGGGGTTAACATGAGCAAGGGGCTGTTCAGGCTGGAAATTTGGACGGGTGCCCCTTTTTGGCAGGTGAAACAGTCCAATAGGTAAGGAAATGGGCCGTTCTACAACAAGTGGTCTTAAGGACATTCAGTTTACCACAACAGAGAGTCAGCAAGATGAGCCACACCAGTGTTTTCAGTGGTCCCAATCCTTAGGTATGTTAGTCCACAGCGCAAAACCCCTGTGAGAGGCAGCACATGCATCTGGCCTCCCAGCAGACACACGGCACTAGCAAAGAGGCATGCTTCAGGTCCAGAGACTGGCAGAGAAGGCACAGCATGGAGCATACCAGAGCTAATAAGTGCTGCTTCTCCATTACTGCAGGCATGAATGCAATATTTCACCTCCAGTCCACCCTACTCCTCCTCCACATAACACATTTGAAATGGAGGGTGGATTTCACAGGGGTTTTCATCATTCTATGTCAACCCAGACCTACCCTGCCACCATCCCCAGGACACTCCCAGGCAGAGGGAAGAACACCAAATTTACTCAGCTTTTTAGAAAGATGTTTCAGCCTACCTTGGACCCCAGATCACCATCTGAGATCTTTCTCTTTCTCCACTGAGTCCTGAGGAGTCTTGGGTGGCTACCGCCATACCTCAAGTGCCTCATTTAGAGGGACATTAGACATAAATCTAAGGCAATATTTCTGAGTGATATCAAGTAGGAAATGGCTCTCCTTCTCCCCTGGAAGTCCACACTGTGCACCCCCCGCAGCTTGCAGACCAGTTGTACAAATGGTGCACACCTTCCTTCCCACCTTACATCCCACGCGAGGTCTGGTCAGAACAACCAACCCCCTCTGATACCTGGATCTGGCAGGGGTTAGGTGGCCATACTTCACCTTTTGTTGGAAACTCAGCACGTGCTTGTTTGGGAGATGTCCAGGCAATGCATGATCCGGCTGCTTCTTGCAGTGGGATTTTCAAAAGCTGCCAACATTGGCCCTGCTCTGCTTGCATTTAGTAACACAAAGGTTTTCAAATCCATCATCTTTTTTCAGTAATTAGTGTATAATGGTATTCAAGCAGTATATCATAATTAGCTTCTCCCTCGAGACCCCTCTCTGCCACACAAAGATTCAGAACATCTTTATTTTCTTCTAAAAGGCATTAATCTTTACAATCAGGCATTTTGGCTTCTTTTTCTCCTCTATCCCCACCCCAATAGGAACTCTCTTCTCATCGTGAGTCAGTTAGGCAAATCTACAGAGCGCTGCCTGGATTTAAACCTTAAATCCAGTAGCATTTCAAAACAGGCCTGCTGCTATAATTGGCCCAAAAGTTTGCCCCTGATTTGAGTGGTCTTCTGCAGTACACAATGTTATGAGCCCATGCAGTGCTTTCTGCACAGCAATGTGAGTAGCTTACCGCTGAGTAACTTATTCTGATCTCTGCTGATGGAATTTTTTTTTTCCTTTCTAAATGGGTTTGGTGGGGAGAGGGAAAGGATGCTCTGATTTTTGAAGAGGCTTTATGGTTTCCTTACACCAAACTGCTGATGTTGTGTATAGCCATCACACCCATAAGAACTGGAGTCTGGTGTTGTCCTGGGAAGAGGAGGGTTAATTTGCCTGAGTCCAGCCACTGGGCTTAAGGGAAGAGGGGAAACTGTGGTTTCAGAGGACAATTCCTATTTATGCTGTACATGAAAAGAGAAGCTGTCCCAAAACACACCATCCTTCTGCCGCTGAGCTCAGGGAGAATTCAGGGGGTCAGAGGAAACAAGGCTGGACCCCAGCTCTGCCTCTCATCACTGGATGTTCATTACACATGTAATGTTCTTTGCTCTTGAAATTTATTTCAAGGTCAAAGAAACTTACCTTCTGTGTATATTGGGTTGAGGCATATTTTGTTAGCAAAATTTATAAGATGGCTTGTTTTAACAGTTGTTACAGTAGATTGATTGGGTAATATTTACTTGTGCTATAATTATCTTATTTCATAGTAGTGAATGTAAGGAGGCAGGTAGGTGCGCTGAAACCAGAATAACAGAAATTAGGAGATTTGCAGCAGGAGGCAAGGTGTTGTACTGTATATACTGTTGTGTCTTGTTATTTATATCAAGCTAAACTTGTTTTTCCAGCTATTTGTGCAATTGACCAGCTACCCAATAAATTACATCATTTCCAGCACTGAATGGCACCATGACATGTTAACTAGGAATTTAAGCACCAGAAAATAATCTTGACTGACTTAAAAGTGCAGCTATAAAAGTCCAATGAAAGTTAATTTTCTGAGGCAGGATGGGGAGGGGGAGAGGTAGGAAACAGGCAGGAGGAGGAAAGGAGGGAGTGGGGCTGGGAGACAGACAAAAAGAAAGCCTCATGCACAACTGGATTCACAGACATACACAAGTTTTAAAATTCTTAGTCTAAAAATATATTCCCTGTAAAAATTCACTTGTGGGTTGATTGGTCTCTCCTCCCTTGGCTGAGCCAACTCCTAGCCCTTCTCAGTTTTCAGGTGTAGACAAATATCTGCTTAGAGGTGAACTGCAAAGAACTCATGCAAAATTAAATATGTGTAACTACATACGGCAAATGCCTCCAAATAGAGTTGTAAAAGCAGAGATGCATTCCTCATTTTTATTTGAAACTTTTTGTATAGAGGAGCAGGCCAGTGTGGAAAGAAACAAGAATTCAAGAATTATCTTATTTCTTCTTTTTAACTGGACAGACACAAACTTCTTAAACCTTTCATGTAAGCAAACGATCTCACAAAGGCACCATGGCCTGAGACAGTGAGACTAGGAAAGGTTGGCGCCTACCATCAGCAGACATGTGGGCAAGGCTGAGCATACCACTGGGCATGTTGGCTCCCCAGGGCTCCCAGCCCAGGTGGGTCTAGAGGGTGCTGGGGCTCCCTGCACCCTACTCACCCTGGGTTTCTTCATCTATGGGCTCACCCTGACATGAATTTAGGAAGTGAGAAGGGTCCCTGAGCCCCACAGGGCAAACAAGCGCAACGGAGGGAGCCTCTTCTCCTGTGGTGGTGTCCCTGTAGGTGGCCCCAAGGCAACAGCCCAGGATTGAAGCAGCAAGAAGGATCCCTGTGTGGAGGAGGGCTCTCTCTGCTCATCCCACCACAGCTCCAGGACCATTTCCCACAGCATGGCACCAGGGTTTGCTCCCCGAACCAAGGCTCACCCCAAACCAAAGCCTGTGTAAACTTCGGTTAATCTTAGCTTAGGAAACAATATTTCTGCAATTGCGCTGCCTCCTTGCCTGCCTTTTAGCCCCCCTTTCCTCTCAGTACACACACCCTAACAAATTTTGATTCCAGTTTCAATGAACAGTAAGTGAGGGAAGAGAACATAGACCCGAATTTGTGACCCCAGTGAAGAAAGGATGTGCCAAACTCAGGTGTTATATTTGGCAGGGAGTGCCCAGGCAGCCAGCACAGGCTTTCTGGCTGGCAAGTGAGCATGCAGGCAGGCTACAAATGTGCGCTTAGCTATGCGGTGCCTCTTGGCTGGAAGGGAGCTGGGATAAGCCAGGTCTGTCGCCACAGGGTTGGGGCAATCACAGTCAAAGGATGCAAGTCTGTGTGACACAAACCATCACTGATATAAAATCACAAAGAGTATAAAATAGCAAGACAGGAACTATTCAAGGTAGTTCAGTCATCTTTTTATTTTTTTGCATGATCACTTACAAGAACAGAGGTGGCAACCTCCCTTCAGTCAGAAAACAAGGTATCAGCACAATACCTCCTGAGGATCCCTGGAGGCCTGTGTTGGCTGGGAACAGGGTCAGCACCTCCTTCATGGGTCGTGCAAGCCAGCACCTTGCCTTCCATGTTCCCCAATTTCTCACCCAGGCATCCAAGCAAAGAGCAACCGGAGCTTCGCAGCATGCTGAAATACAGGGATGCCTGGGAGAGCCTGCAGGCTCTGAGGATCAAAGCTCGGAGCAGTCAGTTTCCCAAGAACCACAGTTCTGTGCGGCTCTCATTGTCTTTCCCCTGAAATCCACACGTTCACATGCCATAACATCCTGGCGTGAGTAGATTTATAAGCTTCCTCCAGCCTTCTGTCTCTCAGACAGCAGGGTGCTCAGAGAAACCAGTGCCACACACACTTTCATGTCAGTCCTGCCACTTACCACACATGTTGCCATCTCTGCAGGCAAGGATGGGGACTCGCGCTGCGCCAGGTTCTGCCCTCGGCTCCTTTTCCCTGAGGTCAGTAGGTTTGCCCCAGTGTAAGTGAGAGCACAAAAGCTGGCCCTTTATCAATGGGTTTTGGTGCTCTTTAATGGGATTAGCCAGTTCCACCCAGCGCTGGTTGTTACAAAGGCTTTTTCTCCTGTCTCAATGACGTGTTACATCTTAACGTGTGTGGTCATATCTGCAGTCGATTTGTGCAGCTCTTTGTTCTTTGCACATGTTTTTATTGCCTAGGGGGCATGCAGCAACCAGCCAGCAAGCTTTTGTGGTGCCCAGTTTACTCGACTGTTTATACAGTTAATGTACTGCAGCCAAAATAAGAATCTGCAATATCAATTCATTGAAAGTAAAGCTGTATGACAATTGCAGAGCACTTTTGGATTGGTAGGACGTAAAGGATGCAACACTGCCAACAGTCCATGGTATAGCCGAGATACATCTCATTTAACTTTAGCAACCTACCCGCTTGGCGACTAGATGTTTAGACCCCTCCTCCATGACAAAAACACATGAGAAGCAGCACCTTCATAGGGCAATTTATCCTCTCTCTCTTAGACACTTACTGAGGTTGAGATGAAACACCTTGTAGAGGTCTCTCCGTCACTGTCCTTCCCCTTCAAGGATGGAGGGAACTTCACACAACTGGTTTTTCAGCGGCCAGCACCAGGGTATGTGCGTCGTCCCAGGTATCATATTGCATAGGACTGATCAGGACTCAAGACACCTCAGAGGTCTTCTCAGATAAGCCCCTGAATCACTGCTGGAGGGTAAGAATATTTGATCAATGGTGACCTGAGGTGCCTGTGGACATTTTGTTAGAAGAAGCATAGAAATGAAACACTCTCTTGCCTACCACCAATGGATATATGCCATTCCCTGGTTCACAGACCATTTATTGTAAGACCATGAATCAGCAAGCACCCTGATGAAAGTGTTGCCCACTCAACAGAGCTTGAAATGTCTCCCAGCCCTGGCACACAACACTATTCTAGCCCAAGCAGCTTTTACAAAGAAACATCCCCTGGTAAGTAGTATACAACAATCCAGTTTCAGTACGTGTATCTAAACTTGGGGAAATATTCAGGGAGACATTATCAAGAGAACAAGGATTTTTGGAGCATTTGGAAAACTTTATACCAGAATTGTCTGAAATAACTGAAGCTTCAAAACTGTCTTAGGAACATTAGTTACAGAAATTGAAATTTTCTATTGAAATCCTGTTAATATCATCAGCCATAAAATTCAGGGGGAACATTTATGTCTTATTACTGTTGTGAACAGAAAATTCCTTCACCTGAAAATAACAACTCATTTCTGTGCTGGCGATCAGAAAAGTTCATGCTTCTATTTTTAGTTTTGTACCCCTTTGTGTTCTGCCCACTCTTTCTTCTCTTTTCCTCTTCTTTTTAACTTCTATCCAATTTTTCAAATGAAAAAATGGAAAAGCAGTGAAAAAAAAGTAGGGGGGCTCTTTCGCTTCTTTCCTACCGTTTTTTTAATCATACCTTCCTTTTCTCCAGATAGGAAAAAAAAGACAATAAACGTGGTTAAAGGATCATGAAATGTTATCTGTAAGTGTAATTCTAAATATCAAGAATAGAAAATTCTTTTGGGGGTTTTGTAGGAGAAAACAATGCTTTGCCTGTGCCTCCCCATTCTGTGAGAGCTGTGGGGCGTGCCCCATATTTCAGTGGTGTCCCATCCATCCAGAGGCCTCCTCAGCAGCCCTGGACAGACGTGTCTGGTTGTGTAAAAGCAGCTCAGCACCTTCATGTCACCTGAGATTCCGCAGGTGACTGGGCAGGGAGTGTTTTGGGCAGCTTCACACAGGGCAGAGCTGCCTCTGCCTCCTCTCTGCCAGGAGTGCCCGGCTTTTGGCTGGCTTGGCTGTTCCCCACTGCCATGGCTGGAGCCCGAGAGCTGGCATTTCCATCCAAACCCCTCTCACGTGCACTCTCCTGTAACAGAGCCACTCCAGAAAGCATCCCCAAACCATACAGGTTAAGATGTAATAATCAAATCGGAAACTTTCTGGCACTGCTTTTCTACACACTAAATCCTCAATAACAGATTAGCACACCAGAGCCTCTGAGCAAACATAATGACTCCTTCCCTGTGCTCCCTCCCCTCAGCAAACCTATGGCTGGAAAACCTATAAATGTGCTATTTCAGCTGTTTTAAGCAGCTTATCATGATTTTCTGAAAGTCTGGCCTCAAGACTCTGGATCCCCTTCTTAATAACATTTAATGCTACCATTATGTAATTGAATCCATTTTGTCTGTGTGGTGGGAATATTATTAAACTCTAATTCATTTCACTGTCTTGATGCACTTGGACTTTTAGGTCCAAGACTGGAATGTCTAAAGCTTTAAGGAAAAAGAAAGGAAAAAGAAAGGAAAAAGAAAGGAAAAAGAAAGGAAAAAGAAAGGAAAAAGGAAAGGAAAGGAAAGGAAAGGAAAGGAAAGGAAAGGAAAGGAAAGGAAAGGAAAGGAAAGGAAAGGAAAGGAAAGGAAAGAAGAGAAGAGAGAAGAGAAGAGAAGAGAAGAGAAGAGAAGAGAAGAGAAGAGAAGAGAAGAGAAGAGAAGAGAAGAGAAGAGAAAGAAGAAAAGAGAAAAGAAGAGAAAAGAAAAGAGAAAAGAGAAGAAAAGAAGAGAAAAGAAAAGAGAAGAAAATAAAATAAAATAAAATAAAATAAAATAAAATAAAATAAAATAAAATAGAAAAGAAAAGAAAAGAAAAGAAAAAAAGAAAAGAAAAGAAAAGAAAAGAAAAGGAAAGAAAAGAAAAGAAAAGAAAAGAGAAACCTAACCATCCAGCACCTTCCATTACCAGCCTGAATTTTTTCCACAAAGAAGAATTATCAGTTCCTTTATCACCCCTGTTCTTATATTTCTTATTTTTTACCATATGTGCACAAAGCCCATAGGGCTCCTATTCATTTGTCAGAGCTTCATCCTTTCCTGATATGGGGAGATTCTTCATTATCCCGATTTGCTGAGTCTTAACTTTTTTGCCAGAGAATTTTTGGAAATGCAATCATGTCAGGGATGGTACTTTTTTACATCTGTTGCCCCCTCCATATTAAGTGCTTGGCTTGTGGCCAGCCATCTTACAAGTAGCCATATTATTATTGAAACCACATGCTCATTAGTGAGGCTGGCACTGGCTCAACAACCACTGTCCGAGGCTAACATTATATTCCATTATATCCCAGACAACAGGACAGTGTAGCATACAGTTTGCTCAGAGGAACAAACAGTCCCAGTTGACAAAAATCTGAATCTTAAACTGTCAGAAATGCAATTCATTTTCTGTCTCTCTATGTGGGCTCTAGTAGTTCAGAGAGAGATGTGTTTTGAAAGAAAATACTCTACCACTAGCTTATCTTCTTGATTTTTAATTTCAAGGTTTGCAGGGACAGCAGGAGTTCCTGGGCCCTTCTCTAGTGGGTTTAATCACTTTATCCCTTGGGAGGCATGCAAGAGTATTTCACTTAATATACAGGAATGACTCATGATCATTGCTTTCAATTAGGAATGTCCTCTGGGATTTCTGGGAACGGTGTTCTCTTGGTTGGGGGAGGGAAAAGAGGATAAGAGGAAGAAACACAGACAGAATCAGACCAGTTCAGACCAACTTTTCCAAGAAATACATTTCAAAGTGGGTAAGCTCCCACTTTCTCTCATCCATCCAAACTATTTGCCTTGCCCAACATAATTACTGGCACCGCTCAATAGACATCAGTTTCTTAGCTTAAAGCAAGGATTTCTGTGAACTTCATCTTGCACTGAAGCCCTTGCTTGTTTATCTTTGATAACCATATAAAACAAGGTCAGAAACCTCACAGGCTTGAAAATGGACTGGGACATTTTCAGTGTTTCTTTTCCTGCTGGAAATAGCTGCAGCTGAAGGTCAGTTCCTGTTTCTCCTGCTGTAACAGGTATTACACCCATGGCTGTGTGCATAGAGTCTCAGGTGCAATATAATATTTCTCAAAGACTTCTGGACTGACTTAAGTTCAGTGATTTCTCACAGCAGTAACCTTATTCCATTAAACTACTTTCATGCTGGTGACTGTGACTTGCAGAAATACACAGGGTTGAGTCCAACAGTTTTTAAGGTCCATACAAAAAAGCAAGACCATCCCAGCCCCATCTGAAACATGAGAGGAAAACACTTTCCTTGGTTTCAAGCGTACTTGATCTTGTATGAAAGTACCATGTTCTGTTCCCAGAAGCACGGGTAAACTTGCATATATCATAACTCTGAAGAGAAATAAAGGCTTACACAAGAAAAGGCCATTATAAATTCCTGCAGTTCAGAGTTTTATAGAGGCAAGACCCATTTGCAAATACAGACTACGAGAAGATAGCAAATAAGCTCCTTTTCTCTGAGGAAGGGAAGGGTTAACCCTGACAAATGACATGCTAAATTTAGAGTAATTTTTGCATGTGGTTGCATGTCTAGTTGGAACGAGTCTGCCAAAACTCATTTTACTTATGACCCTTTACAGCTAGCAGAGAAAGAGGTCCATTGTTTTCTTTGTATTAGTGAGATTAAAAACACAGTCCCCCCAACTGAAAAGGCAAGCACTGGAAGCACTGTCTGAGGCAAAAAGAAGCATTTTTAATTCTTAATAAACCACATACAGACACACATCTATATGTGCGCATCCAACACATGCAAGCATGTGTATAGCCTAGGGGGCCGGATCTCGTTCTATAAGCAGCTACGTGCCATGTGGGTGAAAACAAAATGAGAGAAAGAGGGATGCATCTCTCGCTGGCCACCCTTACTTCAAAAGCTGTGGCAGAGTCTTCCCCTCATAACAGGCCTTTGGGAGGTGCCTTGTATGGAGGGTCTGTTACCGCGTCTGTCTACCCTCAACCAGATGTGACTGGGGAGAGATGCACATGTGCCACCACCCTCCTGGCACAAGTAGCAGGGAGCAAAGCAAATGAACTGAGGATGGCTGCTCTTCCTCTCCAGAGCAGCAGCACATTATGTGGAGTGAGAGCAAGCTCTGCAGGTCCAGCTAGCCTCAGCAAAGAGGCAAGCATTCATCCACTTCATCTTCGGCTGAGGATGGGATCAGTTGGATGTAGATGTCTATGTTTGACCTAGTTACCACAGGACTCATTTGGCATTGGGGCGGAGGGGGGAAACAGACACTTTTGGACACGCTTCATCTTGCTCTAATGCAGAATGTCTTAAATAGATCTCCATGGGCTCTCGGGGGAGCTAGATGACTAACACAGGTGTGGACGTCTCTAGGCTTGACATCAGCAGCTAGCCAGGATGAATCTCACCCTGGATATTTCACTGCTCTTCGTATTTCTTTGCAACAGGTAGTCTTTGCCTCCTGCCTGCTCCTGATGAGGAGCTGGCCTTGGCCCTCTCAAATCTTGCTCTAGCTGGCAAAACTCCTGGAGGAGCTCTCCCAGGGTACAACCAGCTAGAAAAGGAGTCAGTCTCTCGTGAAAAATAGCAGAACAGCTGCACAGCTTTTCTGTGAGGAGCACAGTGGCTGAGCAGCAGGACTGTAATAACTGTCTCTACCTACACAGCTCTTCAGTTCACTGTCAATGGTAGAAAACTCATCCCTCTTTCCTCTCAGGGTCAGAAAACTTATCTTCTGGCTGCAAGAGGTATACATTTAGATGAAGTGCCTGTTTTTCCTTTGAGCTATTGAGAGCACTCAGTGACATTGGATGTGTCTTTCCCAGACATTTAATGCACTTGTACACATAACACTCTCATGGAAACAAGGTAAAGCCGATAGAAAGAAATAACATCTTGCATCATACCATCTGAAATGGTTAGGAAAAAAACAGATGAGGTACAGGAGCTGTTCAGTAGTTCAGAAAAGGAGGCAGCAAACTTCAAAACTAAATCTGGAATGCAAACAATTGCTCTGAATTTGGCTATGTTAGTCAGTGAGGTGATTTGAGAGAGAGGATGGTTTCTACCAGTTGTGCAAAAAGTTATGTTAGTGAGAAGAGAGGTCCCTTTGAGACAGACAGTCAAAGAGAGAGAGGTAATTATCACCAATATAACACCAAAGGGTTAGTTGGAAGGAACTGGAAAATTACAATGTGCACAAACCTACTTTTCAAGCAGTTTAGGCAGAATTTAGTCACCCATGTCCAAATATGTGATCCACAAAGGATTTGCTTAATCCTTCAGATGTCTGAGAGTCTGTAAGAGCTTGAGTTTGGACAGGAAAGCTTACTTTGGCGTCAACATTTCTGCTACAAAGCATGCCCAGTGGAACCATGATACTGGCTGAGCCAAATACTTTTTCTCCATCTCTGCCAAAGACTGTGAGATTCATGGATTGTGCCTCAGTTCACGGATGCTGAATCCAGTAAACATGTTCAAAGCGCACCTAAAGTTCCCTGACAGTCATGAAAGCCTGAGATACTTTCATTAACAGGGGTGGTGGTGAAAGTCTTATACATAACAGCTCAGCAGTTAGCCTGTGATTTCCTTGAAGAGCAAGAGAGAGGTAAGTTCCCTTGTCTTAGGGTGCTCAGACTCTGTATCACCCCCTCCCATGAAGGAAGTCACCCAACCGTGGACCACATAATTGCTTGTTTCCCTGGGAGGCAGGTGGAGCGGCTCCCACACCTCCTGATGAAGATAAGCCCCTGTGCTAGATGGAAAATGAGAATTCTTGAGGCCAGAGAAAGGACAGGCTGGGCTCTGCAGTATTCTGCTCCGGACACTTTCCCCAGCAGTGGGGACTCCTGAACTGTAGTTCTTGAAAGACTTAGGTTCAGCTCAGCCAAACCAGAAGGACTTCCGACTGTACACAGCTGCAGAGTTGTAGGAACCTAAGAGCTTTTTTGGTGCCTGGTGACAGTCTAAATCATACATTAAGTGTCCACATCCTTCTTTGGATTTTGCCCTAGGGGGTCTATAGATATGTATCGATGGCAGAGGCATCTATGGACCAAGAGGTCTTGGGATCTGTGAACATTCTTGCTGACAAAGAGCTACCACACAGTTAGGTCCTGACCCTGATGCCTCATTACTCTGTCTTTCCCTTATGCCAAACTCAACAGCCCACCAAAGTCCAGCAGTTGCCAGTGGTTTTGAGAGGTGCTGATGGCTGCACTCCTCAAAGCACTGGCATGGAGAGAGGGGCACCAGCACATCTCCTTCTTCTCCACCCTCCTGAGACACCTTCCTTTCACTTCAGATGGTTGTCAGTGCATGATCAGGGACGCCAAACAGTCTCCAGATGCATCAAAACCACGTTCAGTGAACAAGAGGAAGTTTTTACTTGTCTTCCACCCAGTATAGAAAAGCTTAGTTTTCTTCTATTTATTTATTCATAGTTAAGATCCCATAGGTATCTCCACTACACAGAAATTTCTGTACTTCTTTGATACCCTCTATCTTCCTGATCTCAGTGATATCCCAGAATAATGACTTTCATAAGTTAAATATATGTTGTGCAATTCATTTTATCAATTTTAATTTGTTGTCTCAGTTTCACTGAGTGTTCCCCTGCTTTTTTTGTGTAAGGAAAAATGGTAAGGAGGAGCATCTGATTTATCTTCCTAGTTCTATTAACTAGCTTGGATAGCTCTACCATATACTTTTCTTTTTCATTTCCTCTCTAAATGATCCCAACCTTTTCAGTCTCTCTTCATATGGAAGTCATTCCATGCCTCCAATCTTTTTTTATTGTCCATCTCCCTATCTAGTTTTACTGTTTTCTCTCCAGGGCAGGGACACCAGGGGCGAGCATGCCGTTCCAGGCAGCTGGAGGAGTACCATTTGTGCCATGACACAGTGGGATATGGTGGTCTCCAACTGTGAATTCCATTTTGCATTTGAGCCTCCATTTTTGTACGACATGCTGAATGTGTCTAACCCTGAGCCAGGATGTGGAAATGCGCTCCAGTACAGCCCACTGTCAAGGAAAGGTATTAGACGCTACCCGAGAAAGCCATTTCGTAGCAGTCTGGACCCAACAACTGCAATTGGCTTTGAACTGTTGGCCCAAACCCAAAGGAAAAATAGATTTTAAACAGAAGGTGCTGGCATGCCTGGTGGATCTGCAGCTTCGCAGCCTCTGCACATGGCAAGAGGAAAGACGTTTTGCTTAGCTGGAGATATTGCTCTCAGCAGTATTAACTGCCCATTGCCACACGATGGTAGGAAAAAGAAACCCCTCCTGTTCTGACTGATGGACAAATCTCAGATTCATCAAAAAGGTAAGGGAAAGGTGTAGTCTCCAGCTATTTGTCATGAGGCAAAGTTTTATGCTGACTTTGAAAAGAAAAATGAATGTGGAAATCCCATGTGGCAAGGAAGAGTCTCCAGACTGGCTAGAAATAGTAAGGGGACTAGAATGCCTGTGGTTTAAGCACAAATTTGATCCAGTATGGGTCTGGTGGACACCACTTTGCATGATGGATCCATTATATTTTACATTGTAGCTTTTATTCATACCAACTTTTTCTCTGTTGTCTTGGTTTTTGAAATCATTGCTGCACACAAGTCTCTCTTTGTAGCAACCAAGGCTCTCCCAGCCAGTCACAGCATTATATCTTGCTTTGCCAACACAGTCCATGTGACAGGACATGGGCTGGCCCTGCTCACAAGACATTTCTATCCAGCCCTACGCTGCCCTTTCTCAGAGGAGACACTGTTTGGAGAGTACTGCCCCACCAGATGTGGTGGCATCCCACATCCAGAGGCTTGCCTGCTACTTGCTGTCTCCACTGCTCCCATCCCATCTCCCCAGGGCATTGGAGGCACCTGTCCAGTTTCACATGTGCAGAGCACAGCACAGACAGCTATGCTACACTGAAAGCCAATCAGCCTGGTAAACACATTTTGGAAATGGGAAAGGGCTCTACCTGCAGAAAAGGGAGGCTGCCACCCACTGAAGGCCTTCTGAAGCTTTGGACAGAACCCTTGAAGCTCTGGGTGGAGCATTGTACTGTGCTGGGGAAAGAGATGGCATATAAGGGCTGTCATTTGGACATCTAAGAACTGCCTCAGGTCCTTCATGAATCACCCCAGGAAAGCATCTTCATGCCTCTCTAGGTTCTTCTATACTTAATCCTGAGCCTTTTATTCATCTTGTTGCCCTTTCAGATGATGAAGAAGATCCTCTGAAGACTCCATAATGTTCCACGTCCACAAGACCCACCCTACCTCCATCTTTGCCTTGTCCTGCCACATCACTTGCAACCTCAATAGTCAACCAAGTGCATGACAAAGAACAACAAAATTGTCAGCTAGAAACTTATGGAAGAGGAGCGGAAGAGGTCACCTCAAGGCTTCATAAAAGCTGAATCAAAAGCAGAAGTGTAAGCGTGAGTGCTCTGGCCACTAGGAAAGGCAAAGGCTTTGAGGCTTGGATAGAAGAGCAGAAGTGAAAGAGGGAAGTGTTTTCCAGGTAGCAGAGGCAAATGGGAAGACCAGAGGGAATGGTAATGGATGCCTTGTACCCTGTAGTGGGAAGCTGTTCTTGGCTCATGACAGTAGGTTGTTACATGCTTTGCACACTTAGCAAATAAAAATTTCTTTTCCTTTCAGTTATTTTCTTCCTCTGTAGTGAGGCTGGACAATTGTTTCCAAAACACCTATATTAGTGACTGACTTTGACTGGTCAGGTTTTTTTTACTATTTATGACTAAGTTAACAAACTGAACAGTGAGTCCTTCCTATTTCACAAGAAGAACTGGAGACTCATTTCAAATCACTGGATTTACCAAATTAAAGCAAGTGAAGAACAACAATAAAAAGCAGGGATAATGAATCCCAATGTGCACTTACTTGGACAATTCTCATTGCACTGTAATTATTTAATATGCCATTGTATAATTTATAGAAAAAGCAATGCCTCCATAATGCAAGTCAAAATTACAGCAGTTTGTCTGTTACTAAGTATTTGGTGACACACAGAGTGAAACTAGCTTTTCTGCTGCCCTGCCTTGTGCCAGGCAGTGTAAAGGAAGAAGGGTCCTGCATCCTCTGGCATGGGTTACCTTACACATGAGGGGTAGAAAAGCAAAGTCCAGGGAAAAAGTTCCTATGTCTGAAGGAAATGCCAGGACAGAAAAAGAGGTGACGCTTTTCCTGTCATGGCATTAGTGGGCTCATCTTCATGAACTGAGAAACATCTCTTCGCTAGAGCCATGAAAACACTGGGGCTGGTGAAAGGCATTGGTGATTAACAGTCACCTCAGATGCCTCACTCTAAAATTCAGACCTGTGAAATCCCATTGAACTTTTGGATAGCTCTAGGGGCAGTTTAGAGCAGGCTTCTCCAGAACTACCTTCTTCTCCAGGCATGTTGGATAAATCCATCTCACCACAAATGTGGGTGGAAGAAGCAGCAATTGCAACGGTACCACTGCCTCCTTTGTGCATGAGCTCAGTGGGAAGAATATTTATCACATTTATAATAAAGAGGGTTCAGTGTCCTCTTCTGAGGGAGTTCAAGCCTCCTTGGAGGGAATTCAGACACTTGATCTGGTGATCCTGACCAGGAGGCAGTGAGATTGTTTCTCCTAATCCCTACAGCCCAACTAATACATCCTGGCTACAGGGAGATGTGGGGATAGCACAGGAAGCAAAATTGGTGGTTTTATTTCTTGCATATGTCACATGCTTCTGGATAAGAGGTGGACCAGGGAACAGCACTCTCATTTTCAAAATATTCACCTGCTTTTTTCTGGAGAAAGGATTTGAGAGCTAGTCCCAAACCAAGAACCTGAATTTCAGTCTATCGCATCATCACAAGAGAGGTAGCAGGCATCTCTTCTCCATTTACAGTCTGATTTGCTAACCCAGAGACTGCAGGATTCATTTCACATCCACAGGCTCAGTTTGGCAGGAGAAATAAACCCTGTGCCCTCAGCACGGCCACCTGCACTGTGAGAGACTCAAATCTGCTCCATCAAAGCAGGAGCTTGCACCAGGGTTTCTCACATCCCTAATAACTAGAGAGCTAGGGGGAGTCTCTTCTTTCCTCTAGATCTTCCTAGAGGATCCTTAGATCCTCTAAGATCTAAGCTGTGTCCCAAGGCAGAAAGGCTGGAGAAGACCAATGTCCACCCCCAAACTCTGTGGAGGAGGGTGATGAGTTCCTTCCCTGGCTATTCTCAAGCTGATATAGGCAGACTGAATTTGTCATAGACCTAAAGTCAATAGTGCCTGGCTCTCGGTTACATTAAAGTTACCTTATAAACCCTAGCAATGTAGAGAGGCTCAAAGTTTAATTTATAACCTAGCTGAAGGTGTTTACTTACACTGACCTTAGTGTAAATGGGAATCAGCCTCATAGGCTCTGTAGATCATTAGTGCTTGTGTCAGAAAACACCCACACTTGATTTGAAGGAACTACTATTAGCCAAGAAATCACAAGCAATAATTCTCCTTTAATAGAAACGAAATAGCTCATACTCATCAGACCAGACAATCTTCATCAGGGGGCAAGGGCTGTAACCACCTAGTCTGTAGTAGAGATTTCCAATTGCTGGTGAAAACTCCTACAGAATTGCCAGACAACATTTATCAGCACACACAATGAAAAAAGATTAATTCCATGGAGACAAATATTTTTGGCCCATATTTTTCTATTAAACCTGATGAGGAGGGTGAGGGGGAAGTATCTTTCTTCCCTACTGTCTCTATCACGTACAAGGGAGTATAAACCTGTTTGATACAGGAACACTTTTCTCTGACAGTTATCTAGTGAGCTAGTAAAGACAATAACAGGATTAAATGTACTGTTTGAGATTTGAGATTAAGAGGTTATTTTATATTTTGAAAGCTAAGCTAAGCAACATAGCTTTACCATGTACAGAACAGACCAGAACTTGTCTGCAGTCAGTGCCTTGAGGAATAGACTCCTTCTGGCAATCCTATTCAACAATGCAAGAAACACCTAACTGCCCGAACCAAGAAAGNACGACACACAAACAAAGCCTTTCCAAGCCCATCTTTACCTTGCAGAATCTGTCCCCATTGCTCTGTTCACTGAAACACACAAATGGAAAAAAAAAAAACCAAACTTCATATCGACCCATTTAGAAACAGTCAGACAGGCTTTGGATGTTCCTGTTTAACCAAACTATTGCCTTAAGAAACAAGCTTTGCTGTCATTTTAAGTCCTGGCAGATGCAGTAAACATATTTGGATCCAAACCACGTTATATTATGTGTGTGCCTTACTGTGGATCAAATGCATTAGTGTTTTCGTAATGTGTTTTACACAAGAAACAACGATAACACATCCTTTTTGCACATACTGTAATGAGGCTGCAGATGAATATATGCACAGAAACCAGAAAAACATCTATATCTCTGTGCTCATAATCAGTTTATCATTCTCTCATATCAATTGTAAAACTGCAATGAAATTAATTAGAAGCAGAATGATGCCAAAGCTGCAACATAACCTTGTCACTTCTGCATGAGGTCCTGAAAATATTCATTCAGGTGTGGACAGAAATTTGGCCTGACCTGTGTTTGCAAATCCTCTTGCATTTACTTTTTGTGAGTACTTGAACCTGCTACTTTTATAGCAAGGAATGTTCACCAAAAATCACCTAAAATTAATATTGTGGAATATTTGTACAAAGTCAAGTTGAGACTTGTAATGGAGAGAAATTGCACTGGAAAAAAGATTCTGAATGTTAAACATACTCGTTTAGGGAACATTCTTTGCATCCAGCCAAAACAGCTTGAATTTCAAGTATCAATATACTCATGACCAACAGATTGCAAACAAGCTACAGACCAAGAATTATTCATAGAAATTATTTGATGAATCACTCTGAATAAATTTCAATAATGATCAAATGAAAGAAAATTGTGGTCAGATGATGGAAACTTTGCGAACAGAAAAAGGGAGGTGAAATTTATTGAGTTACTTATTAGGAACTATTTGTCCAGTTCTGCCTGCTACCACAGCGTAACGGAAAAGCTGTAGGAAGCATCTGTGGAGCAGATGAAAAAGTAGGTAGAGGAGTCCTTGTCCTGTTTGCCTGCCACAAAGTCCATTCAGTCGCGACAGCTATGGTAGAAATATAGCTGCTTTTGCACCGCCAGCACAGGGCAATGTACACCATTGAAGGAAACTACATTTTTAACTGAAAATAAAAACCTTTTTTTTTAAATTTTGCCTGTGGAAGGATACAAACCATTTCAAAAATACCAAATTCTCTGAGCACCATCTTTTAAACTCTCTTTTCTGCTTGTTATTACAGAAAAGCTTAGCTGATTCAGTAGAGTCCTAACAGTTTTAAAGTGGTATAAGGAAGATCAAAATTTGGTCCTTAGTGGAATTTAAGTAATTTCTACCCAAGCAATTGCTACCCAAGAAAAGAATTGGATCCTGTTCTGAATACATCTGAAACCTGGTTACTTTTGATTGAGTGACTAATAGGGAAGATATATGCTCTCTCTGGAGCTCACATCCAGTTCCTCAAGAGGCTCAGCTTTTCTCACATTTACTTTCAGTATATGGTACCTCTTTCCTTCATCTAAGATCCTTGGCTCTGTACAAATATCTATGCATAAGGAAGGGAGATGTATCACTGTTGACAATAAAACTGCAATGCAAAAATACAGCAAGCACTTTGGTTTACGAGTGCAAATAAAACATTTCACTTCAACACACTGAGGATAGATTTATTTTCACTTGCTTCTTTATGAAATGGCTCCCTATACCACCGCGTACATTTGCACACACATGCAGGCAGATTAGAAAAGAAATCATGCTGGTTCTTGGTTACCCCCAGAACTGCCAGAGAGTTAATGTATGGTCCAAGAAGAGTTTTCAAATGGAATTTTAACCTTTTCTTCCAACAGAGATTCATGGATTCGATTCCTGTCATCACTGAAGCCAACAACAAAACTATTGTTTATTTCTGTGGGAAAAGGATCAGGTCCCTTATTTGCAATTTTGGCTTTTTTCAGAATAGTGTATTTTTTTATTAAAAGGAAATAAATCCCTATCTGCATTTAATCACACAACTAGCATGAAAATGAACTCAATGAATAAAAATGTCAGGAGTGGGAAACGATAGGGTTCTCTCTTAGCCAAGTTTTCTGTCTAAAATTAGCCTGCCTTTCTGGATTTACTGCTGTTATTAAGTGAATGTCCTTTTGACAATAAAGCAGTGCTTCTTGGATTTAGACAGTGTTGTGAAGAATATGATAAAGTGCTCTGTGATGTATGACTTTGATTGACTCGGGGGACCTTACTGTTTCGATGCTGTGGTCTGTTCTTTGTTTGCTAGATGAAGACTTTCTGTTCATTTAATACTCAGTTCAGGACCAGAACTTGGAGAAGGATGTGTGTAAAGATGTAGAGTACCTTGTTTCTGCCATGCTAACATGATGAATTATAGTGTATTAAGGAAGTGTTGACACATGTGGGAATAGGCTCTTGACATGCTTGCCAGTAATTAAGGCACATTGTATGTAAAGTCACTAAAAAAAGTTGGAGGCTTATTCTTTGTTATAGGGATGGTTTGCCAAGTGGTGTTATTCATAGTCTTGATGGAAAATACTTGTATCTTCAAAATTGTTGTGGTTCTCACAATAATGAAGGCAATAGACAGAGATTCGTTAGTATGAAAATTTTTAATGTTTCCAATAGTCGGATAGGTAATCATTTTCCTGACAGAGAGGAAAAAGTGCGCTAAGACCAGTGCCTCACTGATAAATCACCTGAGCCCTACCAAAGCGGTCACTGGCCTTGAGGAGCTGTTACTCAAGTGCAAGGGTCTCTGCATCCTCTGCACGCCCCGAGCCTACCCCTGAGACCTGCTCTCCACCTGCACCTCCTTGCACTCACGGCCAGGGCCATGAATTCTCTGCCACCGGCTCCCTGCCAGCTTGCCAAGGGCAGTTTCCATGCCCAGAGGAGGGAGACAATGAGTGCCTCGCAGGGAGCTGCAGCTGCCCTCCCTAGTCCCCCCACAGACCACAGGGGCTCAGCCACAGCCTCTGAGCGCAGCCCTCGTGCCCACTGCAGGTTGCCCCCTCCTCGCCCCGGGACATCACCTGTCCATCTCGATGGACCCCGTGCAGCTCTGGGGCCCAAATTTCCTCCAGGCTTTATACTGGTAAGATAAGCATATTACTCCATTGGACACCTTGTGCAGGGCATGGATCAAGCTATCCACATGATGCTTTACGTTATCCTGCTACCCTGTGCCCATTCCGGAGAAGTTTGTCCAATTCTCTGTGCTCCAACTGGATGAACCTGCCCATTTCCTACCAACCCGGGCACCAGTGCCACTGACATGAGGCTCTCGCACGGCCCAAGAAAGATTTAAACCTCTCCTTGGCTTTGTTCCTATCATCAGTGAAAGGTGCATGCCTCTCCATCACTTTGAGGGGCAGGGTCCAGCAGGGAATTAGCATGGTACCAGTTTCCTTAGCTTTCCCCAGGGTGACTGTTGAGCTCATTGTAATGCAGACCGGCCCTATCCTCACTTTCTTGCTTTACGATATTTTGCTTCCTTTCCTTCTGAATAATTTTCTTGAAGACTGAAAAGAAATCATGAGAGGTTTCAGCCAACTCCCTGCTAAATCCTAAGATATACCCTATTTAGATAGTTTTTAAATGTGTAATGCATGCATTTAGCAGAAAGGTTTTATTCAGGGAGTTGGCAATTAGTGTTTTGTAAATGCTGAAAAATTTGGGCTGCAGAGAGAATTTAGTACTTGATTCAAAATTGCAATACACCACCAAAGGACAGACATTAGAGAGATGGAAGAGAGCTCACAGGCTGCCAGTTACTCAAGCATTTAGTATGAATAAATGCATATCTCTCAATGTAAAATTTCTCAACAATACTGTGTACAAGTGTAACTGCTGAATACATCTCACCGTACTTAACAAGTCAAACCGCACCGATATTGATTCTAAAAAGCGCACGGAAATATGGTGTAGCAGGTGTCACAGGTCTGTGCCTATGCAGGCATGGTTTGGCTCCCCAGAAAATGTGACATTCTGTGATTCATAACCATTCTTGCATGTTGGGGGTAACACCATTCATTTATAAAGCAACTGGCACTTTCACAGACAGCACAATCAAGCAACAAACTTCTCATGAGACAAAAGTAAACTGGAAATTATTTCAAAGGTGCCTTTTAGTATTTCTTTCTTCCTTTTCCACCCTCTGGTATGCACTTCAATATCAGAACTTTTCCCAGAAGATTTCCCCTTCAGTTCTGTACTTAGATATGAATCCCAAAGCCTATCGATTTATCCAAAACATTTAATTCAATTAATTGTATTATTTACACTGCCAAGTTCCTTTATATCTTTCCATTGGCCAGCATAACCTCCACAGAGTATACCAGCCAAATATATAAACTCTACATATGTTTCTACTAGAGCAACTGGCCTCACAATTAAGTCAAATTAGTTCTTACTCTCAAGAATTTAATCACATCTATCATAACACAGTCAGTAAATCAGAGTTTTATTTCTCTCCTTTTTTTTCCTACCTCACTAGAGATTTACTTTGACATTCAGCTCCTGGGACTATATGAACCTTCCAGCTCTTTAAGGAAATGATAAAAAGAAAAGGATGGACAGTAAAATAAAATCCCAAATGGTGCAACAGAGATAGGTAGGGAACGATATCACTGCTTCTCACAGTACCAGATCCAAGGGGCGCCCATTAAACCATGAGGCAACCAGTTCAAGGCAAATGAAGATGTAGTTTTTCATGCAGTACAGGCCAAGTCCCATAACTGATTGCAAAAGAGGTTTGTGGAAGGCAAAGGTATAAGAGTGGTCAAAAAGGGATTATCCAGATTAGTGGAGAATAAGCCATTAGTGGCTATAAAAATGATGGCTTAGCTGCAACCTGAGACAGACTACGGGAAGGGTGAAGGGGGGAAGCATCCCTGCAGCCTGCCTCGCTCTCCACTCTTCCCACTCAGCCACTGTGTACTCCTGTTCAAAAAACTATTAGCTTATGGTGGCTTTTGGTCTGACCCAACCAGTCTGGCCGTCCTAACTCTGCCGTATTTTCAGCATGAAGTTGTTATTTTGGGTGGCTCATTGCACAAAGATGCTCGACTTTAAAAAAAAAAAGAATGAAACATAATATAGACTGTTATGTTGTGGAAAGGCTGAAGATGTGCTCTCGTCTACAGCTCTGGAGTCCTTTTTGATCCTGTTTAACAAGACATAGAAGACATTTAAAAGATTCCAAATGCTGCAATGAAAATGATTCAAAGAATTAATAGCGTGGGAGGGAATTTCTACAGGAGATATAAGTAAAAAAAGAATAAACAGGACCATTTATTTTACAATGGACAAAGGAAAACATGTGTTAGAGATATATAAAATACAGTGTGTGTAGAAGTCCAAGAGTACGTTTCTATCCATACTCTTCTAGAATAAAAAAATGCACTCAAAATGAAACAAAATGCAACAAGTGAAAGAAGACAGATTTGTTTGCAATTCCCAAATACCTTTTGAAGATTAATGCTACCACATATCTTTGAAATAAATATACCCATAGCAAACAGATTTAACTGTTTTCTTAGCAAAGAGCTTTTTCTGTTCTGTTTGCTCTTAAAGCGTTTCAGCCCTGTTTTCACTTGAAAAAAATCAGTGCCATTGACATTTTTCATTTTTCAAACTAAATTTTGAAATGCATTTTTAAGCCATATTTTTTTTAACAGTCAGAATGAGAGTTAAGGGAGAATCTTATTTCCTCTCAGCTGGCATTGGTTTTCCCATGCTTTTTTGTTCGGCATTGGGCTGTTTCATTTTCTATGGGAAAAAGATTTTTTTCAAACTGGGCTAAACACAGAAACATCAACAATGTTGCAAGTTAACTTTCAAAAAATAATTTTGAATTTTATTTTCATAAAAATGAAAATGAAAAAAACAAGAGGGTGATACATGAGGGAATTCTTCATAACAGAGAATTCCTCTTTTGGAAATATCCATCAAAGTAAATGCTTTGAATTTACTTTAGTTCATAAGTTTCAAAAAGAGATTAGAGACAGAAGGAACAGTAGGACCATGCACATTGAGAAGTGGTTATGCAGAAGGGAAGGGCCATAAATAGGTATGGTTCTGTTTATCAGCCATCCATTAATTATTGGTTTAATGTAATACTAGAGAATAAGCAGGTAAGCGCAAAAAACTGAGTTATGAGTAACCTCCAAAGAAATGCTGTAGCTGCTGTCAGTGATGTTGGGATATTAGTGTAGATGAGCTATTAATAAAACACAACTTAGCAGCTCCTACATTTCTAGCAGGTATGTATGCCTAGTTTTGGGTTTGATCTTGTAATCTTTATTCAAGTGAATAAACAGTGCCCAACAAACAAAGAAATGCTAGTGGATCATCTCCTGGTGCTCACACTTGGACTTTATTGGGTCAAAACTTTAACTGAAGGTAGGGAGAGTTTTGCCTGAGTAAAATCCAAGTGAGGACTTCCAGGTCTGTCCCAGTGGGACTGCTCTCAGGAGTAAGGGTTGAATTGTTATACCACAAAATACCAGCTGTAGTTACGTTAACCAGGATAAAGTTTCAAGGGGTATCCAATCCCAATGCCTCAATGTAAAGCTAATCACCAGCTGGACTACAGAACAAATTTCCCCTCTGGTATAATATCGCACAATTATATGCATTATGAGGGTTTAAAATCTGGCATTGGCTGTGCTATTGTTGGAACTTGGATAACCACTCTAGTTCCAACAAGAGGCCATTCATCTGCACTAATTTGTAGGTTAGGGAAGGTTTAAAATAGGAAGTCTTTTCTTATGCAAATAGGGACATAGTAAAAAACCAGGGGCCTGCAAGCAGTGATCTGAGGCATCACCAGATCACAGAGGATGAGTGTCACCAGGCCCACGCACCAGGGCAACCTTCAAAACCAGGCTTTCATGGCACCCTAGTGTAATAAAAACCTTAAGGCTGGGCCTCTACACAGGGATGAATTTAACTTAGATTTTGTATCCAGTTTCTAAAATATTGCTAACAACCCTCCAGTCCAAAGAATTGGGAAGAAGCAATAAAAACAGAAATTAATCCTAATAAATTATTCTGCTGAACAACTGTTTTCCCTTTCATTGCTTTCCCTGGATTCACACATGACTGTATTTGAAGTATTCAGCAAACTCTTTGTGCAAACAATGAGCACTTTTGCTTTTGATCCATGTCTCTGGGTTGTTTCAGGGCTGTGCATTGGACATGTAACCACATGGCATCGGTTTGTTTTCTACGGGCTGTCCACTACAGCTGACTTTAGCCTAAAGCTACCCCAGAGAGAAAGAGGTTCCTCTCTGCCATATTGCTTAAAGCTATATCTCTTCTTGAAATCAGATCGTCTCTCTTCGCTGACCAGGTAGCTGGCTCCTTCCTTTCAGTTTTGAATTTTCCAGTGGAGGAATCATTCCCCTGTAGAAATCTTGCATATATTGCCTGCTATATATGCGCTTCCTGCCCTCAATCATGTCATGCACACTCCCTTGAACCCTCTGGTACCCAGGGATGATCACTTCCCTACATTATCAATAGCCTTTGGAAACATCCTGCAAGACTGATATGAATGGGCAGGATGATGAACCCAACCTCCTGTACTTCCAGCCTGAGCTTTTGCCCTCACATGTTTTCTGTATGCACAACCAAGATCAAGAGGGGTTTCCACAGTAAATACTAATGTACAGGTTTTCCATAGCTTCTCAAAAGGAGCTGAATGCAGGTCCCAGAGAAAGCGCTCCAAGTGGAAGATGCTCAACACCTTGTGGTCCCCTAGACAATGACCCCAAAACATGTTTCCAGCAGATATCTCCCACCCAGACTCCACAACGGGTGCCATCAGACGTAGCCTCTCCTGATGAATACCAACATGGGGTACCTTGAACTCTGCTTTCTCTGTACCTGCTGCCTCAAAGCGGGCTTTGAACAGAAATCACCATGTGGTTTTGCAGCTGTGCTGCTCAGCCCATGGTCTCACGTGCTATAAGCTGACATTGCAAGCCTGGGCATGATCACAGCTATCACCTCTTGCTGAGGAGGCATGAGAGGAGCAGAGCCCACAGCACCTCAAGCAGAGACACTGCAATCTGCAGCTCCTGGTTTAGTAAATGTTTCCTGATGGACCCACCTCATCTGTTGGAGAGGTGAAAGCAAAACCTCAGCTTCACGTCATCTGAGTGTAAACTATTAACACAGACCTGATTTACTAATTTTAAAATTAGCAGCAGCCTAGACTTGTCATGGGAAATTCTGATATTTCATGTAGATGAATAGGAAGATGGTGTCAAACTTCCTTGCAAGAAGAGGAGGCTGGACTCCAGATGCGATTTCATTCCTCCCCATGGCTGTGATTTGCAGGGGTGTATCACTCTGCAGGATTGCAGCACACTAGTCACACTTTCAGCTCCAGCTATTTCTACTCCTAAACACTGGAAACTCTTCCTGTACCACCTTCTTCTACCTACTTAAGAAAAGCAATCAACCTTCCAGAGTAAAATTTAAATGCAATGAAAAATGCTTTGATAGGTGCAAAGAATAACGAAAAACCTTTAGTAGCCAAGTATCAAGGCACCAAGTATGTATTCCCAGCTTATATCACTAAGTTTATAAACACATCAGATGTTATAAACACAATTCCCATAAGTGTAAGACAATAACCAGGGTAGACAAAAAAGATAAGGTCTTTGGCAATGATGCAGAATAGGGTTGTTTTGCAGTTGGGCGGAAAATGGTGTATTGGTGGATACACTGGATAACATTACAGTTCTAATTCAATACTTTATATCCCCAAAGTCACCAGGGTGTTTTTAGACAGCAGCCACAAAGATTAAGCATCTTACACAACTCTTCCAATGTAGTACACTCCTGCTAACGTCTGAGTTCAGCATGGCACAACATACCAGAAAACGAATCTTCTAGAAAGACAGTGTAGCACATACTAAACGTACTGAAAACTGAGGAGTCTCCAGACTTGATGAGCTTAGAGGTCTTTTCCAACCTTAATGGTTCTATGGTTCTCTGACTAACTCAATGGAGAGCTCCCTTACAGTGGGGATATTTTACAGGGGGCCCATTTGCATTTATTTTCGTTATTTAATATGTTTACCTGTGATTCAGTATAAAAAATCTACACCCATTCCTTGCAAAGTCTGCAGATGACACAAAAATCATGGAGTGGTAAATAATGAGAAAAGCAGATCTGTTCTACAAGCAATCTGGTTTGTACAGTAACCTGAGCTCACTAGAAAAATAAAACCAGCATATTTTATTGTACAGTTAAGCATAATTCTGCGTATCCCAGATAGTTTGTACACTGAGGATGTGGGCTATATTTTAGAAACAGAGACTTAGAAAAGGATTTAGAGGTCACGGCTGATAACCAGCTGAGCTGCACAAGAGTTCCCCATGCAATGCACTGATGAAGAGAGAAAATGTGATCTTGGTATGTGCAAGCAGGGGACTATAAAACACAAGGATGGAAAGGCAGATGCTCACTGTTCCTTGGAATATTAATAGTGGAAGGAGAGCAGGTCCAGCTCCGATATCTGTATTTTAAAAAACACTATTGACAAACTGGAAAGAGTTCAAGAAAGAATTACAAATATACTTGCAATTGGCAAAAGCTGTTAGTGAGATACTTAAAAAAAAAAAAAAAATCTCAATTCGTTTAATTTATCCAGTAGGAGCATGAATGGTGATTTGTCTGTGGTTTATAACAGAGCTGGCTGGATATTCTGTCTCAACAATAGAAAATGAAATTTCCACACAAATTTCTATGAAGAAAAAATAACGTTAATTTTCCTTCAGGACAAGCAAAATGAAATAGTTCACTGTAAGCCACTCCCCCTCAATTTGTTCTGTTCAAGGAAACTTTAAACTTCACCTTCTTGTGAATACATTTATCTGCGGTGTAGGTACCTGTTTTCTCCTACAGGCCAGCCACGGGGTAATTTGTCACTTAATTCAGAGTTGTATATAACATTACAGGAGCTGTAGTCCAGCCAAGAAGCCTCTGCCTAAGTTGAATAAGGATAACGTTTGTTCAGGCTATAATTCCCAGGAGCAATGCAGCATTATGGGAAAATGTTTGGTTTTAATATTGAACTGACACAAAAGAAAGCCCTGGTCAATCAATTCAGTAAATTCAAACAACAAGAGTCCTACATTAAAGAAAATGGTGTTTAGATTTGTTTGTTTGTTTGTATGTTTCCATTCTGGGTTTTCTTTATGTTAATAAGGCAGTTTTTTGGTATAATTTGGAGTGAAAACAAATGTTGACAAGTCGTATCTGCCTACTGTGTGAAAATTCCAAATTTTGTTCGGTCTTAGCTTGCAAGTAGCTGTATTATATTTCTGATACCAGGGGGATCTCTGAATCAGCAGACAGAGACACAACATCCAGTAGGTGGAATCCAACACTAGATTAATCCGAACTAGATAAATGCCAAGATTTTAACAAGGGAGGGAATTAAACACTGCAACAATTTATCTAGGAATGGGATAGACTCTCTACCATGTGTGGTATTTAAGGATGGGTTATCTCCCTATCTGTTCTAGCTGGTGATTCAATCCCACAGGCTGTGTTGTAATAGATAATAGCAAAAATCCCTCCAGCCATAACATAAAAAAATTCAGGAAGCAGCATTACAGGGAGAGAAACTGCTAGAAACCCTCTGTTTTCAGGGCCAGAGAACAGGGATGGTTATGTTATACCACTGAATACCTTCCCTTGTCCATCCATAACACAGCTTCAGTGTAATTAAACATTTCATAGAAATACCCTATAATTGCTCTGTGGTTTGAGGCCTGACTTAAATCTAGCCATCGTAACTGGTGCTCTCTGCCTCGTACTCGAGGAGCCTTTTCCTCATTTTCTTACTTTTCTGATGCTCAGTTCCCAAACAAATAGCCTTGCAAATGGCCTATTCTGGCTCCTGAACCGAAGGAGGACATTTAAAGCCTGATGAGAATGTTTTTAAATGATAGGTTTAATTAGCATATAAGTATTAAATAAGAATGCTGTACAGCCACTTCATAAAAAATTGAAGTGAAAATAATGCTGGCAACATCGCTAACCTCTAACAACGTCGCACTACGAGTTGAATCCTGTTTTCTGGGGGATGTTGACACAACAGGCAGAGATGAAAGCCTGCAATAAAAAGAGTGGGATATTCTAAGCTCAAGTTAATCCATCCAGAGAACAGGAAAACCTCTTTCAGTAACAAAATAGGCCTTCTTAAGGTCAGTAATAGCAGACTTCATCGACTGACAACAGCCTGCTGAACATAAAGGAAGTGTGACTTTTCCTTTTTCTTTGCTACGGCTCAATAGTTTTGTTTTAGCCTGCTGGTCAGCTTGTTTACAAGAAAAACCTCTTGTGCAAAGAGTATTTTTCCTTGTGCAACATATTCCGATATGCCAACTGAAATGACTCTGCACTCGCTGTGCTACTGGATAGCCTTTCACATGACAAAGCGTTGAAGCTACGTGTGCAGCGATACAGCAGGGGCTAGTTAAGGTTTCCAAATATATGGCATTTGAGCAGGGACCGGCCTCACTGTAGGTTTTCCCTCCACTATTGCCAAACAACAAAACGTTAAAAGCTCAGCAGTGCACAGCACCATTAAACTGACTGATGGCAAGAAGACGTCAGAAAACACAGTTCTGTAAATCTTTCCCTACACATATAAAAACAGGTCTCAGATTTCCCTGCCCCCTCCATACACATGCGTACACATGCATCTCATAATTTCCCCAGAAGCCCAAACAAATTGCATTACATTTGAAGCACTACCTCACAAAACAAAGCCCTGAACATCTTATTATTCAAATACTTGAGCAACGTTCATTATGAATTCTCACAACTAATTTCTCCCTTTTTGAAGCGCGGTAGGAAAATAACAGTCTCCCACTTTAAAGACGTGGAAACAAAGGGAAAAAAAGAGGCTGATGTCACCAGGGTTTTGGAGACAGAGCTTGTGTGAGATGCAGCTAGAGGCGAGGTCTCACGTATCTGGGAAAAACTCTCCCAAACGTCCATGGGAGCTCTTCACCCACAGCTGAGGAAACAATGAAAACTCAAAATTTCCCGGGTCTGGTCTCACTCTGTGCTCAGCCCAGGCTGCTCTAAAATTAGACCTGTTTTACAGACTCAGCTTCAGCTGCCGCAGGAAGCACAGGCAGCGCATGCCAGTCTTGCGAGATTATTATTAATAATAAGGGGGATGCAGTCCCAGGCCGGAGGCAGCCCCGCGCCCCAGCACGTGCAGTAGTCAGTCCCCACGCGGACCCGCTCGCCATCTGCGACGACTCAACAGAGCAAGGGTGGAGCAGTGCAAATGTTGTTATTATTAGCCCTCACAGGGGACTTTTTCATACAAGCTGTCCATTTGTTTGGTAAATCCGAAATGGCCAGCAGAAACGTACCGCCATCAATGATGCTCTTGTTGGAAAGACTTCCTCAGGCCCACTGTGGTGTTTCTAGGAGGAAAAGTCCCTCCTGGAGAAACCACAAGCCACTCCAGGTCCCACAGGAAGGTAGAAGATGAGGCCCATTTTCCTGCATGACCTAAACCCCAGTTTAGCTTCAGGCAGAGTTTTGGTTAGTGCAAGCAGTGCTCAACTGAGCTTGCAGTCCTAAAAAGCGAAAAGAAAGACTTTTGGACATGAAGCTTTGGGTCACCCCCTGCTCATGCTCCTGCCCCAGGGTGGACACTGGCATGATCCACGCAAAGGCTGGCTGGATCCCAGTCCCAGCACTACCTATGCTACCAGGACATCCCCTATACTGCCCAGGGCCTAGACATATCCCATGGGGATGCAAGGAAGGAGAGGGCAGGCATATATCAGTGCTGTAGGGCACCCTCTCCCGCTCTCACGTCTCCTGAGATTTGGCCTCCTTGTCCATCATTAGCATTTCCTCCTGGTTCCTGTGATGCCTGATTCATAAGGGGTGGCTCTGGTAGGAAGGGGGGACCCAAAAGATCCCCACACCCCATGCTGATGGAGGAAAACGGCAGCACATTTTGCACCACGCTATGTGTGGGACCTCCACGAAGTACAACATTTCTCCAAGGTACAGCACCTCTTACACACTTTCTCCCTGGATAAGGGGGCTCCACATTGCTTTTAATGAGGGACTGTAGTAACAAAAACATATAGTGCTTCCCCATGAAACAGATTGTCATCACACTAAGAAATGAAGAAATTAACTTTTTCTGCAGTGCTATTAGGAACATATAATGCTGACGGTCCTGAGTGTGCAAATGGGAACTTTTCTGAGTTTAGTTTAGCCTCTGGTCCTCACAAGCAGCATGCTTGTTCCCAGCCCCTTGCTTTAGAAACGTTGGTTTAACTGCTAACCCAGAGTCCAGGCACAGAACATCAAAACAATCCCTCCAAGCATTCAATAAACAATGACAATCCCCAAAATAGCTTTCTAGTTTTCTTATAATGTACTTCCATGCATCAACTTATGTGACCTTGAACTGGTATCATTTCTCACTTGGGAATTTTCCCTTAGCATTTGTTGCTGCAGTTCTTGAAGTATGAAGAATGAAGTGCTGGACTCTTACACTCCTTCGTTTCCTCCTTTCATTTATTTTGGGTTTGATGGGGAAAACATATGACTGGATATGCCATTACATGCAGACAATCTGATAATCACTAGTTGATAGGACAGTGACTCCAGAAACTCTGTCTATAGTCAGTTCATTCTCTTCTTGTAACATCATAAGACTGGAGGTCTCAGAGGTAAAGGCACTGTTTTTTTATTTTCCTTTCCAGAAATGCTACAGCCTATGTCCACCATGTTCAAGACTTTTGAAACAGAGATTTTGGAGCATGTCAGGTTCCTTTTTTGCTTATTTACAGTCACTACCCAAAAACTCTTTTCAGAGACCTACACACTAGGTCATTTCTGTGGATTTGGAGCGTTCATTCTGATGGTCCTTATGGGTCTTAAACAGTTGCTGGTTTTCACGAAGCAGTTGTATGTCTTCCCAGGATGCAGAGAGGGGATCCCAGAAGTCCCACTATCATTTCTTCTGTAGGAAATGCAAGGTCAGCTATCAGCCACATCCTCCTTGTGCAAGGGGGCCCTGCTGCTTGGCAGAGGAGGTGCTTTATGGGCACTGAGTCGTGGGAGTGAATGGCCATGGAGGAGGTAGAGGAGCTGGTCTTCCCATGCTCTTCCTTACCGTCACCTCTTTCAAGGTCTTTTGATGCTCCCCTAGTTCCTTTTTTGCTTTTCACTGGTGGGATGACCTTAGCTATCAGCTAATTCAGCTGAGGACCAGAGAGGGGACAAAAGGCAGCCACTCTTCTGTGCTGACAGAGGACAGAAACCCACCAAGGGATGCAGTGCCTGAGCACTGGAGGGGCAAAGAGACGAAGCTCTGCCAGACCAACCTCACCCGCCTCCTAACTGGGCTTTCAGCATTCAGCAGCAGTGCTCCAGGGAGGACAGACACGGGCTGCGCGGCAGCTCCCTGATGAAAGCACCTGCGACTTCTATGAAAGCCGACACTCACTGCCTGAGGTGTCCCTGGGACTCCGGATCCCAAGGCCCTGGTTTACTGCAGGAGCTGTGAAGGACAGCCTCGGGCTTCACAGCAGGAAAAAAATACAAGGGATCAAGTATACAGAGGCACCTCATAAAGTATCCCTTCAAACCACATGTGGATTTACAGGAGGGAAGTGAGTGGCCCTCGGGGGGCTTTCGCTTGCCTATTAGCACTGGCCAGCATGGGATGCACGCCCAGACCCCGGGATGCAACTGGCTACGCAACCCCGTGACTTCTTTCAAGCGCAGACAGGCGGCCGCACACACACCTCCGGGCTGCAGCGGGGCTGGGTGGGACACAGCCACTGCACCAGGTCAGGCAATAGCATCCTCCGATTTCCTTTCCACTGAGTTCCTTAACACTTCTGTCCTGCACCAGGGAGACATGGGATCAGCCTGGGGGGAAAATTGGGACAGCACACTGACAGCCAGGGTTGTCCTCAGCCCTCGTCTCCCCCAAGTAAATACGGGGCTGGGCAGCAGGCACATCCCCATCAAGCAAAAAAGCCTCAGATAAGCCTGGAAATAGGTAAAGGCAGAAGACATGGAAAGAAGAAGAAAAAAAATAAGGCAAGAAAAGGAGGAAGAGCAGAGTGGAAGAAAAGGAGCAGGGAAAAGTGCAGGGCTGGAAGGGGAAGCTCTGCTGCAGAGACAGGGCGAGGTGAGCAAAGTGATCCTTCTGGATCATACGGGGATGCAGAGGAAGAAGAAACATAAAGGAAGGAGGAAAAACAGGAGATGGGGAGAGGTAGAGGAGAAGAAGGGATCTCACTAAGGGAGGAAAAAAATAACATCAGAGCAAAGAAATTCAGGGCAGGGGAGGAAAACTATGTACTGGAGGAGCTGAGTAGGGGAGCAGAGCGGGAGGAAATAAGCATCCAAATGAAGAGAGATAAAAGCAGAATGGTCCCAGAGGAAATGAACTGGGCACTCTGAAATAGTGTCAGACATAAATAAATCAGACAGGAACATTCGGACACTTGGAAAAATGGGAGGAAAAATACAGTGTGATATACAATAGCAGGAAAAAAGTGGGGTGATGGCAAGGGAAAAGAGGGAAAAAACAACAAAGAAAGAGAAAGAGAGGGAATGAGCCAGATAGTCCAAGCAGTCCCGACATATTTACATGCACACTTTGAGGTGTTTGCTCTAATGAGCAGTTAGGGCAGCAAAGAAAGTAGAGAGTAATGCAATCACATCATTTATATGGGCAAGTGGGGATTTTGCAAGCCAGAAAATATATGCACACAATAATTGTGGGTGAAAGTTGGGAGACTAATAATTACAGCAGTAAATCATAATCCTTTTAATATATTATCAGTTTGATACCCAAGCAATAAGTGCATACGCATATGGTTTTTGTGCTTAAGAAGCGGCAGGAAACTTGACTGCTAAAACAAAGGGGAGGGAGAAGGTCAGTTCTCTCTCTGAGTGAGAGAGTGTAAAGAAATCCACTCCCTCTCTCTCTCCCCCTCTCTGTGATGGCCATCGTTACTAGAGTTGGCTGGGAGTTTCACAGCACAGTTATTTTCTAATGGGAATGCACTTACTACAAAACTGAAATTTTCCACAGGAAGATTTTGATTTTGCTATAGAGTAAAATCCTATGAGAAAAATTTGAACCAAGTGTTTCATTTTGGGTGACTTCAACTCAAGCCAGAATTTTAAAAAATCGATATGAAACTTTTTATTACGTTACTATTAGTGGAAGCTGGACATTTTCAGTTGGGAACAAAACACCTTTGAAATTTAGCAAACCAGTTTACTCTAAATTTTGTTACAGTCATTGTATCTGTATCTTTGTAGTGGGAAACACACCTGTGTGTGTGCGTGCACACGCGTGTGCATATGCATTTCCCCGTAGGCAAACAAACAAGTGAATAAAATTGGGGGAAATAAAGAGGATAAACAAACATTCAGAGTTTATCCTAATTTTGAGTTGATTGCAAATGAAAGCCATTGCATAACCACTCTACCAGGCCATGTGTGTATTTCTTTTTTTCTGAAGGGATTTGGTGATCCTCTGGCAGGGAGGGAGAAGGGACAGTTGTCACGCAGTAATTTAGAGCATGTCTTTAATAAGAAACACCAATCTATGTTCTGAAATGGTGAAGGGTAGGAAATCTACCATAACCTTTAGCAAGCATTTCCAGTGATTAATTGTCTTCTTGTTTAAAAATACACCGCTTTCTTCTTGTCTAAGGTTGCCCAGTTTCATCTTCCGGCAGTTGGACCTTATCACATCCTTTGTCTGCCAGAGCAAAAAAGCGAGCTGAGATCAACTTTCTGTTCCCCATGTACATATTTATAGATTGCGATCAAGTCACCTCTCAATCTTCTCTTTGTTAGATAAACAGAGTGAGCTCCTCAGTTCTATCACAATGAGACATGTTTTCCAGACCTTTCATCATTCCCGTGGCTTTTCTCTCTGAACCCTCTCCAATTTGTCCAGCATCCTTCTTCAATTGTGGAAATCAGCACTAAGAACAATATCCTACAGTGGTGCCAAAGGCAGATGTAGCCTCCTGCTTCCTATTTAGCAGTCTCAGGACCAGCCCTTCAGAGGACAGCCTCCCCCAGCAGCTCTTGCTCGACTTACATGCAAACCCCCCAGTCCCACCTTCTTTGTGGTTTCAATGGCCGCATCCACCAAACACTTGCGTTTGGTGCGGTAGGGAGGTTTAGAGGTGAGTTGTGGTGTCCTCCCCCCAACCTCACTTACTGCCTGTGGGTGCAAGTCACCCACTCAGGTTTGATTTGTGGGAACTGGATTCCCGCTGGGGGAGAGCAGCCGGGAAGCTCCTCCCCGGTGTGCACCACGCGCATCCCAGCCGCTGCCACAGGCATTAGGCTCTGAACTAGCAACTGATTATCAGTCTGGGGAACCCAATTAAATCTGGTTTGACATCAAACACTGCACTGCATGTAGAGACCCCAGTGTGAGCTGCTTTAATCTGTTATTCCACTCCTATTCAGCCAAATCATTTGCTAATGTAGATATGGCTAGTGATTCCTGGAATCTTACTGAAATCTTACTAAAAAAACTCCACTTTTGCTTGAATTCAGCTTCTCAAGTAATCCAGGAGATTCTCTATTCATGTCTGTATTTATCACCCTGCTGACTTTTTTTTCTCCTGCATGGCTTTTTAGGAACAATTATATGTAATCTCCAAGACAAAGCTCTTGAATAGCAGAAGGCCAGCTATCACTTGTTTGAGGACTCCATTCAAAACACCAAGTAAATGATAAATTTTCATCAGCAATTGTATTTTCAGACCAGTCACTGTGCCAGCATTTAACCCACTTTCAGTGTGACATGCCGATTTCATATCCGTATAATTAAGATTTATAATTAAATAAACATTTGTTTTCTTAATCAAATTTTCATCATGTGCCAAGCTAAATGCCATACAGAATTTGAAGTACTTTACATCAAATGCTATTAGCTGTGGTGACCATAATGATAATCTTGTTTTAAAAAGATATCAAATTAGTTGCATAAACATTTATTAAAAGGTTTTTACTATGATAATCTCTTTCACAGAGTTATTAGCAGAGTCTGACATCAACTTTAATTTCTGTAAGACCAGAGAAAGTCAAATGGAAATGCACATGATTGGTGTTCTCATCCCATACATGTGTTATAAATAAGACTGTATCTTTCCAGTCCTCTCAAACTTTTCTAGTGTTCAATGTCTTCTGGAAAACCATTATTTGTAGTCAAAGGAGTTTCTTGACTTGTTCTTTTCAAACTTGTGGACAGAAGTTGTTCAAGCCTCTCATTTAACATACCTACTTTAGTAGCTGCTGTTTAAACATTTTCTTGAATTATTGTTGTAATGGAAAATACATCATCACTACCGCGGGATTATATATTTTCAGCTGGTTTTTTCCAACCAACACAGAAAGCTTTTCTTGTCTTTTCTGTGTTAGTATAAATAATTCTACCATTTCTATCCATTGAGAGAAACATCACTGGTAGGTTTTCTTCCCTAACATACATCAAAAACTTCTTCTTGTCCTTAACTTGTATGATCTTTAACTCTGTTGGGCAAATACCTCTACTTACCTTTCTCTTGCTTCCCTTACAAATTTATCACCATTCCTATCTTCTGATTTAGATTAATTTTTGTTGCCTCACTCTTTCTTCCAATTGTTACATGTGGGTTTTTATATAATAGAACAGCTTTCACTTAAGCTATGTTGTTTTGTTTTATAACAAGTATGGCTTTTTAGTAAAATGTTTTTAAACAGTTTACAATTATCATTCACATTTTCCTGTTTAAATTCTCCCAGTAGATTTCGCTTATAATTGTTTTCAGCTTTACAAAAGTGGCCTTTTTAAAGAACCAAGAATGTATATTACTGGTTTGTATTTTACTCTTTTTGCACACTAATATAATCAAGACACGATATTTTGCACATAAGCAGACATTTGTTTCAGTTCTGTAATCAATTTCTCTCTATCTGTTGTAACTAGGTCAGGTTTTTGCTGAACTTTACTGCTTTCGAACTGCTAAGAGAAGAAGTAAAAGCTCTGCTCAGTGTTTAGGGGAGGATGGAGTCAAGGTTCTGCTCCACATTTGGCAGAGAGGAAGTTTGGACCCTGTTTGCGGTCCTGGGTGAGCATCTTAATCCCAGAATAACGGCCCTTTGAACCCACTCTCCTAATAAATGTAGCCTTTGTTTTCCAGTTTTATTCTGCCTTTAAAAAATAGAGTTTTAAATGCTCTTAGATTGTAGTTAATTTTTGTGGTCAAATTTGCATATTCATTTTCTTATTACTCACACCTAGAATGAGAAAAATATTCAGACTACCTCAAAAAGATGTTTTAGTTAAGTCACAAAGCAAAAAAAATCTACTGTTCATATTTGTGTAATTATTACCAACCACTTAATATTCTACTTGTGCAAATTATCTCACCCAACTGTGGTACCATTGCATGAAACATACGTCCAGTTACCCAGCACTGATGGGTCGGGAATGACTGAATTTGTTGGCCTCATGTGCTTGGACAGCTTTATTCTTTACTTGCTCAGGAGTCTGATTTTCTACTAAGCAAAAGTGTATTTTTCCCTTTTTTAAACTTCTTCTTCATTATGACTTTAATATCCTCCTGGCTATTCAAGCTAACCCCTCCATTAAGAATTTGTTTCCCTTTCCAGGGAAATATATCCACGTAATATATATCTCACGTAAAATATATCCAAACTTTACATGCTTCTCTTCTTAGAGAAGACAGACAAACACGCTCAAAACCATCCTTCTGTCTTCAAAGATGGTCAGCTTGCAGCACCCACCTATGTGTCACTTCCCTGCCATTCTTTTCAAGTTGTCTCCCTCTGCTTTAGGGATCAAAATTAATGTCCTAGGAGGCCACCTAAGAAATTTAGGGCTGTCATCACAGTCCCTTTTCCTTTGAAGCCAGAGTAATAAAGCTTAACAAGACCAGTGGTTCAAGACCTCCTGAGTTTCTCTGCGTCCTTGAAGGTCTATACTTGCCTCTGCTATCTGGTGCCATCCTCTGCTGAACCTCCAGCACACCATTCATACAGAGGCTCTCTTTCAGACATGGTCGTCTCCCTTCAACGGGGCTACATTCACTCTTGACAATGGGTCTCAGAGATTTTATTACATGTGCCTGCCTAAATGGCCACAGTTCTTACTTTCAGATGGATGACTTGCACTCATCATCTGTGTTTTTGTCATTTCTGGCTTAGTCCTGCAGCACATCCTTCACATGGGGCTACATTGCAATTTAATTGGAAGCAGGTTGTGGTGCAGAAGGCAATCACACACCTGGTATGCACATCTCTGCTCTGGGACCCAGGTCGGCTACTTTTGAGTGGCCTGACTGATTTGAATATGATGGTTTGGGCCTAGGAAGCCTAGAGCCTCCAGGGAAGAACCTTCCTAAGACAAATACTCGGTGATGCATCTCTCAGAGATGCAGGCATTAGAAGCACTGATGACTGGATTATGTTCCCTTCAATATAACAGAGAAGGTATAGCCAGCAAGGTACTCCGAAAAAGCTTCCTAGGCTTCATATATCCCTTCCTGCAGTCTGACACCATCTGTATTTATTGACTTTTAGGACATGCTACAAGACCCGTGTGTTGGAGCAGCTCTTTGAGGAGCCTTAAGAGGACTGGTTGATGAATGGGGCTCCAGTGTTTATTTACTTCAGTTTGGTAGAACCAGTGAGTCAATTATATTGCATTTGGTTTTTCAGTTGTAAGTTGGCAGAGTGCTTAGAGCCTGTGTAGGAACATATTTTATTTATTTTAAATATCTGAAAAAAATTTGAATAAATAAAATGATGCAGTTGGTGTAAGATTTATGATGTCTTGAATTTTCCATGATTTTAAGTGGTTGGGTTTGTACATGACGTGTTAGTCAAGTATGCAGTCCATTACCAGTCTTGTCTGGCTTTCGAAACAAAAGGTCTTTTGTTGTGGTGAATCATAGAGAAAGCTTTGCAGGTCCTATTTTTATGATGACACTTACAAGCAAGAATCCCCACAAAGTGCCATCACCCTTCCTGGAGAAGAAGGGTTAGGATTCATATAGCAGATACACCGCTATCTGTCAGTCCCAGAAAGCCCAAGGCTGGGGAAAAAAAAAATGCTGAATAACTTCACAGTTTTTGCCATCACTTTCTGCATAAGGTAGCCAATGTATGTGCATCATTCAGCAACGAGCAGACAGAACCATAAAGTCTCTCAACACCATTCACCCAGTTACATGCCCCATTAATTTTCCAATCAGATTAATTAACAACAAACTGATTGCCTCCCAAGCCAAGCTCAGAACTGACAACTGTTTGTCATGGTAATGTTGACAGTAGATTTATGAAAAATACTCTTATTTAATAAAATAAACTAAATGGGTACTAGAACACATTATTTGTGGATGTTGTACAGTCCTGTGAATGTTAACATCTTCAAAGTAGATATTCACTTTAGCCAACTCCTCGCTTAAGTGTCCCAATAAAATATATCCTGAAGTCACTGGGAGCCTTTCCCTGGCTTCAGTGGACATAGGAGTAGCCTCTAAAAAGCTTTCAAGGCTCAACAGATGAGCTTTTAAAGGCTTTTCTGACTGTTAGGACAAGCTTTACTTAAAATAAATCTTGATGTCAGGATGGCTCCCTAACATATTACCAACAGGACCATGAAATGTTTGGCTGATCACAAATCCTTTCACACCAAACAGAAACCTTCTAATACACTGGAAAGCCACAGCTAGGTCTAGGAAATTCTTATATAAAGCAATTTAAGGTAAATATGGAAATTAATAGATTAGAAATGTGTTGGGTGAGTTATTAACCAAGGTAATCCAGGCCTCCTTACCCACGTGCCACCATATGCTCTACATTCTTCCTTAAGCTTATCCTAATGTGTTTTCCTTAAGGCTCTTTTCCACTTCCTTAGTTCGTGAAATAAAGTAACATTAGCTCGTCTCAGTGTTAACAGATGTTGTGAGGAATTATTTTAAAGTCACTCGTATCCTGTATCTCTCCGTATCTTTCAGCTCGATTGCAGCAAATTTTAGGAGTTTTTGTCCAGAAAAAAAACCCACTATAGAGATTTACACCACACCCTCGCTATCATTAAAAAACCCCAGCATCAAGTTAAATCACTGCAGTCAAAATATTTTTATATATTTTAGAAGTCTTCTTGCATCCCCAGTTCTCCCTTGAGCTGGCAGAGACCCAGTTTGGGACACAGCTGTACACTAAAGTGTACAGCTCTGATTTGGAAAATCAGAGAGGGGTTAAGCCTCAGGGCAGAGAGAGGCTATTGCATTTGCCAGGCCCTGCCTTACAGATGTAATAACAAATCTGAAGTTTCAGGAGCAGAGCAAGAGGCTCTAGCGGATGCTGATTAATTCTTCTTCTTCTTCACTGCTTTTCAGTGGTATCCCTGCCCAAATACATCCTCCCTAGAAGAGAAATTGCAATCTTAGTCCAGTAGAGAAGAGAAGAAGGAACACATAATGGAGAAGTTTTAAAAGTGCACTTCCAGTAAATTCAGGTGAGCACCAAAAATTTTGGCTATTTACCTGAAGCCAACATGACAACAGCAACACTAAGCAGCTTCCTTGGTAAGTATGAACCCAAAGTTCAATGAAGGTGGTGGAAAAAAATCACATGTACTTCAACAGGCTACTGTCTAGACCCCTGCCATTTCAGAAGGTGCTGGAAGATACTTTCCCGGAACACTTCGTTTGAAGTTTTTAAAACAATTTTTTTAAATCCCGGTGATACGAATATAACCCATGCATCATGAAACTCTCAATTTCTCCTTTGCGAGATCATCTACAGGGATTATGAAGTGGCCTGAGCAACCAGTGTGTGACACACATGCTTCAGCAGGCTGGTCCCAGAGCAAGCACTTGGCCAGGACACAGTACCATTGCCACGTGGCTGCTAACATCAGTCTTCTCTGGAGTGGAAACCAGGGTGGGAAGCAGTAGGCACTATCATGAATACTGCTGTGCCCTGGGACTCAGGCTGCAGTTCCAGGCACTGGGGATCGTGCACAGGTCCCTATGTTTTGATGTAGCTTTTCTGTCTTAATGGCCTTGAGACAACAGAGCTGGGATTTTGTCTCAAAGACCCACAGTTTTCAGTGCAAAGGTCTCAAATTCAGTCTTCAAGGTCATCAGGGAGGGACAAAACCACCCCATTTCTTGCTTATAAAATTATCTGTGCTGTGTTAAATTTACAAAGGCATACGTGATCCCGCAATCACAGAAATGCTTAAGGGAAAATGAGTTTACTTAACTTCTTATTGTTTGCTCTTGATTTGGGAGTAATTCCATACAGTGACTGGCATCTTCACATCTCATTATTTTCAGAGAAACCCTGCACTGAAATAGGACTGGGTACAGATCATACTTTCCTCTGATTTAGACTCCCCACAATTCCTCCGGCATGAACAGCAGGACTGAAGCAGATTCATGTCAGGGCAGAATTTGTCCCACTGATGTCAGCCATTTGAATACACATACAATATGCTGTAAAACCAAGTATTTATGAAGACTGGGCCATGAATGTGAAGAGACGGGGCTGAATCATATTCTCATCGTGAATGAGTGATGACACCCTTTTATCCAAACAAAAGAACTCATGTCTACTGGAAGGACAGCCTGGGGCAGTATTGCTTTAGGAGAACAAAGGCACTTGGTTTGTTGTAGCATATGCGGTAAGAGTGCCGACAGATCAAGCAAGAAACACAGCTTAGCTAAAGAAGGACATTTAGATCTGCCCTGTGGATGGGACCAGGGGTCTGGCATTTACAGATTACACATTGGTTACTGAAATAGAAACCGGTGACAAAAGTTTGATAACAATAGCAAGAGGGGAAAAAAAAAAGGAACATGAAATGCACAGTTCTCACATGTGGTCACTGATGCAGAAACATGCTTCACGCTTGACTTAAAGGCCCACAAGATAAGCAGGGAAGCAATATCTGGTCTGATGGCTGAGTGCGGAAGAGGGAGGCTTTAGTGCTGCAAGACTTTACGTTTTGTTTTACATGACGATGTCTTCAGCGGCACTTCAGCTGATGAAAGATACAGCAGGAAGGAGCAGCCTTCAGAGCAGTCTTTAGTTCTGAAGGAAATTACTCAAAAAAAAAAAATTGTGATTTACACGTCTGTGAGCACCAAGTAGTCAGGGTATTTCCTGAGAAACTCTTTCCCTCAGATGAAACGCAGTGACCTACGCCCCCCAGGTTGCATTGCTGTTCCCCCTGGTCCTGTCACTCTGCTTCAGCTCCAGCAGCCCCTGTGAGAGGACCAGCAGGAACAGATCAGGCAGGTCTCCTGGGCGAGGGCTTCATCCTTCAAGCTATGAAGGATGTCTTGTTTCTCTGGGTGCTGAGGAGCTTCTCAATATCACATCACTCTAGGAACATTTTAGTGCCCACCTCCACACCCACATGGGAATGCCACCAGCTCCAGGGCATGAGTCCTGACCCCAGGGCCTCCCTCCACCTTGCCAAGGGGAGTTTTCTGAAGATGCAGGCAAGAGCTGCACACTTCTGGGCCAACACAGGCCATTTCTTTTGATGGATAATTGCATGGGGTCCTGCAACGCTGACCAGTCTGGCAGGCTGTTGTGCTTGCAAGCTGTCCCCAGCCATTTCGTGCCTGGCCATGCGATTACGCACTTGTTCCTCATCAGCACTTGTTTGTGGGATGAGGGCCCCTGAACACAAGCCCCAGGCATGCAGCATTTGTATGATTTATATGTGCATTTTATACCACGTATGGGATACATATATGTAATGTCGCCATGGCCCTGCCCTCCCCAGATGACAACATCGCAGTGCAAACATCACAGCATCACTGATGCCAAAACACAAACATCATAAAACAATCATCACACTATTGGGGCCATAAACATCGCAACATCAACCCAGGCCCTAACAGGCTTAATTCATTCCTTTAGGCAGCGCTCCAGGAAAAATGACAAAAAAAAAAAGAGAGAGAAAAAAGGGAAGGGTGGGTGGGTGGCACATGCAGGTGGGGAGTGTGGGCACCTAAACATCCCCTTTCCCCCGGGGTCCTCAGGAGGTATCTGCACTTTATTAAAATTGGCTCTTCTCATCCCAGATTCATGCATCTCAAATCAGGATAAACTCCTGTAACTACGTTAGTCAATCCAGACAGATTCATCCATTACTTAATGCATTACTCAGATTTCAGTAACAGAAGGTATGTGATGTACAGTCAAGTTCTGTTATGCTTGGATGAAAATAAAAACACTAAAAAAAGCTCTTGGTAACTGCACCTGTGAGACAAGATTCACTGATTTTGGGAATGATGGCTAAATGTTTTCTAGCAAGTAATTAAAAAAATATGTGTCTCCATTTATCTTAACAGCTTTGTTCTGACGATCATATCAAAGGCCTAATTGACTAGCAACAAGCTACCTCTGTCAACAGAAAGCAAATGGACTTTTTCCTCATCACTGTTTCAGCAACTAGGTTTGGTCCTGCGCAGTTATTCCTACAGTAGCAGGACAGCATAGAGAATCTATGGCTGTTCCTTAGGAAACCAAAACAGTCAGGGGAAACAGAGAAGAAACAGGTTGCTGAAGGTAAAGCAAGGAAATCATGCCCACTAAGTCATGGTCAAAACTGTTACTCTAGAGTGAGAGGAAGAAGGAAGGAAAGAAGGAAAGAAAGAAAGAAAGAAACAGAAAGAAAGAAAGAATGAAGGAAAGAAAGAAAGAACGAAGGAAAGAAAGAAAGAGAGGAAGAAAGAAAGAGAGAAAGAAAGAAAGAGAGGAAGAAAGAAAGAGAGAAAAAGAAAGAAAGAGAAGAAGAAAGGAAGAAAGAAAAATAGAAAGAAAGGAGGAAGAAGGAAAGGAAGAGAGAAAGAAGAAAGAGAAACAAAAAGAAAGGCACAAAGAAAAAACAGAAAAAAGTAAAAAAGAAAGAGAAGNAGAAAAGAAAAGAAAAGAAAAGAAAAGAAAAGAAAGAAGAGAAGAAAAAGAATCTGTAGCTGAGTGTTTTGATTTAATCTTAAACTTACCTATAAGAGTTTGTGTGGGCAGGAGCTTAATATGGTTTTTTGCCAAGAAACATCTCCCAAAGGTTGCAAGTGATTTGGAAACAAAGAAAATGCATTTTAAAAGGTAACAAACCTCCACCACTTCTCACCCACTCTTGGTTTGACACCCAGTTGGGGCATTAGTGAATCCCTTGAGTCATCATCTGTGGTTCTCGGCAGCGCGCTTGCTGGCTGCTCCCTGTGGCTGCTTTGGCTGGAGATATCCCCGTTGGAGGATAAGGAACTGTTTGCTGCTTTGCAGTTGCAGCTGAGGAAGGCTCCCTGACCCCTCATGCCACATCACCAAGGACGGAGCTGGATTCATGATGACAAATGTTGTTTTTCCAGTGCTGCCATCCCAGTTCCTGTCCCTGGCTTCCCACTCCCTCCTCCTCCTCTCCAATCCATCAGGGCAGCACCCCCAAGGTGCTCTGCATGGGTGGAGGGAACGAGATGCCTTTGGGGACTGGGGTAAGGGCTTCGGGGGCCTCATGCAGGGCAGGAGGAGCTTCCCAGGTTCTCAGAACCTTGTCCCACCAGTGCAGTGCTGCTCTCCTCCAGGAGGCTGGTTGGAGAGAATCTGCTAAAAGCTAAATCAGAGCTAGAGGTCCTCTGAGCCCCACCAGTACTAACATGCCTGGAGATCTCCTCATGCTACTACTCCTCTGCACCAGCTTGGTACCTTCTCTGCTAACCCTGCCTGATCTAGCCTGCTCTGGTCCACTTGTGAGGACCAAATGTTTGGCTTGCCCCAGGCTCAAGACAGCCCTTGGGGTTGGTTCACATTATTGGTGTTCAGTATGGAGCAGATCAAAGAGCACATGGATCAAACCAGAGAAGATGATCAACACTGATAGCGAGAAGTGACTTTAAGGTCATTGTTAAGCTTACACCAAATAAACACCCACACTGTGACCCCCAAGCACAGGAAAAGCTAGGAGATCTGCTAGAGCTCAGCTCCATTGTTGACCGTGGCTATCACCCTCTCTGCAACACGTTTGCAGGCATCAGGCAGAGGAACTCAGCACAACTATACACTGTGGTCCTGGCTGCTGACCTCCTCCCAGTACTGCCCATGAGCAGGGGGCTTCATCAAACCCTGCATGCAGCCCACTGAAATTTGCTGTTGGGGTGACACATGCCACTCAGACCCAGTAAAGGGGACGCTTGGAGGCTGACTGTAAATGTCAGTGTAGACATACCGGGAGAGTGTTTGGGAGGAAAGCCAGGAGGTGAGTTTGTGGGACTTCGTATCTGCAGTCTTGTCGATGTGTGTGTTGAAATCTCCCAGGATGACAAGTCAGGGTATTTCATCACCATTGTCAACAAGGTATCAGTGAACTCCTTTATGAACCCTTTAGTCTGTAGAGGTCTGTAAATGAGCATAAAACTCAATGTTAGCTTTGGCTCAGGTTTCTATTGTCAGATGAATGAATTCAAACCTTACTCTCAGCCTCCATTAGAGCTGCCAAATCCCACCCAGAGGAACTATCTGGGGCAGCAAACTGCTTTATCAAACCTGTGTGCCCCTGCACTTAGCTGAACTATTTGCCAAGTGCTGTGGCTGATCTCCTTGCTTTGCAGAAAAGACCATGCATGTTCAGGGAGGTTCACAAACAGTACAGATGGTTTCTGACCCTGTTCAGCAGGTGACAGGCAGACTCCCACCCTGGGGGACAGTATATTCACTCATCAAGGGCTATCAAACACTCCCACGACTGTAATCGAATTGCATGGGTTAGGGCTTCAGCAGTTCACCTGCAGGAACCTGGAAGTATTGTTTTTTTCCCCCAGTGTGCATCTGGCTGCATGTTTTCTGACTGGTTGGTTTCTTCGTTACCTTGGTGTGAAGTTTGGCCATGGCTGAAGACTCAGTGCTCAAGTGGGTAGTAAGGGTGCCGCGATGGCACAGAAATTGGTCTCTTTTTTTTTTTTTTTTTTTGTGTGAGGTGTGCCTTTTTCGCATCTCCTGAGAGAGCAGAATTCACTCCAAACGTAACTTTTAAAACTCCACTGTCAGCTAGGAGAAACCACTGTTCCCTGTAGCTGTGACAGAAATCCTCTCAGAAGGACTCAAATCATTTGGGGGCAGTTTTCTGAGACCCATTCAGCCTGTATTCCCATCTTCCCTAGGTCTGCCCAAGGATGGTTTGGGTCCTACCCAGGTGAGTATGTGGGCCCCTAGATAATGAAGCCAACAGTAAGAATGTGAGCGCCAGCAGCATCCACAGCTCCACAGGTAATCAGACAACTGGGGGCACTCCTGGATAAATGTGCAAGACAGTGACCATGCTGCTAAGCAAAGGAAAGCATCCTTTTTGCATGCTTATAATGCTTGGGTTATATGTAAAAATAGCCGCTAGTCAGCAGCAGTGTGTTGCTCACATGTGTGGGCAATATGCGGACAAGTTTATTTCCAAGTCCACTTTCTCCTCTTAGTCCCTCGCATTTGATTTTATGTGGGTTATCCAAGGATGAAGGTTATCTGAGGACTTATTTTCAGCAACAGATATTTTTAAAGGACTGGAGGTTATCTGAGGTTTAGCTTGAAAATAACAGTACTTTGGAGAGTTTGCAGCCCCGCCTAGTATCGTTTAGTTGAAGATATGCCCACATGCACAACTAGTCAATTCACTCTGGTAATTTAACAGCGTTGCTGAATTCCTCACTGATGCAATGGTTTCACTTGCTAACTTTTATAAATAACACTTTCTAAAAATCTCTGTTTACCCAGGACATCCTGGCTAACAGTGTTTTGGCACAGGTTACTCGTTCCTTCATCATTTTGTAACAAGACCTCAGCAAAGCAATGCACACAGACATGAAGTTGTCAGCCCTTACAAAAGTCCAGCTCAAAACACTGAGTAAAATCTTCCTCAATAGCACTCGTTATCAAATTATATTAAACCCCTTCTTCACCTTCAACTCTGCCCTCCCAAAAGATTCAAGTTCACAGTCTCAGGTTCTGTCTTCGAGGCACCCAGTGGTCACAGACTGTGACATCTAAAAGTTCACCTAAAGCTGTAGGAAGAAAGGTGGTTGACAAGTACACTCCTGACATATTAAAACTACCTACAACAGTGCAAAAACCCATCTGGGCTCAGAGGCATCCTATACACAGATCTCAAAGTGTGCAACAGACTCCCCAAAAGACTCAGGGGCTTGATAAACCTCATTACCAGCAGCTCTGTAAGTGAGTACACATTTGTTTGGTTCCTTTTTTGCTAATAAAAACCCAAAGCAATGTTGATGAAAGAAAACAGAAACTGGAAAAACTGTGACCCCATCTGAGAGACTGTCACCATGCCTGCCGTTCTCCACATCGCTGAGGAGAGGAGGAGGGAGCTGCATGGGACAGGGGTAGTCACCTTGTCCAACACCAGCTGGATGGGGCCGGGACACCCGGGTGATGAGAGCGAAGTGTGCCCCAGGCAGGTTTTACACCAGTGGGTGGTGGTACGTCCCAGGCCATGGGGTGAGCTGGAAGGAGCTTCTCCTGCAAGGCTTCAGGCAGCCTCCAAAACCATAAAAACAGCCACAAACCGGGACCCTGTGTCCCATTACCTCCACGTAAGCAAACATCAGCAACTTGCCCTTTCTACTGAAACCCATGTTTGCTTTTGTTTTAATTGAGCTGCTGAAGAGAGGACACCAATGTGGCTAGAAATAGCATATTCAGAGGTCAAGAATTCAATCTGTTCTAGAGAGGCCTACCACTGGTGCTCTTGGCAGGGCTCGCACGGGGCTGCAGTCAGCCAGTCCCCAGGAAGCACTCTCGCTCGTGGAGCAAGAGCAGTGCAAGTGGCCAACATTCAGGCTTGGCTGCCGAACCAGAAAAAGGTTTTCAAAACTTCAGCTCGGATCAAACTAAATCTTTTTCCTGAGGCACAAAGGGATGAGGGGGAACGGAAAAGTGTCCTTCACTTCTGTTTCACATCTCACTGTTTCATTTTCAGTGACTGGCATGAAAAGGAGAGGGAACAAAAGGCCAGGCAGGTCCTACCCCTTCCTTATCCTGTAGCCCAGCAGCCTAGGAGTCCAGGATATGCGTAATCCAAATCAACTTATTTTTCCCCTTCTTCTGAAGGGATTTGAATCCCCACTTTCCCCATCAATTTCACAAGAGTGTCTCAGAAACCTTCCTCAGGGCATTCTGGGCATGACGCACCAGTCAAAGCCAGCTGGTCTGCAGGAGAGACCAATATAGTAACTCTCCTGGGTATGTGACAGTGAATAGGCTCATTGGGGCTGGAGATGTGGCTTCAGAGCCACTCCGACAGAACTGCAAACCATACCTGGCTGCCTCACACTTTCGGTGCATGCCCTATTGACTTTTTGACTGCGTGAGTGTGTTAGGACATCACTACAAGTTTCAGAAGTGCCCCCTTGCACATACAGCTCTTCAAGCCCATGGATTCGTGATTCACTCAAGAGTGAGTGCAATCACATGAATGGCGTGTCTTGTTTCATCTTGCTTTTTTTAGAACTTCACCTACAACTGGAGGGACACAGTCCATCCCAAAGCTCATGCTTTGGCCCAGTGCTCCACATGCCTGAAATGTCATGACCGTGTTTGGTATAAGGCTGATTGTAGCCTAGAAAGACTGTGAGAAGTTAAGCCTCACTGTAGCCCAACTCCACAGGGTACTGAGCGGCATCATCTAATCAGGAATAGCATTTTGGGGTTGTTGTGTATGATGCTGGAGTTGAGCAAACCCTTGCATTACTCTGCAAAGGAGGGAGATAAAAGCACTCGGAAGAAAAAAGCCTAAGAAGCAGTCTTTCTATAAGCAAGAGGAAAAAAAGCAACAAAGATAGTAAAGCATCCTACTGAAGGCACCAGTATAGGAAGGGGCAACATCTGCATTTTTCTTTAGCCCACAAAAAGATGAGTGCAAAAGGAGGCTTTGACATGTACCGGGAGGGAATTGTTCAGCATCAAGAGAGGGCAAAGAAATAGCCAGATTTCCCTTCAGAAAGGATATCATGGAGCCGAGTTCAGTGTTCAACGTCCCCACACCCTGGGCAACAACCAGAAGCCCTTAACCTTAACGTTCGTAGAGGCACAGAAATGGCTCGCCTAAGTTGCAAAAATGGATCCGGCTCCAGGGGATTCCCTGTCCCTCTGAGCAGTTTGTGCCCATCTGTGTTGTCACTGATAGCAATCATTATCTCATCCAAGAGAAAATGAGCAGTGTTTGCAAAGAAAAGGCAGAACAGCAGGCTTTGCCAAGCCAAAGAGGGCCCACCAACAAGTTGATAGTTATTTTTCAGTAAGGGCTTATTTTTACTAAAAGGTGGGAAAACGTGTGTCATTGTGAAGTGCTATACATGTACGTCACTTATAAACATTGGCATCCATGTGACATATGACCTTTGTTCCTGTGGCAATTTTGTTCAAGAGAAAAATATGTATCATTAGCTCAGTATGTTTTCTTAGAGTGTAATGCTTATATTAGCATAACAGTGTCTTATAGGATCACTACAGCTAAGCTTGTGTCAGCATTTCCATTACAACTAACGCTCTTCAGGACTGTTTGGATGAAGCAGGATGTGTAAAAGACTGTGAGTTTCAGTCTTAATTTTGAAAGCATTTGTTTTTGTTAAATCAGAAGATGGCCGGGCTTTTTGGACTCACATTTGATCAATCATGACTTAAATCCTATTCTGGGCAGTGGTGGGTTTTGTGGATGGGATTATAGCTATCTTTTCATAACCAGGAAAAAAATCTTGCCAAATAACACGATTTTAGCATGAGTTTTGCAGTATGCATTGCTATTCCTAAAGACCCAACTCCTGTCTTTATGAACTTCTGAGAAACTCTTATTTAAATTTCATCTATTTGTTTGTTGCTGCATTAAAAAAAAAAGCAATTTCTGACAGAAGCCAGGACACATGAACTTTAAAGATTCTCATACCCCAAGTCAAACATAAGAACTGCCAAAAGTATTCATTTTAACTAATATTTTCAGCCTATAACTTTTCATGGTTATAGGCTGAATATATATATTCAGCTTATATATATAAAATAAGATATAGATACATAAATATCATATTTTAATATATATATTCAGGCTTACATATAAATAAATATATTTAACTAATATTTTCAGCCATATAACCTTCAAAAGTTATAGGCCCATGGCAAGATTCGTGACATTCAACAAAATAAACTGACAGTGTTAACAGTGTACTTAAGCAGAAAACTCAGAAAACCCTCCAGTCCAACCCACATAGCAACTGTAATTTAATCAGGGATTCTGGCTTGCAATATGATTACAAGTTACAGAAAGGACAGAAGTTACATCCATGGCAGGCCAGGGGTTTTGCTGGGTTTGAGTACTATGCACATATTTAACAAAGAGGCAGTCCAGTATTAGGAGTGTTTACGGACAGACAGCTCAGACAACCAGAAGTCACTGGAGGATAAGAGAGTGGTTGTGATTATGTAGAGGAGTTGCAGATGCGTATCAGAAAAGAAATTTCTGCATAAATTAAACAGTTCTGACTCAATCTATCACAACTAAAGAGCTTTTGGAATATGAAGTTTTACATAATTTGGGGAATATTTTTCAATGTAAAGCTCTAAAGGCAAAAAGAATGCGGACAGTAGTAAAATTCACTATTGATGGTGTCTGACGAGCCTAAATATTTCTCTAATACAGGGTATTGTGCTAGTGAGGGCTAGATGTAGCATGTGTGAAGAGCTGCTTTACTCTAAGAAAGCCTTCATCTGACATCAGAGGAATTCATGCATCTTTAATAGTATATCAAATGACAGCCTCAAATATCCTTTAAAGCAGTGGAGAGACATATTGGGAGATACCCATAGGTGTCATTTCTCCTCTCCTTGTGGATGTTCCTTTGGGGTACGGGAATAAATGAACTGTTTTTCCTTTAGAAAGAGAGGGGGAGAGAGAGACATTATTTGTGAGTGAATGGGAAAAAAACCCTTGACTGCAATTAGCAGATCTAGAGGAGTAGTCATAAAACCTACATTATGTTCATAACACTTGTCACTGCAAAGATACACAACTCTCCTGATAGACCACAAGAGTTTCGTGGTGCTGCAAATTAAAATAATGTCACAGACCAAGGAGGACGTGGGCACAACCAGCCTTGAGAAAAGCACCTGTCCCCTACCAGGGACCTGCAAAGAGGTGAGAAAGCAGGCTCTCCTTTCCCCCGGGGGCTTTCTCCTTCTCAGGCCAGGGCACTAACACAAAAGGATGGGCAAGCTCTGATCCCTCAGCTCCGGAGAAAAAGGTACTTCCTATCTCCGTACCACAAGGGGATTCAGAGGTGTGGAGCTAGAGGTGTCGAACATGCCGCTCAGAGCCAGGTGCCGGAGCTGGGAGGTGGCTGGAAATGCTCACAAACACCCGTTTGCCCCCTGTTCCCTCTTCCCTTTTTCCAGCCTCGGCACATCGGTCTTTCTGGGCTGGTTTTCAGAGGTGCCTGTGGATTGAAGGGGCAGCCTAAGCACCTGACTTCAGCAGTCTGGATTGCCCAGCTGGGGTAGCGCAGCTCCTGAGCTATATGCCAAAAAAGCGGGTCTGGCTCTCGCCCTGCTCCCTTGCAGGAAAAGGGAACACACGGCTTCAAAATAAAGGGCTTGGGAAGCACAGACTGATTCTCGGCACCCGGTCATGTCTGAAGCACCTTTGCAACTGGCTCCTTCCCCTTTAATAACACCATTTCTTGAAAACTCCTGTTCTTTTCCCTCCTCGGTTGCTTTATGGCTGTGAATCCCCCTCTAAACTGAAAAAAACGCACATTGCAGTCTTCTTGGTTGCAGTGGCTTCGACATGCCAAGCATTTTCATGCACATTAATAAAGCAAAAACTGAGACCTGGCACAGCTCCCTCTTAGTTCAGTTTGTGCTTTTAATACTTGTTCTGCGGATGCAAGCCTTACTGTCAGGGCTATTCTTTATTAGATGGAAAGAAGCTCTTCTATTCTTATAATGGGTTTCATTGAAAAGCAAAGCCACTTCTCTGCATTTATTTAAGTGCAGAGCTAGAATAGAGACCAGCATGATGAATTTTAAACAGAGTTCACATCTGGTCCAGAAACCACAATCAATTTATTGCTGTATCTGAAACATTTTCAGCATCTGTCATATAATGTATTTTCACACATTTCTAACAAGACATTTTCTTGGACGTAACATAGACAGGTATATCTGTCAGTTCAATTTCATGCAAACGAAACAGGAGAATTTTTGGCATGGTTTATTATACTGTCTTTGGAGCAGTGTAACTATCATGTGAAAAGGGTATTATTTAAGGATGCCAGAAGCTCAGCAATTTCTTCCAAAACGTGGAACTACTGACTACACAGCAGATTTTATTTTTTTTAAATCTATACCTTCCTTTTTTCCATTTTGATAGAATCCATTATCCAATGTATTTGAGAGAGAGGTGCATACCTCGATATTATAAAACCTATCTTAGCCCATTCTGGGAACTCTTGCGTTTTATGTTAAAGTGGAATCTTCCACTCATGATGGCCATTTAATCACAACTTTATTTGAAGTTTTATTAAAAATTAAATGGCAGTACAAATCATATTAAAATCCTTAAAAGCTTCACGTTTTCACCCAAACCTCTCATGGGCTTTCCCACACAGAACCACAGATGTATCAAATAGCTTGACAGCACTGCAGCCCTATAAATAGGCACGCCAACTTGCCCCCATATTGGCCCCAGTACAACCATTTACCACCTCATTTTTGGCTACATAAACTGCCTCTAAGCACTTTCTCATTTGAAAACCCTGGGGTTCCTGTAAGAGCACTGCATCAGCACACAAAATCCTGCACTCCTCACCCTTCCCCCTGTGCTCATATAAGATCATGCACAGCCATTACTTCTCTGATGAGACAAATAAAAGGCAGTCAGGGGTCTGGGATGAGTATCATGTCCTGGTGATGGTTTACTTGGTTTGTTTGCTCTTTTTTTATCTCACTCAAATTGAGAGAAGATGAAGTTTGTCGGGGCATAGTGGGGTGCATCCACAAGCAAGCGAGCCTGTGCTTTTGCTGTAAGCACGCTCGAGAAGTGGGGAATCAGATGGGCCTGCTGCATAACAGTCCCCCACTGCGGGAGGAAGACCCTGAGATGATTAAACATCTGTTCCTATTAAATTAATATCTGCCATAATTAAGGATGACATTTAGCCCCTTGAGCCGAAAAAGAGGACCAAACTTGACTATCACGAGTGCTTAAAACAATGTGGTCCTTGCCTGGCAGAGAGGTTTTGGTCTTTTAAATTTGTTTAGGTATTGGCTGCAAAACTGAGCAAACTAAACTGTGGCTGCGGCAAACCTGCAGATAAAACTGGAGGAGGAGGGGGAGGTTTGTAAGCATGAACTGTCCAAGTTTGTCCGTGCTGCAGGGGGATCTGCACAGGGGCCATGGTGCCACAGGGCTTGGTGGCACCGTGCAACAGGACACCACGGGCTGGATGGTCACAGCTGAGTGACTGGACCAGGTATGGGGTTTGGTGATCCCATCCCAGTATTTGCTTGTTTTTTCAGCTTTGCAGCGGGTTTTGTCCATCGCTGACCAAGAGGAGAGTCCTGTGAGGAGGGGAGTAGGAGGCAGCACCATTCCCTGCACCTCCCCTGCACCCCGTGCCTCGAGGGTGCTCAGAAGCTTGTTTTCCCATGTCAAAATCAAGGTGGGAAACGACAGTCCAGGGGCCAAGGCAGGGCGAGGTTGGTGCCTGTTTGCTGGGCTGCGGTGCTCTCAGGCACCTCTGTGCTTCTCCCCCAGGAGCTCCAGAAAAGGCTTGAGTCAAACATGGAGCTTGAAAAAAAATGCCGATTTTATTTCTATTGCATTTTAATTTGTAATAACTGTTTTACTGACACTCTGGATAAGCCTGTGACGGTTTGAAAGTTTGCTCTTATGAAGCTGAGGTATTTATCTAATTTAAAGACATTGTGCTCTAACAAAACTTAGGAGCCTGATTCATACTATCACTCTTGTTTTATTTTTCCCCAGTATTACTCCAGGTTTTCACAAGCAGATTCTCTCAAGACGTTTCATGTGGGCTTGGTTCCACAGTAAAAATAAATGTATTTCCAGTGAATTTGCCACATGAAGCTTGCCAGCTCCTTTGAATAAGTTTAACCATTTGACTACTAAAGAGCAGAGCAGGTATACGGTGCTGAGCAACTCCCTGTCCCATATATGTCTAATTAAAGGCATGTTTCAAATTAAAGTGCTGGTATCTTAGTGAGATGTAGTTCTTCAAAGGAGCCCATAAAAGTTACAATGGCACAAGACAGCAAAGGGGTTAAAGAGGTATACCTCACACTGCAGCATGCGCTGAATTAACAAGAAAGAAAAGGAATTTCTTCATGGGAGAAATTAGGTGATATCTGACATTTACTTAGAATCTGGTTTTTCCAATATATATTTCTAATTATTTTAGCCTGAAAAAGAGGGCATTCTACTTCACCTGTGGCTTTGAAGGGCTCTAAGGTCCCCCTTTAACAGCAATGTTTTAAAATAACTACATGTTGGCTTTTAGTACCAAGTTATTCAATAAAGTGCAGAACTGACGAGTTACAGAAAATCACCTGTGGAAAGAGCAGATTTTTATCTTTCTCAAAACACTGTGATATGTGTTGCTAAGATTTATAACTTCCCTAGAAGCTGGAAATCCAACTTTCTCCAAAGGCACAGAGAAGTCAATGACTGCTCTGCAACAAGAAAGCCAAATCTGTGGAAGAAAATAGACTCTTGAGGAAGTGGAACACTTACATCTATTTACACATCTGCAGCCGTTTGGGACAACTGACATTCAAAAAAGAAAACTCTCACATCTTTCTCCCACTTAAGCCATAAATAGCTAAGACAAGGTCCTCACCTGTCTTAAATTTTGCTAGTGGGCTGTAAAGAGGTCACAGGCAGACAGGGACCGACTTCAGAGGCAGATGGAGACAGGGGCTGCAGATGGATGGTGCAGGGTGGCAGGAGACAGCTGAAGGGGTTAGCCCATCACCCGGCGAGTCCTGTGGGCAAGCGTCAGGTGAGCGGGGCACCCAAGCGTGAAATCTTGGCACAACAGTGGCGAGCATTTCTAACGATCAGGCTGTGATTTAAAAGACAAGTCTGAGCCTGAGGCATAATGCTGATAGGTGGTGCCAGGCCATATCAGATTAGAAGCTGCAGGGTCATGTTTCGGGTTACAAGTATTTCAAATCAAAATGCAATGATCAATTTTCCCCTCTCTCTGTCTGTGCAGTTCTGCAAAATGTTTTTACTGTCTCAGCTCTAAATATTGATGCTGAACATATGTATAGTATGACAATCCGCAGGCATTTTGTGCTTTAATTCTGCAGGGATAACTCAGCTGTCTCCAATACCACGCATACTGCACTAGTTGTAGTTTAGTGTTAACAAACCTGGGACCCCTGTATTTCTTCAGCTTTTCTTCAAATCACCATTCATACACATCGCGCTTGTTTCCTGTCACTGCACGACATCTTGAAGTCATAGGAAACGCATGTGTGTACCCAATTTGTCTGTGATGAACTGTGTTTGTGAGTTAAAGCAAGACCATTTAGACACCTTTCCAAAGAAGAACGTGGCCCATATACCCCCGAGCTCAAAATGTGGCATCGTCTACCATAGCCAGAATTATGAATGAACATGAGAGGCAAAAACCCATTGTATGGCCTTGGCCAGAAAGGTCCCTAAAGTTGCTTCCACCATAGCTTCTAACCAAAAGGCAAATTAATCCCTGCATCTGAATCACCCGCTCATGAACCTCGAGCAGGTCTGCTCACTTTCTCTGCTGCTGCCTGGGGTTTGTTTCCACTGGAGTCAGGCCCCAGTGGGTATTGCCCATACATCTAACACCCAACAGAGGATCTCCCGAGGCTGCCTCAGGCTGTAGCCCTCAAAAGGCTCAAAGGGAAGAATGGACTTCTTTGTACTGCATACAGCTCACTCTGATTTCCCACAACTGTTCAACAAATGCTCTTCCTTCGTAAAAGAGGTTTGGCTAAGTTGCCACTGAAGACATTCATGTCCGGCTGAAACACAACGCAGAACATTTTTTGCATGTTTGCAGCATCAGGACTCAAACTCATGACAAGAACTAAGCAAATAATTGCTTTTTTTCATCTCACTGGCCAAAAATTGCTTGGGGTTGACCAAAACCAAATAATTTTTCGTGTCCCCACCCAAAACAAAGCACTTCAAAACTTCAATCTAACAAAAGGTTTATTTCAAACAAAAGTAAATACAAAGCCTTTTGTTTTCCTGGGGAGTGGAGAGAGGAAGGGGAAGTACTTTATTATTTTTTAATTAAAGCTAAGTCAGCCTCTAAAAATAGAAATCTCAAAAGAAACAAAAGAATTTTTTTTCAAATATCAAGTCAAAATGTTTTGATTGTTTTTCTCCTTTCCCTCTCAGAAAATTTTAATGACTTAAAAGTGCATTTTCAGCGGGAAAAAAAAAGACAAAATTTTATTCAGATCAACTCTTGAACTGTTGCTTTCAAAAAAAAGTTTTGCTGTGCTGTCACTCAATCTGCAGCCCACAGATGACTGGGATCAGCACCACAGTTGGGAGTAGTCTGCAAAACCATTGCAAAACTGTGCTTGCAAAGCAAAATAGTCACGGTTTTCCATGCAACCAGTGGGTGCACAAGTGTTTGCCAGGAGACAAATGTCAGAGCTGGCTCCCTACTGCTGTCAGTTCCCATGAGGATCATCCTCAGGGTCCACAATTCTTCTGATGAACCTGTTTATCACTCCTAAAGTAAAACTACAGGTTTTGGTAAAGCAGCATCGTATTGTGTATCTAAATATTGAATACTTTATCTCTCTCCCCGTCTTCCCCTTCCAACTGGTAAACACCAGTGGGACACAAGATGGCAGTAGGTTTTTGGGTTTTTCTTTTCTTTACTGAAGGGTGAGGTGGTTGCGAGACTGAAGGAGGCTGCTCTACTGCATTAGCTCGGAATTAATTGCGTGAACATACCTGGCAATTATCCAGTAACGAGCAGAGAACAGAAATACAGAGAAGGCCTGTTTCTCCTCACTTACTCTGATCTGTGCATGGGCATAATGGTGCATGTCACCCAACGCATCTGGCAAATCTCATCACAGTGTCAGGCAATATCTATATCCACCTCTGCTCTGCTCAGACGTAGACATCTGCAGTTAGAGGAGATGAATCCCACCCATAGACACCTCCAATGGCTAATGCTAAAAACAAATACAGAGGCGTTCAGAGTGTGCTCCCCATTCCCAAACAGTTCATATATTTTATCCAATAATCATGTAATGCCAAAGGAGTAAGTTATCCCAGAGGCCTGAACCTCCAGCTGAGAGATCCCCAGGCTGCAGGGAGAAGCACCCTCCTTCTGTGACACAACAACTCTTACATTTCTTCCTACAGCCTGATCAGGGGAGATGAGGGACACTGGTTGACAGCCTCCTGCACCAACAGAGATGGAGGTGCTGTGCTGAGAGATGGAAGCTCTATGCACAGATCCCTTCAGGGCCAGTGGAAATGAACTGTACATCCTCCCAGCACACCTATCAGACTGTGGTCCTCTTAACATCTAGAGGGACATCGCCTGTATTCAGTGGTGAAACAGGCACCACACCACCCAACCCTGACGAGATGGCACCAGTTCTGGGCAAACACAGCAGCACCACTCTAGGATGCACTGGTGAAAATCCAGTGAAGTAATAGTAACAGCAATAGTACTTCTAATAGTAAAGAACAGGGTACAAGTTTTGAGGATCCCCTTCTGGAATTAGGGCACCTAAATTCTACCATATTTTCTCTTTGAGCAACTAAACCTTCAGCTGCTCATTTGCATCTCTGGGCCTTAGTCTCCAATTCTCATCAGCAGAGAGTGGTCTGTCAGCTGGTCCCGGAGGGGTGGGAATGCACACAAAAACTTCCAGGCTATGACAACCACCTTCAGGGTGGGTCCATACATTATTAAGTACATTAACTGTCACAGACTGGAGCTGTACTTTAACCACCGTGAGTTGCACAGATACTTTGAGGAGAGGCAGCTATATACGTTAATGTGAAACATTGACTTGCAGCTGTTGTGAAGAAATTGTCTGGTCTGATTGCTTTCTGTAAAAGCTGTGCAATAGGGAGTGAAAAAACAGTTTTCCAAAGGACCTCAGTTAGCAGTCATGCACGTCCCTCTACCCTGCATCTCTGCTGACCTCTCCAATGTGCTCTCAGACATTTCATTCCCCAGTACAGCCCTACTGCACTGCATTTCCTTCATGCAACGTGAAGGGAAGAGATGTAGCAGACACATAAATCTGGCCTGGGAAGCACCTCCTGAAAGCTATTTGTGGAATGACTACTTGAGTTGATTTTGTTCTGGGCAAATCATACCTCCCAAAGGACGATATTTTCCAGTGGGACAACAGCTATCTGTGAAGAGCTGCTGGAATTAAAGCACAAGTCAGCAGTCTCAGTGAAGAGGCAGAAAACTGATGATCGATTTATCTTTTTTCTCCACAAACTGTCCTTTCCACATGAAACCTCAGACATGACAGCAATGTAAAGAAAACTTCCAGATCTGTAGCAATGTGTTACAACAGAGCAAGATGCTTTTCAGGGCCGGAAATCTGGCTCTTTTAGCAAGCACTACCACTAAAAGTCTTTTTTAAAGGCCATAGAAAAGCACATGCTAGCCAACTTACCCCAAAATCTGAAGTCAAATAGACTGTGTAAGTTCAGTATCACTAAGGCTGGTGAATAATCAGTGGAATGAAATCTCTGCCCAGAAAAATACCCTGTCTATGGAGTAATGCTGCAGACACCCCTGAACAGATGGGACCCAGAAAGGTCCATGACATCTAGAGATGAAAATAGCTTTTAAAAAAAAAAACAAGATCGCAGGCCTGATTCTGATCTCACCTTGCTGTAAATCATAAGTCACTCCATTTAGGGGGGAAGTTAAGCGAAATCAGTTTAGGACCCTTAATTTTTAGGGAAGGATAATTATTTTATTCCCTCCTTTCCAATTTGAATCGGCCCATCAAGCATCCAGCTGGCTGCAGGCTGTAAAAGAGCATTTCTCTGGACGAAATCAACCCTTCTCCCTCCTTTAAATCCCCTGCCCTCTAGTAAAACACTTTTAAAACGTGTAAGAGCTATTTTTGTTGGGGTATGCCCAGTTGTCCCAGACATAATATAGACTCTCTCCCAGTCCAAGATCAACTCAAGTGGCCACTGTGAAGCTGTGAAGTCAGAGACATGCAGCATGGGAGCACCAGAAGTACCTTTTAAAACAAAAGGTAGGTCTTTCTCCTTTCCATGTCAAATCACCTGCAGCGGGTGGAGATTCAGGTAGCAAGTAGCTGCAGGGCCTGTTGTTGGCCTCTGAAGACATCTGTCTCTGAAGGGCTCTGTATTTAGATCACATCTATTTTCAAAACAACTCAATTTCTTTGTGGAAAATTTAAAAACTTACTCCAAGATATATTTCTTCTTACATCTGTCAGGGTAATGTTACACATCCTGATCTGCGTGAGAGATGAGCAGGCTCACAGACGTGTCTTGGTTTGGAGCCAGACACTACCAATATTAAAACATGCAGCTTCTGTGTCCAACCCAGCATCGAAACTGAAATTTTAAAAAAGTGCACAAAACTCTCGAGAGAACCTGTGTGATTCTTACCTCTGCTCACACTTCAGTGGCTGCAATAGCATTAAACCCTCTCCAAGTAGGGTTAATTCTATCTTTTAATTTAAATGAAAATGTTCTCCTTTTCCCGTGCGAGCTTATAAAGTCATGGGAATGTATTCTGCTGCCTTCCTGACATAAATCAATGGGTATATTGGAGGGACAGGCCAAAAAATGTACACATTTCTTGCCCTTCAGTTCTATTTCACCCATAAGCGTTTGCCCACATCCTGGAACAGAAGAAATGTTTTCTTTCCATTGAATTTCCGACTTTTCTATTTCTACAGAAGTTGGCCATCACCACACAGTTGATATTAACAACTTGACCCAGAATCTGTTAGGAAGAGACACTCTTCTATGAGAATGACAATTATAATCCATCCAAAAATATCTGCAAACAGAATAAAGTGAAATACAAGTGAACTTTTTTCTTGAGGACACTGTCTAATACAAACTCCTTTCCAGTCTGGCTCTCCTTCAAACATACCTTTATTTAACAGGTAATTGCCAACTTGTTCATCCTACTCCTGTTCAGAATATGCACAAATGCATCACTTTCAATATAACAAAAGACTAAAAAACTATGAAGAACCAGACATTTCTTGGCCAACAATGTACAAACTGTGACAGTTTATAAATTCAGGCTGCTGGAAAGTGCAAGTTTATGGTCCTTTCTAAACTACCACATAGAATAGTTACAGGCAATGTTAAAAAAAGTAGGCAAGAAGGAGAGAAAATCAAAATATAAATTAATTGCATGTAACATGCTGTTTAGATATAGCTGTCATTCCTGTGGACCACTGTTCGGCTGGGGGCCTGTGTATGCACAGTGAACCTCAGGGCATGCTTGTTTGCCATACCTTTCATAACAAGTATATCTCTCTGCCAAAAGTAGACTTCTCCATTGTCTTTTTTATCTTCAAATCTACCTTGAACAAAACCACTCAGTTTCTCAAGTGCACCCCAAAGTGTTCTGTAGCTTTGACGTAGCATCTTTCTGCTGTCAAAGGATGTATGACTCCACCCCATTAGTATGAGAGTACAATCTTTAGTGAATTCACCCTCAAAGCAATCCACAAAATAGGGAATGCCACCACCACCACTCCAAAGTAGAGAAACGTGTCTCAGGGAAATCAGCAGCAGGATCCATCACAGTGCTTAGACAGTCTTTGACCCCCGGATACCTGCTGCTACAACTCTTCCCTACTGTCTCACCTGATGGTCTGAAGGACCCTGCACACCAAAATGCCCCCACCATCCCATCTGGTGGTCTGAACCCACTCTGTGCCAAAACAACCCTACCAGCTCACCCTGATGATCTAAAAGACCCCCACACACCAAAGAGCTCCTGGGCTTCGTAGACCTGTGTGGGTCTTGCTCAGTTAGAGACCCATTACTCTCGGTGTGTCAATCAGAAGTGCTTTGCTGAAGATGACATTTGGGGAGTCTGGGATGGTGCAGAAATGCTAGTCCAGACTCACTATCAGCATCGTGTCCCACACATGAGACAACACTGTTACCCTCAGCCATAACCAGCTACCATCTTCTGTGTTTTCTCCTGCCCAGCTGGCTTCGCTGTCCACCTTGCACCTCCTGCAGTCTGCACATAACTGGCACCCGCTACTGCCTATTTTTGGTCAATTCAACCACATTGGCCACCCTCTTGGAGTCCCTCCGCTGCCTCCCCAGGTCACCAAACATCCTGTGCAGACCTATACAACACTCGCTAGCCCACTGCCAGTTTTTTATTTTCTTGACAAGTAAAACAAGCTTTAACTTTTCCTCAGTCATTTGGCCTCAGTCTTTATCCACAGTCAACAGTTCCCCATGCAAATGAAGGTTCCCCATACGTATTCACTACTTATCCCACCTCTCCAAAAACCTCTCTGTCTGAAAATGATCTTCTTATAGGATGCCCATTCCATACATTCCACTTTCCTTGGGATTTCTTTGTCAGGACCAGGCAATATTTCTTTCTGGCAAGATATAAATTTGTTTCAGAAGAGCAAAAAGGAATTTGGATTGAACTTGGCTAATCCAGTTTCTGCTGGGAGAAAAAGGATAAAGTTTTTTAAAAGTGATGACTCCTTTCAAAACAGCATTCATTGTTTCAAATTTGACCAAAATTTAAAAACAAACAAAAAAAACCCCAACCTGTTAAATACAGAAGTGAATGACATCCAATCCAAAGATTACATTGTGCAACCAACCAAATGATTTGAGTTAAGCCCAAATAGTTGTCCATTTTTACTTTTTGCAGAAAATGGAATAATTCTTGTCCCGGGGGGACCTGAGCCTTTTTACCCCTTTTTTATTTCTGACATTTCATGAAGACCATAACCTATCTATCCTGATGGTCTTTGGCAGCACACCACAAGAAGCAGGGGTGTGCTTCTCTTTTCCTTCTCCCTGTGTGGATCCATGAGCTGGTTACCGGGGCTAGATTCATCCCAGATAACTTCAGAAGTGTGAACCACTGCTTACCACCCTCAGGTCATCCCGGAGTAACGGTCAGTTCTGGGGGCAATTCATGGAGCCTGTTTCCTATTCGAGGAGCTGAGAGTGATTTACAAGTCTGAATGCATGATGAGAGATGTCCAAAAAATCACAGCTTGAGATCAGTTTTTAAAACAAATATATTCATATTTTGGCATCAATTTGTCAAAATGCTGAACATAACCATGGATTGAAGGCAGTTGTCGCTCTTGGAAATAAAAGTTAATTATCTGCTCTGATCAGCTGTAATCTCCTATATTATTTCTTAATTGATCTCACACTTCCCAGTTTTGGCATCCTCTTTAGCAAAGTGAATATAAATACTGCCACACTGTTCCTAGATAGTGCATCACTGCAGTGATAACAGCCACTCAGGGACATTTCTCTTTAAATAGAAAGTTTCCAGGTAGTAAACAGGTTGTCTGAATTATTTTACTTTATGTTTATTATTATGTATTACTACCTTGACTTTTTTATTATTATTTACCTTGACATTTTTACCCTTCTCAGAGGTGCACAGTGAAAGGATGACACAAGGAGCAACACATTGCAAAATCTATTTGGATATTAGGGAAGAAGATCTCACCAAGAAGGTGGACTGACACTGGCACACATTTCCCAGAGAGGCTGTGGAGCCTCTGTCCTTGGAGATATTCAGAATTTGACAGGACATGGCCCTGAGGAACCTGATCTAACAGAGCTGGACTTCAAAGCCGGCCCTGCTTTGAGCAGAGGTTGGACCACATGACCTTCAGAGGTCCTGTCCACCCAAAATTATTCTGTGATCCTGTTAACTTCTGTGTTAATGTCTCTTTAACGGTTGCAGTCCCCCCATTAAATTTTGCAGGTTTTGACAGGTTTTCTATGAGGGTCTTCTCTAGTGTCTCAGGGATTTTGACACCTTGAGGAAACACAAGAAATCATTTGAGTTTGCGAGTGAGCCCATGAGGGCAGACGCCTGTGTTTCATTGCTGCGGCATGTCCATCACTGGGCAGACACCAGACCCAGACCTCACCTGTGTGCAGCTACCCAGCAGCTGCGGCCAGCAAGGCTGTGCCAGGAGCCCTGGTCCCCCATCATTGTCCCAGGGCTCAGGAGAAGCTGAGCCTCCAACATCTGCCCTCGTCCCAAGCATCCAGCACTCAAGAGGCTAAAGCCACCAGGTTTGGGCTGCCCTTCTCTGGCAAGCCATCGAGCTGAAGCACTTGCTCAGCAGAAGTGTGAAGGTTGGTTTATTAAGGTAAAAAATGTCCCCACTGGACATGTGTCAGTGTCCAGATCTGGTGAAAGCTGAGCGAGAGCTCAGATAGAAGGTGAGCTGAGAGCATGGCCATACCCCAGCACACCTGGAGACCTGGGTAGTACTACAGAAATTGCTTTCTTTTTCCTTAATAAAGCCAAATAATTTATTTCCTGGCCTTTGCACTTTTATTAGAAGCTGCTACGTGTAAATGGCTTTGTTTGTTTGTCCTGTAGTTTTATAGCCGGACGCTTTTGTAATTAAGGGTGTTTTTAACTGATATGTGTATAAAATTGAAGTGGGCAAGTGGAAAAAAATAAACAGAAGGAAAGTTTTTAACAGAAGTTATTTGAATTGGCTGTGATGTTCTTCCCCACTAGCTAGTGAGGTTTTAATTAGCATTGAAAATCATAAGTAACTGGAGATGAAGAGCCCTATTAGGTCACCCAGTCCAGTTCCCTGCCAGTTCAGAACTGTGCCCAACAGTGTATTTCCCAGTGTTTTGTCAAGCCCAGCACTAAGCCTGTTCATTACATGAATAATATGCTCTTTTGAAGTAGCAGGAGGGGAACTGCTCACAGTCCAGATCCAGGCACTTTTTACAGTTTATAACAAAAAAAGAATGATAAGCGAAGATGCAAGCCAGTATAGAAATTTATATGCAGGACTCCGCATGGGGTATTTATTCTCATTATTCTTATAGGGGAGCTCACACGTGGCTCAGTAAATATGAAGGATGAACTAAATGTCATAGCGGGGATTGCGGAAAAAGTCTTTAACTGCTTCACTGAAATGACTCTGAAGGGGCCCAAAAGAGGGAGAGAGGAGGAGCTGCAAAGCCATCTTCACTCAGCTCCTCCTGGCCTGGGTCAGCCCTCATCCCACAGGAATATCTTGCATAGTTCACTCACATTTTCAAAAAAATCTGAGCAAGAATTAAAAAAACCCCAAACCAAACCAAAACAAAAAACCTCAAGAGCATATGTCTTGGGTGACAAATCCCATAAAACAAGCAGCCAGCAGTGAGTTGTCAAAAAGAGGTGAAGGTTTCTGATAGACCAATAAGACAAATGGGAGATCAGGATGGCTAGTATGAAAAGTATAGTTCGGCAGATGGAGACAAGTGATCCCTCCACATCCAATAGCAAGGCATCAGTAGGATTTCTTTAAAGTATCTGTGACACTCTTCTAATAAAAAATGCCTTGCACAGAATACAACTCTGTTTTATACATCATTGTAAGTAAAAATTACAGACAGTCAACTGCAACAGCAATCTTGATCAAAAGGACATCAGCATGGAACAAAAAAAGCCAGTTTCAACCACTAGCCTACTTAAATACAGTTTTACAGAGACATAGTTAGGCATACAAAACTTACTGAATACTACAGAAGATCCTTCCAAGCAAAAAAGAAAACTAGAAGCAAAATTGACTAGAGACTCAAAACTAAGAAACAAAAATATAAATCATAAATGGAGTTCCTTAGATAGCCAAAAGCATAATGTCATAATCAAGAAAGATAATGACATCAACTAAAAAGCCTTCCTGGTGAAGGGAAAGATAATAAGGGAGCAATATATGACAGAAAGGCAAGGAAGGAAGAGAGCAATTAATGTAAACTAAAAACTGAAGTATGGAAAATTGATGGGGAAGTCTAAAGACATCAGGATAAACTACCCCTAATAGTAACAATAAAGGATATTTAGGAAACACATAAATCCTTGCAATACTTAAAAAATCATTCTAGATGATGCCTGAATTGCAGAAAAATATGCAAGGAGGCAAAAGTGTTGGACATCTAGTTCTGGCCTATGTGTGGAAAGCACAGTAAAATGCGAATACCATATTCATATCACCTGAATATGATAAGAAACGTTTGACTCCATCACAATAAGAAAGATGTTGAAGATTAGTAATTTTTATATGAGGAGGCCCATAGAATGTACACCTTAGACTTCTGCTTAAGGCAGTAATTGGCCAACTTGTATTCAATTTTGATGCCTCTTTGAATGCGGGAACCATTGCACAGGCTCAAAGCATACAGTGATGTGCCAAAACACAGAAAGGGCAGGCCACGTGGCACAGGTAGCCAAAATCTGGGTAGCTGGATGTTAATCCTGACCAACATTTACAAGTCGATAATGAGTGATTCTATCACCAAAGAATGGGAAGACAAGGATATAACTATTGGTAATCAGTACAGTTTCACAGGGAAAAGGTCTTGTCATCCTAAGAATGAAGTCGGACTAGTGTTTAGTAGGTTGTTAAGTGTCCAGCTGAAGTACACATCAACTTCTAGGGTGTGTTCAGCTCCCTAAAATTAGCATTATACGCAGTCAGTAAGGGCTGCAGTAACTGAACCAAGTGCTGGCTAAATGACATATCCAAAAGTAGTTATCAGCAGGCGAATTTTCCATATGGGTGCACCTGACGGAGAGCTAGGCTGCACAATATACAGCTCACTTTTCATCAGTGGCTTGGGAGTAATGAAGGGTGTTTTAAAGCAGTCAAATGCAGAGCAGCGCACCTAACAAGGAACATGGAGCAATGTGACAGTATGAGAGCCCTAAGGCTCTTCAGATTTTTCACCAAATTTTTTCCTCATCAAATGGCTTTAACCCATAACTATGTGACAATTAGGTCAAGCAGAAGAGTCCCCAAAGGAGAGGAGAGCTCCAACTCTGTAGCATGATGACAGTATTCAGCTGCTATATGGGCTCTCATGGCTGATGACTTAACACCATGGCTCCAACAGAAGAGGTGTAAAACCAGCAAAATTCACCCAGGAGTGCCTTACTCAGGTAACAGGGATTGAGATTCAAGTCCTTGGCTGGGCTGGAGATGCCAAGGGACTCCACCTCCTCAAACTCCAGGAGAGGACCACGATTAGCTTTCTGTCTGTGAGTTCTCTGCAGTACCAGAAACTTTTTTAAACCACTCACAGGTGAGACTGTACCAAACAGGAAAAAAGTTTTGTCATAAGTTCAATCACTCCATCCCCTTACAGATGATAAAATAGCAAGCTAAGGCCAGAGAAAGGCGTGCGTCTGGGCATCGCCCACAAACAGGTGGTGAGAGGATGCTCCCAGCAGGTCTACGTCCAGGTCTAGGATTTAGAAAATCTTCCCTGTATTCTGCCAAGACAGAAAGAAGATTTTCTGCAGTTGTGATCCATCTACTTAAAAGGATAGTCAAATACCTGAGAGGACACCAAAAGATTTTAAAAATGTTTTAAAAGGAAATATACATTGCCTTATTGGGAGAAAATGATAAAGAACAATCTGTTTACATTATTTTTCCAACAGCTAGAAAAAGGACTGGGATGTGACTTGATTACAGCGTATATAAGAACTTTCACAGAGAGAAAACGCCATATACCAAAGGGCCGTGTCACCTGGCAGAGAAAGGCGTAACAAGAACCAAAGTCTGGATTCAGCTTCCAGCCAAATTCAAATAGGAAATAAGGCACAATTTTTAACCACTGGAACAAACTACCAAGGGAGTGTTAGAGTCTGCATCCCTGGATATCTTCAAATCCAGGCTGAATATGTTTCTGGGTGCTGTGATTTAGCCAAGCTCAGCCATTATTGGGCTTAGTAGGAGGCTGACTGGGTGAAATTTAATGGCTTGTGATGTACAGGGGGTCAGACTGGCTGATCTAATGGTCCCCTCTGGCCTTAAATTTTGTGAAAGATTTCAGCTAACTAGCAAAGCAAGTGCAAATGACCCAGTGGTTGCAATATATTGCTCCAAGTGTGGTTGACCAAGTTTAGATAATTAGTTACAACCAAATCCTTTCTTAATCGCAAACAGGAAAAAAAAAGGAGAGGCAGTTAGTCCCTGAGAATAGTTCACTCAGCTTTAATCCGGAGAAAAATTGCATCAAACTCCCCAGAAAAAAAGGTGTGCAAGTCTTTTTACGGAATCAAACCTAGATTTTACAAGAACGAAAATGGCTTACATACTTAAAAGTCCATTTAGCGCTTGGCATAGAGCTATTGCTTTCTACACTGAGTGCAAGCACACTTCAAGGGCACTGGGGATCCGATTACTACCCTGCAAAGTGTAGGGGTTGGCTGAACAACCCCAGAGTAACTCAAATACCAGGGAACCTGGCCTATTCCCTGTCCATAAAATACACAGAAAATGATCCCACTCCCTGACATTTTTTCAGCTGGGACAGCTGCTATAACAACTCAGAGCTTTTCAATCTCTGTACAGAGCTCATGTATAACCTCTTGAAGTTTTCAGCCTGGAACCACTTTTCTTCCNGGTGGGGAGGGGGACAGGGGGCAGGGGAGTAGGGTAGAAAGATTTACAGCGAAAAACAACATACAGCTTGAATGCAGTCCAAGAGGAGCCACAGGGGGCTGGTGCCAGTCATCACTGATGAAAGGGTTTGGATTTGTCAAGGAGAAAGATGCTGTGTAAAAATTGCGTTCAAAGCCCCAGTGAAATTGCATTAAGGGGCCGGTCCCTACGAGTTTTGCCTGAGCTATGACTCCAGGTTTGTGCACTCTGGGACGCATACCAAACCTCTCCTTCATGCCCCGCTCTTCCACAGCGGCCCTGCAGCTCCTGCTAGGGCAACGCTCCCCACAAAGCTGACCGAAGCTGCAAGGAAATGCTGTGTTTAGAGAATTGGCTACTTTGACACCCACTGCTGGATTTAACTGTTTAGCAACGTTTTCCAGCCACTTGACTCCCTCCATCACCCAGCCCAGCCGGAGGGCTTAGCCTCTTTGGAGTGGTTCTTTATGGTTTTTTGCTCAGTGGAAATTTGCTATAGCTATGATATGCCTCAAAATCCTCCCCATGTGCCTGCTGATGGGGCAGAGAGCCCCACAGCCCACTCCTGCCAGGGAGAGGGCTCAGCAAGCGGCCACAAGAGCTGCTTCGCATCCTTCTCATAAACGCTGCCAGCCCCCCAGCGCCCCGGTGCCCATTTCCTTAGCATCAGGGGATAGGAGGACTAGTAATTTGTAGTACACTACTAATAACTGTAATTTGCTTGATTTAAGGGGCTGATGGGGACCCCTCTAGTATTTGGCATGAGGATGTTACCCTTGGCTATGCTCATACTTAAGGGCAGAACTTTCCATCAGCAACTTAAAAAAACTTATAATGGAAACAAAAAAGGCAAAGTCAATATAAAATCTCCACCAGTGAAATCTGAAGCGTTCAGCAACTGAATGCAAAACACAAAACAGCAAACACTTTTGCAGCAAGCCATACACTGTTACCTTTTGACCGAAGAAGTCGGTCAATATTCAAGACCTTATTCTTCCCAGTGGGCCGGAGAAATTAATGATAGTGCCAGGTATTTCTTTGATGCAATACTACTTAGTTTGAAAGACTGTAAACACGGTCTTATTTCATTGAACAAACTGGGAATGAAGCAGCAGCAGATTTGCCTCTTTGTCGTACTCAAAAGTGCTTCAGAGCTTCTTCTGAGACCAACGATGCAAGGTCTTCCTCACTATCTTCTTCTAGGTGCCGTTGCTCCCAGAGTGCTGAGCAGTGACACTCTGCATTTGGCCAAACCCTGCCAAGAAGGGCTGGCAGCCCCCCAGGTCAGCTGCTCAGCAGTTCCAGACCTTGCTTGCCTCTTGGGCAGTAGCTCCTGCTGTTTCAGCCCTCTCAGCCCAAAATACATCTCCCTATATTCACCCTGAATTAGGGAAGGCCAGACCCTGTGCCAGTCCTGGCAATGATGACCGGGGCAGCAACCTCAGCCCCACATGTCCCTGCTTTGCCCCTCCACCCGCCAGCCACCAGGCTGCTCTCTGGTGAGTGCACCAGTCTCTGGCCGTCCGGCTTTTCATAGGGATAAAGAAACACCCCGCTGTGAGCTCTGCTTCAACCCAGGGCAGAGCAGGGACTTTTTCAGAGGTGTTCATGAGATGTGAAGAATTTTTCACTAGCTGCTGTAACCTTGCAGTATCACTTCAGCTGCAGACACGTGCACCACACCTACATCTTTTGGGAATTTCCCTTTATTTCACTTTCTAAAATGTCACCCTCATAATCTTTTAGGTTACAGGCCTTCCTCTCTTCACAACACCATCAGTCCCAAGGCCTGAAGGTTGAAAGTTTAAAGGCTTGCTGTGCTCACCTGGACAGGTTCTTAGGGACCTTCACATCAGGTCCAGTTCTGCGTGCCCACTCCAGGTTTTGCACCACATGCAAATCTAACTCCTGGTTTCAGTAGGGTTTTGTTGGCTTATTGGGTTGTAGCCATGTTGAGATTCAAGCTCCCTCTGGAAAAGAAGCAGCGTTATTTGTGCCACAAGACCCATAGTCGTCCCACGCTGTGGCCTAGGGAATCTGCAACACAGATCCAGCAATGTGAGAGATATAAATCTGGGCTTGAAGCATGAGTTCATTTCTTGCTGCTTTTTTTCTAGCTGACTTGCAGCGTCACCATTGGCATAAACAGCCCTGACTTCTCCATCAGCTATTTCCTTCTTCACTTCCTCCTGCACCAAGTGCGTGTTTTTCACATTTGTATAGTACTTGCAAGCTCAGAAAAGCTCATCTGACTGTGACTGAAACTCTGGCACATAGCTTGATTTTTTTCCCCTTTTACTGAACTAATTTTTGCATGATATGCTGCCAACTTCACTTTTCCCCCCTTCCTTCTATATAAACAATATTCCTCTTCCAGATATTTCTTACACATTTGATAAAATGTGTTGCATACATAAGATGACTTTGGCTCAATTTTGTAAAGATTTGGCATAATGCAATATACTAACTCAACTTTGATTCACTAAAAAAATATATGTCATTAAGAGCTGTATATATTTCTGATTTTAGTGTACAGCCGTGATTGACTGTTTCAGTTGTAAGTGATGAAGGCATGGCCAAATATAAATAAAAGCTGTACACCACCTTTCAAAGACGTGCCTTTTATTTATTTTATAGGAATGGATTAGGTTCTAAAGTTTTCAGGAGGTGTTGCTTTACCAGTGGCACTTCTGCAAGTACAGCGGTGTTAACCTTGGTTCCCTGGCCAGATTCCAGTGTGGTTAATTATATTCTGCACACTGTGAAATTCCCACATAATTTTCAATTAAGGAAGTTATTTGCCACTTCTCCCACTCCTTGAAAATTGCTGGTAAGTTCTGCTGCATACAAAATGGCTGCTGTGCTCCATCCCAGCGGTGACTGCATGTTAGCCAACACTCATATGCAAAGTTTACTTGCATATAAAATAAGTTTAGTCCTTTATTCTGGGTCAGCAGAAATTCTTTGGTCTTGTGCTTCACAGGCAAAAAAAGGACAGAGGCTGAATATGTATGAAGATGTCTAAATGCATGCATGAACCTCACCTTGTTAGGACTATTTGGAGCTGACCTGCACCCAAACTTTAACTTCAATAGTGAATTGTTTGCATTAAAAGCCCTTATTTGTTGTTGAACCCTAGAGAGGGTGACAGAAGGATTACATCTGGCTGTTAATATCTCCCCGAGAAGAGGAAACATTCAAGCTAACATTCACACCACCCTTTCAAGGACCTCCCCAGGCTGGGTGGCCTCTGGCAGTGAACTTTCCTGGCGAGCACACTGCTTGCTGGCCGAAATATCCTCAAACACAGCCAGAGTTGCTTTGCCCTTGTCTCACTGCATACACACTGTGTCCCAGCAGACTCTGGTCTTGTTTTCCATCCCATCTGCCACCCTAGGACGTTGCTGTTGTTCATGAGGATTGGGGAATGGCAAAGGGAAGAAGACTTTGTCCGTAGGACTGTGACCCCATGTCAATAGCTCGAATTTCATGCCAGACACTCAACACCATGCCTTGTTTAGCTGGTGAAGAGCCTTCTCCAAGATGATCATGTCTATCATCCCACACCCCTTGTGGCCTTGCAGCATTCATAGAATCATAGAATCATAGAATCATTAAGGTCGGAAAAGACCTCTAAGATCATCAAGTCCAACCATCAACCAACACCACCATGACTCCTAAACTAGCCCCTGGAGTGCCACGTCTACACCTTTTTTGAACGCCTCCAGGGTTGACGACTCCACCACCTCTCTGGGCAGCCTGTTCCAATGCCTAACCACTCTTTTGGTAAAGAAATTCTTCCTGATGTCCAGTCTAAACCTACCATGACGCAACTTGAGTCCATTTCCTCTCATTCTATCACTAGTTTCTTGGGAGAAGAGTCCAACACCTGCTTCACTGCAACCTCCCTTCAGGTAGTTGTAGAGAGCTATAAGGTCTCCCCTCAGCCTCCTCTTCTCCAGAC
>WAAD01017021.1:7927-123896 GCA_013389945.1 Fregata magnificens | reverse complement strand
TACAGCAGTGGCCAGATTGAGCTCTAGCTGGGCTTTTGCCTTCCTGATTTCCTCTCTGCACAACCTAATGAGCTCCCTGTAATCTTCTTGAGTAGCCTGCCCCTTCTTCCAAGCATGGTAGACTCTCCTTTTTTTTCCTGAGCCCCAGCAAAAGCTCCCTGTTCAGCCAGGCCAGTCGTCTTCCCCGCCGCTGGGTCATGCTCCAGCCTGCTATCAGAGAGGACACTGCCAGGATCACCAAGTGCTTCAACCTTCACAGACCACACCAAAAAGGGCAAAGCCCTTCTAATTCAATACTGGGGGAAGGATGCACGCTGGAGTGCTCTTGGCCAAGCCAAGGCTGACCTTGGCCACAGGCTCAGCAAACATGTCTCCTGCAAGGACAGGGTTGAGTCTGAAGCCACATTCCTATATCATCACATTCTCCCCAGTCCCTGTCTACAGTGGCTTGTTCCTTTCCGCCTCTGCCTGGCCTTAAGACACTTGAGTCTTCATTCTTCCCTTCCAGCCCTTCCAAGTGTGACTCACTCCCTCACTATTAAAATAACAAATATTATAGAACACTTTTCACCACCTCTTCTTTCCCCCTTTTTCTTCATATTTTCTATACCCCCCTGTCACCACTACAAACTGCCATGTTCAGCATGTCCACTAATTGTTGGATTTCCCTATCCCTTCTCATCAGAAACACCTTCTTTTGTGAAGAAAAAAAGAGAAAAATCATTGCTCTCTCCTGTATTTTTTTTCCAACCCTGGCTGAAGATTCCTCTATACTGGAGGGGGTAGCTGTTCCCTCTCTTTCCAACAACCTTATGTGACACAGACATGGTACTCCCCATACTGGGTAGGGCTACCCGGCCTAAGGGTCTGTACCAAATGTGTGACCTTCCTATCTATCCCCATTGTACATACAAATACATATGTACAAGCCAAGCCTTCTGCATTGCAAAACCATCTCAAAATTGCCATGCTGTTGAAGTCTCCTCTTGCAGATCCCCCACCCACTCATTCTTGCCCAAAGGTCACACCTGAGCACTCCCCCCCACCAGGTACACCCTAGACAAAGTCTGCTTGCCTCCCTACTACTGCACTCTCACCCCTCAACTCTATTTCAACATGACTCATTATTTCTAAGATTTTAAACAGATACATTGAATTGTCTTCAGGAGGAGCTGACAGAAGCCATCATCTTAGTGAGAGAAGAGTGGTGGAAGAGCCCAACCTGGCGTTTTTTTCTACTGACAATGCCCTCACCGTCTCATTTATTAAAATGTTCTCAGGAGTAGCCTATTCCATGTCTTTGTCAACGTAAGGAAGGTCTCCCAAGGCATTACGTTATATTATGGATTGCTAAAATTGAGGTTGGCTATGCCAAAAGTACTTTTGCAAATACAGTCACTGTTTTGGAGGCCAAATTGTTCAATAATGGCCTACATCTGTCAAACAGGGGCACTTCCACTGACCAAGTGATAAATTTAATCCATGAGAAAGCTCAGAGCACATAAATTATATTGTTCCCTATCCAACTAAGCTAGAGAGTAGTTAACTCACTGTGAAGCCGTTATTTTATAACATCTGAAAAAATGTTCATAATAACGATTCTGTGGAGGCCTTTTTAGAAGTGGGTATAATATTGGAGTGCCTGTGGTAGTGACCCCCTGGGAACAGCCCCTTGTAAACCATTCATAAACAACATGGAGACGGGGAGCTCTGTGTGTGGTCTTGACTTGATCTTGCAACTTTGGGAACCGAACAGCTCAAGGTGGATCCATTTCATAATAGCCTTATTTGTTTGGAAATCTCTCAGCATCCTTCAGATGGCCTTCATAGGAGTATGAGGTAAGAACTTTAATTATTATTGTACATAAATCTAATGCTTATCGCAGAGGGGCCCTCAATCTCTCCTAGAACCTCTATGCATTACTGCAATAAAAACAAATTAATACTCCCACTAATTACAAAACGAGTACTTAATCTCTCCGCCAGTAAGTCTGATGTTGCCAGCATGGCTCACAGGCCTAGCTGTGGTAACATGCAGACAATAAATTCTACAAATGCTACGTGACAGACATCTATTTTGAAGATCCGTCTCAGCTCCTTGACTTACCATGAGTTTCTCAAAATAACTTGGTAAACAACCTGCTAATGCTGATGGTGGGGGCACCGCTAAAATTGGTCCCTACTTGTCCGCACAAGCCCTGGGATTCAGGGCTTCAGCAGTCCGAGCATTTTGTGGCCATGCTGGGCATATGAAGTGACATATATTGCAGTTTCTTAGCTAACCTGAATTAATGGTGGCATTCATACCGCCCTGGCTTGTAATTTTGAAAAGGTCACCTCAAAGGCCACCGGTGCAGACACAGCAAAAGACAATGTTCTTATTTTATACTGCTGCACTCCAGAAAGTCCCAGCGACAGAAGGAAGTAACAGATAGCTGTGGATCCAATATTTTTTGAGAGTTTGGTGTTAGAAGCAACCACAGGAATCCAACTTTGTAAATGATTCCCTTCCCCCAAATCCTAATTAATATAATAATATAAGGAATAGAAATGCTTTACATCAGAAAGAGGAATATTTTGAATGAGCTTTTTATAGGTCTGAGAAAAGTCTGCCAGCCACTTCACAGAACAAACAAGAAGGTGACGTCCTTGCCAGAAGAAGGTAAAATCTTATTTCAAAACTTGTTTAACAAAATGCTATCAACAGAATATGAAGAGAGGCAGAAAGAAGAACAGAGATTCCCGAAGGAATAATATGTGGTCCTTGTCACAGCAGGATGGGGTATCATCATTTCTGCTAAAAATACAAATAAAGTATCTTCACAGAGATGTAGGACTTCTTAAAGATCTGAATTAAAACAGAAGTAAGAATTATTTCCTCAATGGACAGTAAATGCAATCTAATCCTGCCATGCTTCTTTTTACTGCATAATCAATAAAGTCAACTAGGAAAAAAAAAGCCTGTGACAATTATGGCAATTGTTTCTTGTGCAGAAAAGTTTGACATCATCTGATGGGAGGCTAATTAATAGTTAACTTGGACAGCACAATTACCTAGTGAAACCACATTGTTAAACCTCTGGCTGTAACTAACTTGTAACTTGAGAAGAATTTGCTCACATCTGGCTCTGGCCCATGTCGGAGACTGGGGACTTTAAGGGCTACTGACTCCTGCAGGTATTTAGATAAGTGTTCTGGGTTGCTGCCTCATGAAAACAGACCCTTGTTTGCTCCTTGCATGTGATTGTTGGGAGTATCACCTGTATTTGTTCTGCTCTGGAGATAACACTAATCACCGGCTGGCGTGGAAGTATCTGGACAGCAGCGTCCTGCTGTGCTCCAGTCCAACACGCACGGGTGCCAATGCAGCCACGTGATGCACAACCAGCACGGAGAGCATGGATTTCTCCTGGTTGATAGCTAAATATCAGTTACATAAACACGGGATTAACTCAAAGGAAGAGCAATCAGTTTGTCCTGAGCTCTACAGGAGATGATGGTCAGGTCAGAACAAGAACTGCGTTTCCCCAACCTGGGGCTCTTTTAATTAACTGGTATGGTGCCTTACAGGTATATGATTTGGAAGATACATCCGTGGCCCAAGCCCACATTGCCCAGGCTTCTCGGTAACGTTACACCGGTGACTATTGCCCTGAAGTGCAAGGACCGGTGCACGGAATGCTTGCTGGGTGAGCTGCTGCAGTTGTATGTCCATCAGAGAGGGTTTGTGACCCACATCTCTCACTCTTTCAAGTCTCAGTTGATGTTGCACAACCTCTAACAGAAAAGAGGCTGCTTTTCTTCTGAAAACTGGCTAATAACTTCAACAGTTAAAGTCCACTTCTAAGCCCAGAGTTAGTGGACCTACAAAAAAGGACGAACAGTCTCCATTTATGTCTATACTACTACATTAAGCAAGCAGTGCCTGGAAAGAGTCCTGAGTCCTGGAAAGAGGGATCATCCCTACTGTTAAGCAGCTGGAGTGGCCCGATTACGGCACAGTTTGGGCCTGTGCCAGCTAGAGTGTCCCCCAGCCATTCCCAAGCACTGTTTGGGAGACAGAGGGTGTCCAGGAGCGGGTGGTCTACACGCAAACACCCTGCTCCGAGCACTGAAGTCCTCTGCCCATCCAGGCACCAGCTGCTCAGCCTCACGGGGGTCAGACGCAAGCACGTTTCATGTACTAAAACACACACAGCCTCAACTCCCAGAAGAAAAAGCTGGCTTAAAGCTGTCAGAAGATATAAAAAAGAGCAGATCTGCTTAGTAATTGATGATGGAGAGAAAAAAAAAAAAGTTAAACCAAACAGTTTCCAAAGCTAAAAAGAGGACTTCACTGAGGACAGAAACGTCTCTTCATTGAAGTGCTACTGGATGAGTTTTGTACAGGAAAATGTAACATTATTTTTATTTTGATTTCAAAAGGAATTTTATTTTCCATTTTTTTTTTTTCATTTTCAGATTAAAGCGCATTTTTGCTTTCACTTTCTCCTTTTCTCTCTGCTTTGCCTTTCTCCACTGGAAAAAAGAAGCAGAGAACTGGAGTGAAAAGAAGGGGAGCTCTCTGGGGTTCTGCTCTCATTTGTTTTTCTTCTGCTCAGAAGACAGTAAGGGAGAATTAAACATTTCTCCTGCCAAAGAAGAAACACCCACAAAATCTAGCTAGCTGCTCAAAAGAAGATGGGAAATGAGAAAAAGAATTGCTGGAAAAAAATTATAATAGACAGAGGGCCTGGGCAGAGAGAGGTAAGGCATTGGAAGCAAGGTTGCATGTAACGGTTGACTGGAGATGAAATCCATCTGGAGCTGACCAGCTGCTTTGAGTGTTTGCTCAAGCTGTACCAACATGACTCGAACAATGAGTCTTCTGCTGGTCCAGGTCCAACCTCAATTCTTTAGCTCAGTCTGCACGCTCTGGACGTCTGCATCTTTAACAAAAAATAATCATCAAGGTGAAAAGAAGGGTTTAATTGGGCATATGGCACCCTCAAATGGGAAGGATGGAGACAGAGTCCTCTTTCTGTAGCAAGGAATTTTGTTTAATTTCCTACTTGAGGAAAAGAGACAAGCACTGTATAGCATAAACAAAGGGGAAACGTGTGATATTGGTCAATAAAAAAGTGAGAGAAGAAAATCCAGAAAGCCAAGAAAGGGTGGACACTGGTGATTAATATTAATCAAATAGATTAAGATCCATTGAATCAGCAAAGTCACACGTTTGAGGTTTATTTCATTTGCAAACTAAATCCTGGCATGATCAGGAGTGATTCAGTCTATATACAGACACTTTTCTAGGGAATTCAGAAGTACTAAACACAGTCTAGGGCCAGATCCTGTCTATTTGCATTTCTTGTGGGAGAAGATGCAATGTAATATGTCAGTGGCAGAATTTGGTCCACTGATAGAACTCCACACATTTATCCTGGTCACGCACTCATTTCATTTGTTATTGCACTAATTTGACAAATTCAAGGGTAATTCACTTTGAAAAAAAGAAAAAATTTTAATGTAAAGATAACTGTAAAGTTCCCCAATGCTTCACAAAGCCTAAAATAGAGTCCATTTCTCCCATTTCTAATTTGCAAGTCCGCCTCTGTATTTAGCACAGCAGTATTGCCATGCAAACACTTGCACAGCGGCATTAAGAGCCATTGGCCTGAAAAAAATGCCATGGAGACAGTGCAAATCTGAGACATTGCTAAGCATTTTGCCATTTGGGGCTGGTCGTGCTTACATGATGATTACCCATGCTCTGTTCCAGTTATTCAACTGGAATCACCAACTGAGACTGAAACCCTGGTCACTATGCAGTCTGGGTCCTGAGAGAATAGAGGATTTCATACTACGTTGCATTTTGTAAACAGCAATTTGTTGCATACAAAACCCCCATAAATATTATTTATCTCGATGTAGATTTCAAAATGTCAAAGAGCCAGGGCTAATTAAGGTTCAATAACAGATTCAATAATTTGAAGCCCTTTTTTTCTGTTTTATTAGAGAGAAGAAAAGCAATGGCCATTATGTCCTAATTTGTAAGCACTTTATTTGATGGTTGAGACTGGAAAGTATGTTAGTGTTGTTTGTCCTGTCAAAGGCTTTGGAATGGTCTGAAGTCTACACAGCTACATCTGTTGCTATTTATTGTGGGGTTTTTTTGCCCTATTTCTAACACAGTTTATAAAATGAAGAAAAATCTTAAACACTGCAATTAGAATTTAATGTGGGGACTTTTTCCTCCTAACAAAAATTAATTAAGCTTTTCTTTGAACTTCCAAAAAGAATACGTATCTTGTAACACACAAAACCAAAATGTTCAGTTTTCCATCTTGCTTGTGGACGCAAATTCTTGCGCATACTGAAGTTTAGAAGTGGACTAACAGCAGAAGAGCTAAGCTCGCTGACCGCATTTCTGTCCTTTGCACGTTCTTACAGCACGGAGGTGCCTGAACATCTCCACAGGAGCACCGAACCACACAGTCCATCACTGCAGTGCACTGCTTCCCCCATCCACTCCTTGCAGGACAGAACCCAAACCTGACACCCAGCTTTGTTCTGCTGCAGTTTTAACCATAGAGCTGGAAAACCAGCCTGCCCCTCACCCCACAGTCGGCAGCAATCCACAATTATTAATGTGGTTTTACTCTCACAACACCTTAGTGAGGAAGGAAAATTTCATACCTGTTGTACTGGAAACTGAGCCAAGGATTGAAACCAGGTTTGCTGAATACCACCTTAATACCCTGCCCTGTCTGCTATTTGTCAGCTTTGACGGCATACCTGCTGCTGTGCCAAAGCCCAGCCTAAAGAAAAGCCCTCTCTTTCCATCTTCCTCCCCTGCAGGACAGACACAAAAAAGGGCAACCCACCATCTGTGCTTTTGAGTGCTCCACGGGTCTGGCAGAAGGAGTGGGATTTTAGCATGCAGTTAAATAAGACGTAGTTTTCTTGCAATAAAAAGTGTTGGAAATTACTCCGTTCCCAAGGGGCAACCTAGAAAGAGGCAGAGACAGAGCACAAAGCAGGTAATGAAGAGACCGTCAAGACTGGCACCAGCAGCAGAGGAGAAGGGTTTTACAGCCCGTATTTAAAGAAAGCATAGCCTTGGAATAAAAGTGATGATATAACAGTCAGACCCGAGGCAGGGGATATGTGTTAAGCAATTATAAGGAAACAACACATGAAGGGACTCAGGAATAAAGAAAACAGAAGTAGAGGGGCATCCCAATCCTTAGCCTCCTTCCAAGTGGAAAAACTGGGCTATATAGGAAGGAGAACGTCAGCTTGGGGAAGTGAGATATAAATTATGAAGACATGTCTCTTCAGTATCTCTGCCTCAGCTTTCTCAGAAGGTTTTGAGCAAAAATTCCTTTGTGATATTCCAGCTCCATTGACAGCCATGGAGCTGTGCTTTCATCCCATCTTTGTGACGCTCCTCTTCTAAAATGTAGAATAGTGCAGACATATTTTAAAATATTCCGTGGCAAAATTAATAAAGCTCAGATATTTGTTGGCTTTAAAACAAGTAGGGATCCATCCTCCTGGTCAAATCTAAAAGCCAGTATTTATAGCAATAACAGTACAAGACTGATTCATTTTTCCCCTTGTGAAAATGCAAATGCCAAAAAAAAAAAGGTTAACGAAAACCTGGGAAAAATATGCTGCGGTAGTGTTTTGTGGGAGCCATCATGCAGGTCTCCTGTGACTCTTTCCTCTTCTGCAATCTGAATTCCTTTATTATGCTGCATTTCCCATGCACCGCAGACTTTGCACTTGCAGGTAGGAAAAGGGAATCCTCAGCTATGATCCATCATATAGGAGGATATAGGAGGTAGTTCTTCCTACTATTTTCACCTTTGATAGAAGTAATTCAGAATATAATGACAAATTATTTAAAGAAACTTGAGTACAGCTAACACAAAGTACAGCAGCAGCATTTTTACCTGAAATTATTTCAGTCCTGGTCAATGCACTTTGGCCTTCTAACAACATAATAAATAGGAAGCACCCATAGAAAACTGATGTTTTCAAAGGAATGATTTAGCTGAAATACCGAAATTCTGGCAGTGGTTGCCATTGTGAAATGTCGACCAGCACTGGTAAGTATTTGGATTTTCGCATTATTAGCAGCTGAAGATATGTGAGAGAAACCCAGCCCAACACTCTAACAAACCACTTGAGCTGTCTGCAACAACATTTTGTATGAGTTATTATACTAATGGGCAATTTAGTCATTACAATATGAGAAGTGAGTGCAATTCAATTTCCTTTTAATTTCACTTTTGCTCATTTTAATTAATTTTTATAATTATTACAGTAGTAATGTTGCTGAGCACTCACATTGATCACAGCTAAAAAAAAACCATTTCCCTGTTTTCCAGATTCTCAGCCTTCCCTTGGCCCTTTCACCATACTAGTGACATAAAAAAAAAAACCCTATAAATCTAATGCAAGAGACACTACAAGCCATCCATCTTCTGTGCCACATTCCATACTCCATTAGGAATATTTGTAGGATACAGGAGGCAGGCGGGATGTGTCACAACAGCTAAGTACAACTTACTACAACCTAGTCTGCCTTTAGGAAGTTACAGAGTCCAGGAAAAGCAATGGGTGGCATGAAGCCATCTTTACCTCATCTCCTCACGTAGCCCCTGTATGACTTTGGGTGCAACCATAGCATCCACTAGCCACACTGAAGACTCCTAAATTACACTCTTAACAGATCAGAAGAGCTGCCGGGCACAGCTCAAACAGCCCAGGAAACACAGGAAATACACCTATTTCTTGCTGCAGTCGGCATCCCTGATATGCTTTTAGGAACCATACCGCTTTCTGAACAGCATTCCTTGAAAACAGTCCTTTAGACAGTCTTCCAGACTTAAATTTGCCCAAATATACCCGAACCCTAACAAGTTGCTAGAAATCAAGGGCAGAATATCACCGCAGTTTATTAGAGAAGGTAATGAGTGTTAGATAACAACAGAACCATTAAGTATGTTGGTCTTCAATGTAATGAATACTTCAAAACAGCCACATGAAAGTTAACAAATTCACCATAGAAAGCAGCATATGCTTACACAGTAGGAACAACAGGATATACATTTAACATGCTTTATTAGTAAAATCAAAAAAGCATTGAAATTCCAGCATGTTAGCATACTCACAAACTCAGTGACTTTGCAAGAATTAAATGACATATTAAAAACTCAGTTCTTGCAAAAACAGCTCCTTCTTTAACTGTTTGTTTTCTTTTTAGCTTTTAAAATCTTCTCATCCACATAGTCATAGTCACAACCTTGAAATCCCTTTTTCTGATGAGAAATTCCACATTTGCTTCATTTCTACATCACAGTGTCATCTTAGCCACAGACCTGCTAAGCCTTCCTTTTTTAAGGATCTCATAAAAAATGGATTAACCAGGACACTTGCAACTCAAACATCTCATCCACTTTGCAACAGTTCAAAAATAATAAATGTGTGACACAGAATTAATGCACCTAATTGTTCCTTTACAAGGAATCACAGACCGACCTCTCAAAATTTATCATTAAACGTGTACCTCCAGAATGGGGTGCTCATGTCTGTTATTCCAAATATACCTATTTCTGTTACAGAAATGAACAAATATTTTTGCCAGGCCTCTAAAAATCATGTTCCTAGTTTAACAATTCAATGCTAAATGTTGTAACAGATACTGTCACATAATCCTCAAAGGTCATGGCCTCGCTGTGATTTAGAGCCTTTGAGTGAGACTAGATATCATTTTTAGGAAACATGCGGATATGCTTTGTTTCAGTTTTATGGAAGAACTCTCCAATCTGTATGTGCAGGTACTGTGATGGTTGTGACAGCCTATTCTGGACCCACAGATCTGAGCATTTCTCTCTCGCCAATCCCTTCTGGAGCCTGAGCGTGTTCATGATACTTGCAGCTCCACATTAGGATATCAATCACAATTAAGCCTCATGTTTCAAGCTTCACCTGTACTTATCAGGTGCTTTCGTACGCTTGGGATCAACAGCCTTGAGGTCTGGAAAGGATTTTCCCCTGCGCAGGCTCGGAGAAGTCTGCCGTCTCTGCTACTCATGGGGCAATGCACCAACACATATCACCTCAATCCGTACAACCACAGAGGCACAAGAGGCTTCCCATTCTCCACCAACAGCACTCACTTTTTGACAAGAGGAATATTCCTCCACGCCCTGGGAACTGAGTAAAATGTGACGGTGATGAGCAGGAGATTGGGCGTAATCTCTGCAAAATCTATGAAATGTGACTTGGCTCCAGAACCTGAGCACATTTACCTGCTCTTTGGAGAGTTTGGCTACTGCCTTCTCAGTCACCGATAGCTAATACAATTAACAGCATAAATGAATGTGACAACTGGTTTCTCCTGCACTTGTTCATAGATGACGCCGCTTGGAAAGGATCAGCTACACGAATTACCAAAGGGACAGTTGAATCAGGAAATTTGGGTTGCTTTGTAAAAGGTACGAGACCGTAGGCTGAGGAAGCTAGAGGCTGTTACATATCTTCCTTGGTTTAAACTAAAAGTTGAGTTGGTTTTTGCCGTGTTTCCCTGGTCTCATGTCACCGCATCATTAGTTTGAATCCTTCACAGAAAATAAGTAAATGGCAAATGCTGCTTCATATCTGTGGCATAGGTGATAACATGGTCAGTAATCACTGACATCCACAGAGAGAGAAAGGCAATGGCACCTCTGCAAAGAAGCACTTCAGTTGCAGGATTTTGTAACCTTAATTTAGGTCCAACTCTGCTTTCTCTTTTCTCTTTTTCTCTGTCATGTCCTAATTCAGGCTCATAATTAGTTGTAGTTCTAATTCTCCCTCTGGATTACAAAAGCTGCATTTTCAGTGTACTTGTGACCCATCAATTTTTCTAGCTTCTAATAGTCAAACATGACCAGCCCAATGCTTCCCAAGATAGCTATAGACGATGGCATGATTTTAACGACTTTTGAGGACTCTAATTCTCCAGTGAAGTCAGTGAGCTCTGTGGGTATTTCGCACCTCTAGAAAAGACTATGATGCCTGACTTGAAGCACTGTGGATCAATATTTTAGCAAAGGTTTTCACACGTAAGTACACAAATCAGTTATTCAGTGAGATACAGGATCAGGGTCAAAAGAGGCTGCCTTAGTGCTCTTTCCATCTCTGCAGTTATTTTATAGAAATAATATATAAGGCCTAAGTATGGAAAAGATTTTACAGAGCTCAGTAAAATTTTGGAGAATGCATCCAATACGTCTGAAATATATATACATGTATTCTGTTCTTTGTCATTTCACTGCTATGCTTGGTGATGTGCTGAGCACAAGTTCAATGTTCATTGACATTCAACAATGAAAACCCATTAACCAAACCTTATAAAGAAATAAGGAAAATGTAGCAGCCCTAAAAAATGTCAAGCTTAGCTTCTCCAAATTTATTTTCTTCCTCTATATAAATCAGAGTTCAGTTTGCACTAATTGTTGTGGGTTGAATGTAAAAGGTATGGCTAAGCAGCCACTGAATGTTTGAGCTTATTTGAAATATTTGGACATATTTGGTAAGATTTTCAGACCCTGCTCCATCTCTGTCTCTTCTGCTCTGTGGGAAGGCTGTTTCTTAACAGCTTGACAGTCCTCTCCAGATTTCCCCTGCCTTGGGTTGAAGTGGGTACAGGACACAGCTGGGGCTCTCAGCTAGCCTCACACTTTCAGGGCTTTAGTTAATTGCCTTCCTTCCCTTCCCTCCTACCCAGATCGCTCATAAATGACAGAGAAATGCCATTTAATATCTTATCTGCAGTCTTTATGAGAAGGAGATTGGGAGTTCCTAGTGTCATTCCCAACAGAAGAGTGAAATCCACGTAGTAAATCCTTTCCCATCACTAGCACTATTTTTCTGTGTAAGTGGCAGACCGTTGTATTATCCATATAATCTCTAAGATGATCTCTCTGCAATATTTCTTCAGTTCTTGCCCTAACGAAGCTCAAGCTGACTTAATGCAGAAATGAAGAAAGTTCCTGCTAGCCAGTGGTATGTCTACTAAGAGGAAACACAAAGGATTTGAATTTCCAGGGCTATTGCCAGGGCACAAGATGTAAGGGGCACAAGATGGGGTTGCTAGGAAAGCAACAGCTGGAGCATCTCACTCAGAGAAAAACTATTGCCTAATCACAGGCAGGTCTAAATCCAGCCCTGATGCACAGGCAGGAGGGAAGAGCATCTGGTCCTCATGTAGCAGAAAGTGGCTATCTGAGCGGCATCTTGCACAGAAACCAAAAATGTTTTACTGTGGCTATGTGTATCTCACAATAAACGACTATACTGAAACAGAGGTAGCTTGGGTAGGGAAGGCTCCTGTGCCATATGAGACCATTCATTCATCCCTTCTGCTGGTGCCTCTCTTCTGCTGCTGCTTTTCTTCCTGCTTTATCTCAGCCAGGGAAGGAGTGTGGGTGGGAAGAAGGGGGAGGTCCTCATGGCTGCCCCATTTTCCAAGGGGCAAGTGGGGAGAAAGGGAAAGGGAAAACAGCTGAGCCTGTTGGGACCTCTCCATCATCGTTACCTTTTGACTCATAGAGTTGCCTATCCAAATGAACAAAGGAACAAAAATAAAACGGGGGAGCCTGTTCCTGCATCTGCAGATTCACTATGTGAATTTGTGCAATTTCTTAAAATCCTCTGTACCCAAGATACTCTGTTTGTAAAATGGAGCTAAGAGGTGCTGTTCTTTAGAAAGTGTTTTCAAAACCTCGTATGAAAAATGCTTAGTGGTATGTCTCATTTTTACCAGTGCAGCTGTCCTGCTCAATTTATTTCTTCCTGGAGAAAGTGTGCTCTACAAAATAAAATAATACATTTTCTTGGCTGTGTTCCTCTAGCACGTGAATACGGTCCCCAGCTCCACTGAACATTGTAGCAGACAAGCAGAAGACATTGTTTGCAAAGCATTTTTGTCTTAGAGAAGCAAAGGAAATTAATTGTTTTTCCATACAGTCGCTTAGTCAATAGTGAGCTCATGCACAGTATCAAAACCACACCTCTTCAAAAACATACTTATAACATATTTTATCTATATTTTATCTATTCTGCACTTCAGCAGCCTGCACTAAGACCCTTCAAGAGTCATAGACTTTGACTGGCTTTGGGTTAGACCATAGATATCTTAGCTAGCATATAGCTACTCAACTGCATGAATTTTCATTATTACCTGAAAACAAGAGCCTCACTTAAAAATGGAAAAACATCTCATGCTTTAGTCTCTAGTTCTGTTCTCCAAACCCATGTGTGTCTGCCCGCAAATAGCACCTGCCACATCTCACCCTAAATACACAGTGCCCACCTGAGCTTTTAAACCAGCAAAATCTTGTTAAGAGCCAACACCAAAAATAGGCAAGGAGAGTTCTCTGCAGCTCACAGTGAACTCCACCAGCCTTACAAAATCCAGAGACCACCCTACTTATTCTTGAGTACCTGCATCTGGTACTTTGACAAATCAGTTCTAGATCCAGCAGCAATGGGAGACAGTGGACAGAGTGGTGAGCTGCTCTGTATTGCCGTAGAAATAACCCAAGAAGGGAAATGCAGGGAACAGAAGGGTACAGGGGCTACAAACCCACACCCTGCTCACATAAATGTGCTCTGGCTACCAAGATCTTGATATGGCACTCTCTTATACCACAACATGCACAGCACTGAATTCTCCTAAGCCTTCGCTCTCATCACCACATGATGAAAGTAACAAATTTCCTTTGAAATCCCTTTTCAAATCATTTATACGGCACCTCCTGGAAACACATAAATAGCTCTTTGTGATTGACCAAGCTGCCACAGCTCCTTGCACCTCAGTGAGCAATGGCTTTTTGTGTAAGCATGAAAAAATATCAGCTAAAATATTGAAACCTGGTGCCCCAGTCAGACCTAAAAGGTCTTTTCCAAAGAAACCAAATTTTTGCAGAGCTTGCCAGCATTGCTGGAATCTGGAAACTTGGGATGCAGGCTCCTCTTGGTGGCTTTCGGATGGGTAGAAAGTGATGTCCTCAAGTTGCGTCAGGGGAGGTTTAGATTGGACATCAGGAAGAATTTCTTTACCAAAAGAGTGGTTAGGCATTGGAACAGGCTCCCCAGAGAGGTGGTGGAGTCGTCAACCCTGGAGGCATTCAAAAAAGGTGTAGACGTGGCACTCCAGGGCCTAGTTTAGGAGTCATGGTGGTGTTAGTTGATGGTTGGACTTGATGATCTTAGAGGTCTTTTCCGACCTTAATGGTTCTATGATTCTATGATCACAGAAAAGTAAGAATGCAGTCCAAGTCCAAATTTAAAATCTAAAGATTGAATTAAATCCTTCTCTGACACTGGCAGTCCCAGGCTCTGTAATTTGTTTATCAAACCTCCCTTAGGGATAGTGTTACAGTTTCTAGACTACGTCTATTCTGTGGCGGCTCTGGGCCCAGATATGAAACAAGTATTTCCTGAGGATAGGTCTGATCCTACATTTAATGACGATGCTGTGGTGGAGCAGCTATTGCTACTGCAGAGATATATAAGGATGAATTATCTCTTTGTTCTTTTGGGGATGGTTTCTGTTTCTTTTGAACATATCTTTGAATCCTGAAGGTTCCTGAATCAATGTGAAGACTCAGCATGCCCAGTAGAAAAAGGTTTATGCAGACCTAGTACACAGTGGGGAAAGGAGGTGGATCTTGAAAGGGAAATTATTTTTGCCCACCTAGCAAAGACATTAAGAACAAACCACAGACCGCTGTATGGAGCTGGTCTTTTGCATGCCAGCTTTTTTTTTTTTTTTTTTTTAGTGAAAACAATGGAGTTTCTTTCTGTAAGATGAAAACAGGGAACACAATCTGGTAGCCACATGGTCAACGTAAAAGAAAATCACAGAGGGGATACTCTCTTGAAAACTGGTGGTCACACCACGCAAGGGCTGTGCCCTTTACTCCCCTTGCATCTTGTTAGCCCTCTGAAGCAGCAGGCAGAGAAGGCAACCTGGGTGCGAGATGTTCTCCCAGGCAGGAGAAGAGAAGGATTATCAGGATACAGAGGTTGAGAGTGGCTGTCCTACCAGCACAGCCCTCCAGCAGCTCCACCAGCCCACCACCTTCTCTCTGGTGGAGCAGCCACTGCATCCACATAGGAGGAGGTCGTGGCTCAGAGATGCCTGGCATACAGAGCCATGCACTACCCCTGCCGAACCACTCCAATCCCATCCCCAAAGCTCTCTTCAGCTCCCAGCACCAAAAAGATCGCACCACCACAGTTTGGCCCAAACCCAGCCTTCAGTATTTTGGCCTGCTATTGAGGGCATATTACCGTGGTGGGTTTACAGAGGAAAGCTTGAGGTACCAGGCATTCTGGGAGCAGTTACCAAGACCTTGGCAGAGTGGGGAAGTTGCCATTTCCACTGGAGTTTAACACAGGGAAGTCTTTTTCTGCTTTCACCTTTAGCTTTTCTGCTTTTTCTGCTTCACTGCATACCCACATGAAGGCCAGTCACAATAACTGCGCTTTAAACAATGTTCACTGATCTGATTTTTCCTGCTTATTCTTTCTCTTGAGTTAAACTCTAGACACTTTACCTAACCCTGATACAGGTTTCAATCACAGAGAGCCGTTTGGGGAGACACTTCTCTGTTTGTTTTTCTTGCTTCCCTTCCCTCTGAAAGGGGACGAAAGGGCAGAGGAAGAGGACAAAGCACTGGATGACTTTAACTATAGCTAAGGCAGATGCAGCCCCTCTCTTATAGCTCATACGCATGTAATTGGTAACAGTGCTTGGACCTTGGACTAAAACTATACAAATTTCCTCTTATTTAGTCAGTCCTTCCCCCCACCCCCCCAAAAAAAAAGCCCTAATCTAAATCAGATCTGGATATTCAGGAAACGTACAGGCCACTACAATGAGCAAAACATTTGCAAGTCATCCAGAGACTCAATTTCCTTCCTAAAGGAATAGCACAACAGGGTTTATTTTGTAAGGAGAAAAAAATCCCTTTCTGGGTGCCTACAGTAGGTTTGCTGTCTCTTTGGCTGAGCCCTTCTGGAGCATCCAGGAGCTGAGGACAACTTGTTCACTTTTTAATGATTTTTTATCACTACCTTGTCCACTTCCAAATGTGGAAAAAATTCTAGCATCACACTGCTAACACCAAATAAAAACTTTAGTCATTTCCACCCTCTCAACAATAAAGAGAGAAAAGTGATGATAGTAGAATTTTATTGGCTTTATTTAAACAGGCTTCTTCTCCCCCAACAATGCTGTGCTACTACTATAAAACTTTTCTGACACATTACTTTAAACATTAGCACATGGACATGCCAGCTCTGCACTTCAGGAGCTGCAGTTCAATGCCAAGAGCTATTAGTCACATTAAGAAGTCTATTCACAATACGGCAGATAGAGAGGAGAGCGTCTGAATCCTCCTGCCTCCAGTGCCGCCCTGTGCCCTGTCCCCCTCCCCGGCTGCAGCCAGACTCATACGTGGGGCAGCTAAGAGAGGTTTTCCACCAGCGGTTGGAAGCATGAGGGGGTTTGGGAAGGAGGAACTTTCTTTCCCCTGGTTTTAAGGTGGATGCCGCCGCAGCACTCCACGGGGACTGCTGCAGTCAGCTGAGGACAAGTGATGAGAGAAGGGAAGAACAATGAAGTTAAGCAAACAGAGGAATGTCTCGTCTAGGTCTGGGGAACTTCTAGTCTAAATACATCACTATCCTCCTTTGGTATACATGTGTGTGCTGCTCTTCAGGACAAATGGGGCCTTTCTTTTCAGCCCCTTTGACTTCAGCAAGGATTGCACAGCTGGGACGATGACTTGTCTCCTCTTATTAAAACCACTTCTTACAAGTGCCGACTGTGTCTACGTGTTCCTCTGAGTCACTTCTTCAGAGGAAAGAGAAAAAGAGAAAATATTTTAAGACCCAATCTATCATCTTTATGTACTTAATCTGGTTTGGGGTGAGAAAAAGTTATCTAATCTTATTAAAAATTATGATTTATTAAGTAACCATCCTGGGTGTTTGTCTGTCTATATTTTCCCCCATGTATGGGAAAAGACAAGAGAATCTGAAATGACCAGAGCACTCCTAAGCAAAGACACAGCCTAGCCAAGGCAGAAGGAATATTCTGGCAGAGACAGAGAGGGAGGCAGCATCCAGAGGGAATCAGACAAACCACATATATGACTGTAGAGAAGTCTTAACCATACATATAAAAATAGTAATATTGGTGGGTTGTTTTTTGTTTGTTTCTTTTACTTTAGCATTTAAAACAAGCATATTCTCCTGCTGATCTCAGGCAGTGCTAGTTTGTGACATAATATACACGCTGAAATAATATGGAAAATCTGTACACACACTGCATCTGAGAGGCTACAATCTGCAAAAGTGAATGTTGCATCCATATATCAATCGAAATGGCCTACAATTCAGGGAGTAATTTTTTTGAAACAATCTCACATGAATTCACCTTCACGAGATTAGAGGCTGATGTCACCACGAGGGTGAAGTCATCAGCAATGACTTAAGCTAATGGGATAATGCCAGAAGAACTCGATCTGCTGTTGTGCAGAGCTTAACTCCTTCCGAGCAATGAGGAATGCTGAGAACTATTTACCTCTTTTGTTTGCAGCATTTCCTGAGTGGATTTTAACACAGGAAAGCTCATGGTTGACTAATGGGGACAGGGAATGAAATCTCCTTCCTACAGCACTGCTGGTGATCTCTGTTTGGAGATTTTAAAGCCATATGTCTGAATTCAAGTTAAACTTCAAGACAGAGAAAACTGGCAGTAAGCCGCAGGGGTAATTTTGTGACGTACGGTCGAGTTCTTGCAATACTAACTTCTGGGAGTAGTCCCTGCTCCCTTTAGGTCACTGGCACAGCGGGATTGGGTAAGAGGACTTGGGCCCAGCTTTACATTCATTAGAGACAAAGATGTAGAAAAGAGTTGTGGCCCGTAGTGACCGCAGCAAGCTTTTCCCAGACATCATAAGCAAACCAAGGTACCCATGACTGCACGTGGTGCGGCTGACACAAAGCCATACCAGGTAGCGGTGCCAGCTCAACACGAGTTGGGTGTCTTCCTGAGGTAAGAGAAAAGCACATGATTTAGAGTCAGTGGTATTAAAAATCATCAGAGTCATCCCGGAAAGTACAGATATTTTTGTTTGACTGTGTAATGCGTGCTTGTGTGGGAGTGGTGTGAGCTTGTTCTATTTCCAGCCTGTGAGCACTGAGGTGTGACAAGCCCGCTCCGCTGTTTGTTTGGTGAACGGTGCCGGCGGTGCCACTCCCTGGTGACGGTGAGGAGCTCGGACAAAGCAAAAACTATCTGAAAGAGTGGTAAACCTAAGAGGTGGGCCTGACGCTGGATGCCACAGAGTTCACTGGCTTTTTGCGCTTGGATTAGGCCGCCAGAGAGGAACATGCAGGAATGATTTGTCGGTGTGGTCAAATGATCTTTGCCAAGCTTGAGAGCGCACGCTGCAGTGCACGCTGCCCTCGCTCCTGATGTGGATATCCTTGATGCACACGATCAATATGGCACTAGGGCAGCTCCTCTGGCACTGACAACGTTTAAGAGAGCCCCCAGGCCACACGTTAGCATGCTACAGCTTCACACGCAGCTGCAGAGCTCAGGTGGGCTCCAACTCCGCTGAAGCCAGCTTTGCTCTGCTCTGCTGGAAATAAGATTAGAGCTTGGCCCTCTGTCTCCTTAAATATTTTTCATGCTTTAAAGCCAAATATTTTATTTAACCCCCTCTTACTCTGCAGCTCTCTTGCAGCTCGTTTACTTCATGAAGCTTGAAAGAGAAAAAGCAGGGCAGTCATTTTTGCATTCTTTCATAAAACAAGTCTATGTTTTGGGTTGAAATGCTGAAGGGTAAATGGTGAAAGCTCCTCTAACAGTATGCACTGGTTGAACTATAAATATGGAGATACACAAGTTGAGCCAACGAGGAAAGACCTTAAGTTATGACCTTTCCAACGTGGCACAGCTGGTAGCCCGTAGGCCAGATGTTGCTAAGTAGGTTAGCCCATCATGTTTTCCACAGAGGAGATAAAGGATGGCTATTTGGACAACAAGCACAGCCAAATGTCCCCTGTGCCTGCCCAACTCTCAGACCTGGCACCGCCACAGAGACGTGGGACTGCTGCCCACTCCTGACAGACAGGCAGAGCAGCCCAGGCTGCCAGCCCCTCTGGACATGTTGCTGCAGCTCACAAGGGGAAGGGGATCCCAGAAATAAATTGCAGCCCTTTTGGCCATCAAAATTAAATCACCCGGACTTAAAAGATCTATGTTTTAGTTTCAAATGGTCTCATGTTTAACAGCATGTTCTCCTGACCAAGAAGCATTTGTTGAAGAAAAAGTCTACAGCTGCAGATGAAAAGACTTTACACTATTTTAGGGCCAGCTTCTCCTTGTTTCACAGGACCCACACCATACGAGACAGAGAAATATCAAGTGGTTCAGAAGTGTACTGCAGGCAAACATGTTATCCTTCCTCCCTCCCTCTTCCACTGCACTCTCCACCCAGGCAGCTCAGTTTCAAAGCAAATGCTCCACCCTGAAAATGGATTGACTAAGAATGAACTGACCACAGTCATGGGTGCTGGAATAGAAGACATCTTCCACACAGGTAACTCATGCCTGTTTTGAAGAAATGAAGAGTCCACAGATTGGGGGGTAGCTCAGTTTCTGCATTTCCTATTTAGGCCTTGTGTTCTGGCTTCTTACCCAGGCAAAGGATCTGCTATTCCTGCTGGCACTGGAGGGAACACAAAATGCTCAGTGTCTTCTGAAACACCTAGCCAAGAAGCAACTTTTGAGCTGCATAATATGCTTGCAATAAAAGAACAGATCAGGGCAGAGCTAAGAGTATTGTTGTGGTTTCCAAGGAGTGGGAACTACCATGCCTTCACCCCAAACCCATCCTGACCCCCATCTGAAGAACAGTGGTCCTGTAGGGCTTACTGAACTAGCACAGTTGGATGCTTCTTCTACAAATCTTGACTTAGGGTCCTCATCAAGTGCCATACAGTTAAATGAAAAAAGAGCCTCGGAATTCTGCAGTGCCAGAGTTGGACAGAAGTGCAGGGACCTGAACTCCCTTTACAGCTAGTGAATGAGAGGGAGCTGCTCTAGAGCTCAGTTTGGGTAGCAGGAGGGCTGCCTCCACCTCTGAAGGTGCCTACCTCCTTGCACCAATCACAGAGGGCCCCGGGGAGGACCGGGCGCCTGATGGAGGTGCCGCAGGTAAGCACCCTAAAGTTTGCTGGAAGGTGGCCAACATTTCATGCCCTGGGAAAGCAGCCCACACACACTTTGCTCTGACAGACTTGGACACGGATTGTGGTGCCTGGTTCCTCAGGAGACACTCTGAACCTTTCCTTCGAATAGAGAACTGTGGTGGGACCATGTACCTCCTCTGCTGAAGGTAAGAGAGGAGGTAATTCTACCCCTCTCATTATCCTAGTGTGCCTTATGTAGTAGCCTAAACTGGAAGCTTATAAAAAATATTGAGAACTTATATTCTGCAAACCAAGTCCTGAAAAGGAAAATTTCTACAATCTTAATTACAATTTGCTGTAGGAGGTCCAATCTCAGCCAGTTCTCCAAGGCTTGTGGCAGCTGACTTATTATTCTAGCACGCTTGATGGAAATACAAAATTGCATATCCTTCTTTGTAAGATGACTTCTCGGGCTCTGGCGCTCGCTAGCTGTCAGTGGATTATATATTGGATTTTTCTGTCAGCATGTAATAAAAGGAAAGTTTAAAAAAAATAAAGCAATACATGAAAATAATTCCATTCATATTAGGTTTTGTAAAACCCACCAGCTAGTGTTGGGCTGTCCATGTATGGATAACTGAATGAAAAGGAAGAGGTCTCCAACCCCTCACAGAGCTATGCAAGGGCTGGCTATTGATTTCATTTTTATGCTACCAAGGAGAACTGGGGATTTCCTGCTACTAGCAGTGCTCACACACTGTAAAGGATCAACTCTAGGCTTTGCCTACCTTATATACCCAGAGCTGGGGTAAATTGCAGGAGAGGCTTACACGGTGTTTTCTCCCAAGTCATTCATCAGAAGGCTTTCCCCATGCTATCTGGCTGAGGTTAGCCAGAGAAGCACCATGAAATTACTGTGGGGATGCCTTTCCCTTCCTCCTTTTTCCTCACTCCCTCAAACTGCACGTAACAGAACAGAACCATAAATGTGTCTCCTACATGACTTTAGCAGTGTCCTTCTCAGAGCTTGCTATCCACCATGTCAAGTTATTCAACCTGTTGATGGATGACACTAGTTTTCCCCAAGCAAAATCTGCACACGCACATTCAGCAATGCTGATCTCTGATGGATCCCACAGGATGCAGTGCACAATGTTGCACGTCATGCAGCACGAGGCACATCTTTGTTGACCACTGCAATCATCTCACTCCCAGTCCCCATGTCATGCAGGAGCCAGCTTTCACACAGCAGGTAAAATTGATAACACGCCTGCTTGAGAAGGCAGCACCAAAATGGTTAAGCAAGTCAACAGAGCTACTTTGCTGGTAAGATTTTAGTGAACTGGAAAGGATAGGAGAATTAGCCCAGCCACATATCTACTCTCTGACTCGGGAGAAAAATTTAAATTGTTTTATTAAAACATGCCTGAATTAACAGAGCTACTTAAAAATGCTCCACAACTCATATTGTATCTAGATCTGTGCAAATAATCTGTTCTTCAGTTCCTTGGCAAACAAACAACAACAAAAAAGGCCAAAATAATTTTATTTTAGTTCAAACATGATTAATTTTAAAGCACAATCTAATTCCTGTATTTAAAGTTAGGTACATTTATAAACAGAATATCATTTTGGAAACAAAAAAGCATTTTGTTTAGAAAACAACCTTTAATATTTTTAAAAAGAATCAGCTTTTTCAGCCAAAATAATTTGATGAACTCAACACAAATTTTGCCAGCAGCTTCAGTAACCCGAATCTGCATTTTTTTCTGCACATAAATTGAAAGACCAAAATATTTCACCCAGCTCTAATTGCAGCTTTAGTCCTGAGGGGTGTCCATGTTTCACCTCCCTGTGTTGGATGTGGCATATTTTTCTTTACTTGCTCTTAATATCTTCCATGATATCAGGGAATGTGAATAGTAAACACTGAAAAGAAAACCTTGCTTTTTGTTATCTGATCTTTAATCCCAGCTTTCCCCTTTGTACATTATGTCTAGGGAGCTATGTTTTTCAAAAACATAAGGGAAACTCATCTGCTAATCTGTCAACAAGCCATCCATCTGTAATGTCTGCTCTACATTTGTTTTGCTATGTCACTATGCACCGAGTGTTTGATGCAGATGTTTTGACACCAGTGGTAGAGAAAAATGAAATTTGTTGTTTCCTACCACCACCGCCTTCAAAAGAAGATTTATTTAAACAGTAAAATCTGCCCTGCTTTTTAAAAATAACGGAGTACTCCGTGACAATGAGTGACTTCTCAATACCTTCAGTCAGGGTGTCACCTTGCTTCTTTAAGGAAATCACACCAGCAAACAATATCAACATTCCAAATCTTTTATACCTTCTAAAAAGATACAGAAGAGTGATTTGACTCTGATTTGCATATTTATGTTGGAATCCAATGCTCACCTTCTGTTAAAGACAGGCAGAAAAGATAGTCTGCAAAAGGCACCTCTCAGAAGAGAAGTAGCCCAAACACTCAAAGCCAAAACTGAAATGCTCCTGTCTGTCCCGTATGTTGCACCAGTAATTGTGCCAGACATCTTACCACCTGAGGACGGATGGAAAGACATCTGCTTTCTTTCAGACAGTGCCTTACACTGAGCTCTGGGCTGCTCACTCAGTCTGCTTTCTTTAACTGCTTCCGCTTCAGGAGAGTGGAAGGAAAAAAACCAAAACCCTCTTCCCAGCAAACATTACATGGGCAGTGTGGCTCATGTAGAGAGGGTTGGTGGGACACCCAAATCCAAAGTTTCAGGTTCAGATTATATTGTCAACAGGTCAGGAGATATTTCAAGGGTACGCTTCTTGTAAAGGCATATGAAGCCAAATCACCTGGGCATTACTGGGTTGCTGGATGGTGACCTCATGGCGGTCTTTATTCGAAACACCCCACTGTATGTAGGAAAGGGCCGTGGCCACGTCACCTGCTGGTGGACGGGACCATGGCATGCACATGAGCCCATGCAATGTGGGAGGCATGGATGGGTGCTTGTGCCTGACCCAAGACCCCAAGCCAGCCTAACTTCCTCCCTTCCAGAGAGCTCCCAGAGCAAAAGCCAGGTCTGAGGGCTGTGCTCAGGAGTCCCTGCTAACGGCAGGGCTGGCAGGTGAGTTTGGGCTTCAGAACAAGCTCAGACCCATGCTTATATGGTTATGCAGGCACATCATAAGGCAAGAAGTTCATCCCATTGAATTGTACCTATTGGCACCCTCAAGTCACTGGGTTGAGACAGCCTCCTCCCGGGAGCAATGCCTTGCCTTAGGGTCCTGAATTTGTCCAAAGTGGATCACACCCTGGAGCACCTCTTTCTCTGCAGGCTCGCAAAAACCCCTACCAACTGTCTTAGGCTAGATGTCTGGATGTAGATTGGAAGTAGCTCAGCTATAGTGTCAGCACCAGTACATTTTACACTTTTTTTTAAGTGCATTTCTAACCCTTTTCACTGCAGATAGGATCCTCGAAAATGTTTTATTTTAAATTTACAGTGGAGAGAAATATGTCACAGTCACACTTCTGAGCCTGGTCAAGGTGTCCCCAGAAGCCATCCAGGGAAGGTCCTTTAGGCATGAGAAAACCCTCAACCTGTAGAGGCATAAAATGAATTCACGACTGTGAAGATGATGCCACCTGGACTACTTCCAGAGGCACTAGGACCATCATAAATTCTCACATGGCTGCCAGCCAACAGCTTGCAGCTGAGGCAGGTTTTCTGCTATCCAGCTGGGAGGATGAGACACATCGGGAGAGGCAGACTGGGAGCAGGGGAAACGAGAACGAGAGAAAACAGGAGAGAGAGCAAAGGACTGCTGGCTTCTAGCACTGATTCTCATTGTACGACTAGGTTCAGTAGCTAAAAGACTTGGTAATATTTTTATTACTTTATAGCACCTCATCCTCTGATCCAGATCGTCTCTTCAAGTCATTGCATCTTCCCACTGCTGTGAGCATGACCATGCTTGACTCTGTCCCATTTCCTATTTTTACATCCACATTTCCTCAGTGTGGTCATCACATGAAAAATGAACATTAAGCCAAAATGTCATTTTCTGGAACCACCATGTTTGTTGGAGAGTTGCAGACAATGCAACTGCCTCTGTTTCATTCTTCTTGAGCTAAGTGACTACAAGGATAGAGAAGCAGTATGTGTCTTGAGAAGAATCACTTAAGATGTTTTTACTGTAAAAAATGTAATTTGAGACCTTGAAGGAAGAACTGCCGACTTTTTAGCTGCATTACTTGTGCGGCTGCTCTCCTGATTTCACAGTATACAAGGGCTGATAATATGTCTATCCTCTTCATACAACTGTTACTATTGCTGCTTATCCAAGAAGCATACATTAGCGGAGGAAGGAACTGTGGTTATCTGAAACGTGGTAGCAAGCACAGCTTTTCTGCTCAGGGATTCTTAGTCATTCTCTCATCCCTAAACCTGCTCTTGTAATTTTTGGGGGCTCTGTGGGTTTTTAATTCCCTGTCACACTGCACAGCCAGTTCAAGGTAGCAAAATTAAAGAAATGCTCTGGCTGCTTCAGCTGTTTCAGAGTCTGAGAATGATTTGGTTTCAAATCAGAAAAATCACCACTGATCCGTTAAAAAGAACCGTCTATGTGAGTGCTAAATGACTCAAAGAGGAAATTAAGAACAAGCAGGTGGCACAAGAAGTTGTATGTGGCTCCATAAGCACCAATTTAATCTGGCTGACTTTTCCCAAAATTAGCAAAGACACCAATCATGTAAATCAAGATGAAGTTGTTCCTCACAAATCGGTCCCTTCCTGGATGTGCTTTAACTTTGAACTCTTTGGAATTGCTTTGCATCTCTGGGGCTTGTCTGGGGATGGAAGTATTAAGCATCGGGAAACAAATCCAGTGCCCAGGTGTGCTTTCACCAGAGTCTAGGGGCAAAAGAGAATGGCTGTGCAGGGCATTGTGCCTTTCTATAGGCACTTCCAAATAACGCTGATCTTTTTTCCTATTGCCATGTTGCGTTGTAGACTGCTGTCTATTGTGCCATTCTCTGACACATCTTTCAGCATTTCCCCTCTTCTTTGAAACCTGCATTTCAGATCCTTTTTCAGTGGCTGCTTCCCAAAGTTCATTCCATTTTGATATTCCCTCTCCATGCATCAAAGGGCCATAAGGGTAATTCTTCCATTTCCATTGGTCCAGATGGATGCAAGTTTTTAATTCTTCAGACTGAATGGGTACATCTACTTTAGGGTTTCAGTTTGCATCAGGAGCGCGGTCTGAAGTGAATCTCCAGGTTGTCCCCACTTAGTGTGCGTTGGTTCACAGCACAGAGGGGCTCAGAACACACAAACTGGATTCCTTTCAAACGAAGCTGTTGCAGAAGGTGTGCCTATGGAGCCAACTTGCTCCAGCAGCTAAGGGACATGATGTGCATGGCCCAGACTAGAGCCAGTGTGAAGTAAACCCCCCTGAAGCACGTATGGTATGGATGCCAGGACCTGAGCCACAACTGTTTTGCTTTACAAACCTCCTCCTCTTGATCTGCACTGCCTGCTAATGCAGGTAGAGTCAGCAAATGCTATAGGAAGTCTAGGCTAAATTCTGAGCCTAAAATCTTTAAAATGGGTGTAAAAAGAACTTACTTAAAGCAACGGAAAAGATGTCTAGCTGTTGCTATATAAATCTTATCTTTGTGTGAATACAGTTAACCTGCAATACAAGCGTTCCCAGAAGCACAGCTTATGTCTGGTGTAACCTGAGTTTACATTTGGTCTTCTACTAGTATAAATATTTTAGTAAAACAGGCCAGATCACAACTGGCACAGTCCTCATGGTAAACTTTTAAGTCTAAACTGTTCACAGAGTGAATGAGATTCAGTCCTTGATCCACAGTCTAAGTGGCTGGCATAAGAGCACTGCAAAACTGATCTCCCGAAGCCTGAGGAAGTTTGCATTCCCATTGAAACAGAGATCAAGGCTGGGCAGAACATCAGAAGGATGTTCACGGCTGGGTGAGAGCCAAGTCTGTGACCTCTCCTGAGGACCTCTAAAACTATGGTGATTAGGGAACAGGTGATTTTATATGCCAAAGATTTAAAGGCAAACGTTGCTCTCCTAGAAGCTAGTGGAAAATTTAGCATGGGGAAAATTCCCCCATTACCTTTGGGGAAACCAATAAGTGTGAAACTTCCACAAAAGTACCGTCTAGTGAAATACTCACTTTTAAGATACAAGAGATGTGTTGTCATGTACACTTGGCTTGTATGACTTTTGGGGTTGGGCCTGGTTACCTTTTCACTGGTTTTACGTTGACGTGAAACTAGCTTACTACAGTACAACTATTCCCGATTTACGGCACTGCAAGTGTTAAAGGATCTGGCTACTTGGGCGTATGGATATTTCAAAAGGCATGAGGCCAATGGATAAATGGAGTTACTCAAGGATAACATTGATCTCTTTGAAATACAGTGTGGCATATCCCATTTCTATTATAAAATGAAAATTACAAAGAAAATAAAAGAAACAGCTCCATTTCCATTTACGGGAAGATATTTTACAGGATGTGACACCATTGGGAGCTGGCAACTCTCTCTGTTCAAATCCATAGATCTAATACCATTTCAAAATCATTCCCTGTACTACTGCCGTCATGCCTCCTATTCCAAGAAACTAGGGCTCTGATCTAAGAACAAATTCCTTTTGAAGAAGGCAGTTATTAATGTGTAAGCTCATATGCTGACAATGTGCTTAAATGCCTTCCTAAACTGAGCCCTGGAACTGGTGGAATATGACAGAAAAAGTCCAGTGCATTCATTTCTAGAGGAGCCATCCTCACTGCACACGTAACCGTACCTATTTGCTCACCAGCACCATTCATACAAACATATTCATTCATCTTAGTGTTATTATTTATGCTACTGCTCCTACCCACCCCTAGCCAGTAACCTTTGCTATTCACAATTTATTAGCTTTCAGCACAGTTTCTTTCCCTGTTTAAAATTTTGTTTTGCCAAATCAGAGGACAGAAACGATATCATGTGAAACTGGTGGTCATCTGCACCGTACAAATAAAGAACATTAAAATGCCACATAGAATAAAATGAACACTGCATGCACCTAAAGCAATACCCAAAACACTTGGCAGACATTTGCTCTACTGAAAATTAGAGTGAACTTCCAACGTATTTGCAAGCAGACAAAGGGACTATGTTAACATAGTTTACTCATGGCAAACCATTTAGCCGTTCTACTAAGAATGAATTGCAGCAAATACTGCAAGAATCTTTTGAATTTTGAAACAACTTTCACATAAACTTTGACAGCACTCTGAGTGGGCCTTGTCTGAGGTAACAAGTTTATACAATGGGTTTACGTCCCTTCGTGTGGCTTTTGTCTCGTATTATTCTTATTAATTCTTTGTACTTCGGTAATTTCTAAGAGCCCCGGGAAGGTACTAGGACCCCATTATGCGAGCACTGTACAGACACAGAAAGAGAACATGCTCAGAAGTGTTAAAAGTAATCTCCAAGTCACACTGTGTCTGAATATGCCGTACTTTGGAAATGACTTTGTAAGCATTTTTTTCAAAGCATCTACCCCTCAGATAATGGACTGAAATACCTTTGGGAAGGCTCTGCATGACAACATGCATTTGTATTGGACATAGTAAAGTTAAAACTCTCTCCCATATTACACAATAGTATTAGGCCTTTTGAGTTCTCTTAAAATGAAAATGTCTCAAGACATACTTCTGCTAAGCATTTTTTAAAGACTAAATGAAAGAAAGTTATGTAGAGAACTACATACTCATATAATTCAATTATATAGTTGTGTCATATTAAACTATGACCAGGATTCCTAAAAAAACCCATCAGACTCTGAAATAATTCTCCATTTATGATTCACACAAACATGTTTTATTGTTAGGACTCTGCAGATCAAAGAAAGAACATGTAGAAAAGCTGGGGAGAGTTTCTTTGCTCAGTGGAATGAGAGTTTTGTGAATATAAAGCACAAGAGAAGCCTCTTTATTTAGATGCCTCTTTAGTAGCTGAGTCACGTACATATTGTTGGACATGAAGGAAAGTTTTAAAACAGCCTGGCAAAATCTTACCTCCCAGGGGTATTATTTTTTAAATTGAAAATATCACCAGTGTTTTCATCGTCATAGTAAAGGGCAGGCAGTGAGTTCTGTACCTTGGTTGACATATGTCCATGATAATTTTGCAGAAATGCTTTAAGGTAACGTATCAAGAAGAAAATAAGCAATCAGCTAGCCTTTTCAATTTTTACGCAAGTGTGGCTCTGCAATCCTTGCTGCCAGCATGCCTGAGCCCCTCTGTGCCTCGCATGGGTGTTTCCCCTGCACGAGAGGCAGCAGCACCATTGCCTGCTTTGCCGGGACCGAGGAGGCAGACGCAGCATGACAGTACAGGCTGCCCAGAGCCATACCTGCACCCAGAGGGAGGACGGGAATCTCCGTTCCTTCCACTTTCTCCCCCCTCTCCCCAGCTCCTGTCCCCCTGTCCCCAGCACTGGGGGCAGCGCCTGCCTCCCCTCCAATGCCTCGAGCCGAGGAGAGGTCATGGCCACAGCAGCAGGTTGCCGGGGTGCCAGCAGCGGGGAGGAAGACCACCTCCAGCCCAAAATGGTGAAACCTCCGGGAGCACACTTCAGTGAGGCATGGGGCATGAGGGGCCACCATGAGGTGAGGGCAACCCAGACCAAGGGTACCTGCCATGATGCTGAGCCCCCTGTAATGCCTCTCCCCACAAAGCGTCCCATCCAAAAAGGCCCTGACTCAAATGGGAGGAGGCTGCATGACTAACAAAAGGGCATTGCATTTGTAACAAGTTCTGCTTACCTCTGTAGCATAAGAAGAGCTGGAAGAGCTCAGGCCAAGGAGAGCAGGACCCCGCTGTGACGCCAGCAAGGACAGGGTGAGACATCCCTTGCCACACTCCCAACTTCTGCATGCCACAGGTTGGGGACATCTGAGTCTGCAGTTTTCCTGGTCCCATCTCTTTCACCCTGGGGGGACTAGGTCTGCATCCACGACTCAAGATGTGGGACCACTGAGGATTTATACAGGTGGATGATGACAGTTTGTCTTTTATTCTGTACTCCTTTTGTAATAACACCTAATGCTCCCTTTGTCTTTCTGACTGCTAATAAGCAGGGAGCAAATGTTAACTCTTTCCTGAGAGGTAGAAGTTAGGTAAAGACACTATGTTGTATGTATGTATATAGCTGGTCTTATTTTTCCTCTTGTGTCTCACCTTGCATATTTTGACAGTGAATTCCTGGTCCCTGCATGTCCCTCTTCTGCAAGCATCGCCTCTTTTTCATGACTCAGTCACTCCGCGTTATAAGATCTTCATGCAACTTGTCTCAGTTGCCTTTAGTTTTACTATTCTAAATCATTTTTAATTACCCATAAACATTGCTACCTTGATACCATCCCTTTTCCTAGGTCATTTATGAAGCTGCTGACCTATACAGGTGCCTATGGATACCTTCAGATAGCCTTTCTCCATTGTGTAAATTAATAACTTCTTCCTTGTCCTCTTTTCCCATCTTTTAATCAAACATTAATCTGGATCTCCACTCTGATTCCATAACAGCTGATTTTCTTTGAGAGTTTTGAATTAAAGTTTTTGAAAAATCCAGTCCACTATCTGGGGGACAGGATGCCATCCAGAGAGACCTGGACAAGCTCGAGAAGTGGGCCTGTGTGAACCTCATGAGGTTCAACAAGGCCAAGTGCAGTGTCCTGCACCTGGGTTGGGGCAACCCCTGGTCTCAATACAGGTGGGGGGATGAAGGGATTGAGAGCAGCCCTGCGGAGAAGGGCTTGGGGGTACTGGTGGACGGAAAGCTGGACATGAGCCGACAAGGTGTGCTCGCAGCCCAGAAGGCCAGCCATATTCTGGGCTGCATCAAAAGAAGCATGGGCAGCAGGTCGACGAAGGTGATTCTCCACCTCTACTCTGCTCTGGTAAGACCCCACCTGGAGTACTGCATCCAGCTCTGGAGCCCTCAGCACAGGAAAGACATGGACCTGTTGGAGCAGGTCCAGAGGAGAGCCACAAAAATGATCAGAGGGCTGGAGCACCTCTCCTATGAAGAAAGGCTGAGAGAGTTGGGGTTGTTCAGCGTGGAGAAGAGAAGGCTCCAGGGACACCTTACTGAGGCTTTGCAATACTTAAAGGGGGCTTGTAAAAAAGATGCGGACAAACTTTTTAGTAGGGCCTGTTGCAGTAGGACAAGGGGTAATGGTTTTAAACTAAAAGAGGGTAGATTCAGACTAGATATAAGGAAGAAATTTTTTACAAGGAGAGTGGTGAAACACTGGCACAGGTTGCCCAGAGAGATGGTAGATGCCCCCTCCCTGGAAACATTCAAGGTCAGGTTGGACGGGGCTCTGAGCAACATGATCTGGCTGAAGGTGCCCCTGTCCATTAAAGGTCCCTTCCAACCCAAACTATTCCATGATTCTATGATTCTAGTATAACCAGACAGCTTTTACCTGCTGCCTGCTTGTGAACAAGAATCCCTAACTTTTAGGTTAGCCTCTAGCCAGAGTCTTGAAAGAAACTGCACATTTAAAGCAAATGTTTTTAAGTTTTCTGTCCTCATGTAGTCCCTGGGGATATCATAACAATAAACAAAGAAAACAAAATTTTCACTCTGGCCTGAAGTATGACTTTTCACTTTACATGTGCCAAGTTTTGTGAATTAGTTTATTCTCCCAGTTATGTCAGCATGCAGCGTAGATGTCTAGTTACCTGATTTGTGGGGGTAATCAGGTACTCAAATGACCTAAACTGCGCAATTACTGGTGCTGGCAGACTACATATGGAAAACTAAGACCAAGCCATAAAAATTTGATCCTTTGTGTCCATAATCATAATAAAACAGTTACGGTCGGTGATTGATTATAGGAATATTAAAATGCAGAAAAAGAAAAAAAGCTGTTTTAAATTGCATTGTATTCTTGTGTTTAGGGAAAAAATGATTGCCATTATCTTGACATGTTTATCACTTTGAGGCTGAGACAGTCGTTATCGTGTGAGTTCATTCCGTCCTGTAGCTGACAAATACTATCATGTACTATAAAAATCATTATGGCTCACTTTTTCAGCTGTAATAAAACAGGAAAGCAAATACAGTAACCGTTTATATTTAGGACTTCAGTTCTAGCACACATCCAGTAAGACTGCAGCTTAAAAGTTTAGACAGAAAAAAAACCAGATTCTCAACTTGGTTGCACAGGTTTTATTCCAGAATTGATCTGAATGGCAATCATTGTCATTTGTGTAAGAAAAAGAGAAAACAGAATCAGAGGCAATATATTGACACTGCGTACTGTTGATCTCATATGTTTGTATTTTTTAGCTTATCTGCTTCTTTCTTTTGCAGTGAGCCTTGGAGGTCTGCAAGTGTCCCCTGGCTGCACCTCCTATCTGAATTTTCTTTCCACAGCACATTTTGCAGCTACTCTTTCCGCAGAAGTGTTGTGCTGCAGGGCCACCTTTTCAGAGCACTGGTCTGTGGGTATGTGCGGATTGCCGCCACACTCTCAGTTTTGTGCTCAAACCCTAATCCCCCAGTTGTCCCAACCTAACACTGAGGTACCTCTGGGTTGTGCTCTACCGTGCACCAAACTGCTCCCTTACCAAAAGGATGCCAGGGTACAATTGGATACTGCTGCCAGGATAGCCCAAACTTAGCCTTAGCAATGTCCATTGCTTGCACATTTTCCCTGTAGATACATGCATCAATTTGGTGGTATGTTCAGAGTCATACCTACCACAACTCCTATGCTTCTAGGAGTGATGTGGAGTTTGTTGTATGCCTCAGTCATGTTCCTCAACGGGGACCAGATGTACATCATTTTAGTGTCAATTTGCACCTTCCTTTCAGAGTCTGCTGCCACTGTCCCACCCTACAGATTGAGGGGCTCAAACAGTTGAGCGATATCTCACATGCCCCACGTTTTGCCTTTTTCCTCATTCAGCATGCTTGAAAATGCTTGAAATATTTCTTGGTTTTGATCACAGAAACTAAATCAGGAACATTTTACACTTCTCATTTAGCTTTCACAATGAAAAAAAGTCAGAGCGAAACTGTAACATAGCTGTGGGACACCTGCAGCATCAGAAGACACAGATGGCCTTTGCTTGCATTTATAAAAAGACAGGTGTGCTCCAAGAAGTGAGAGTGATGAGTTTCATCTGGTTTTCTCATTTCAGGATGCCGGAATTTCCAAAATCTAAAAGCATGCCAAGCAAGCAGAGAAGATAAATGCACAACATCATTGAACTATAACAAGGGGATCCAGGGCCCATCCCAGCACTTCACACCAGTGTCTTCATGGACTCACATCCCATCAAGGGTATACGTGAGGGCTGGTTTGGCCAGATGACCAAATTCAGCACCTTGCAGGATCAGATGTGAGTCAGCATCCTTGGAACAGCCAACCTCATCTACGATGGGCTGGAAGAATATAAGAAAAATATCATATCCGGGACACTTCTTCTGTGGTTAAACACCCTCCAGATGATTCACCAAGAGCCTGTATCAGCCTAACTCTCTTAAAGTCACCATTCATGGCTGATGTTAGTCTCCATGCCTGATATACTTATGGAAACAAAATAATAACAAACAAGCACCTGTGACAGAACGGCAGCCCCTATAGCACTGTATTATAACAGTCTGATGACCTGAGATGTTTTCTATATGCAGTGGTATATTATGGGGGCTGTGAGCAAAAGCAGGGAGAATGGCTCAGGATGAACTACCACCACCTCCTTGTACTCATTTTGGATATGTTAAGAGGCAATGGTCACATTTTTTGCCCTGGATATTCTTTATATTACCTCTGGGGAGCTCCTAGAAATGATGCTGAGAACCAGGGCCAAAGATCAGCAATGGAAAACAGCCAAGGGATGGCTTTCAGGTGGCAGTGCAGGTAAAGACGGCTGAGACAGGCACCCACAAGAGCATGCAAAGGGTTTATGTCTGTTTCCCCAATACCAAGGAAAGAAGTTCCTTTCAGTCTGAGGGTTATGTTGATAGTCTGCTGTTTTAAAACCCTTTCATTTCAACTGCTTGTAAACTACACTGCTGAAAAAGCAAAGACTTGGTGTTAAGCAATTTGACTGCCTATAAACATCAGCAGTCCAGGACCCTTAGTGAGAAGAACCACAAGTAACAAGTCCAGTTAGACTGAGCAAATACATTGGCACCAAGTACTGAAGGCTCATCTGAAAAGTAGAAAAGAATCCCACCTCAGGAGAAAGACAGACATTTACAGCCTAATGCATCAAGCGGTGCCAGAAAAGCTAGCAGGGATCAGCTCCTAGCAGCTGATCCAGTAACCATTTGTTCAGAACGGCATTTAACCAGAACAAAACAAAAAGTACTTTTAAGCTCCTTTCCCTTTTTTTTCCTGTGAGCCTCATGAATATAACCACATGAAATACTTCAGCACTGATTGGCAAGTTTCTGTATTGATTGGCTTCAGAGTCTGATTAGATAAGACAGAGCCAACTAATGAGAGCCACTAGAAAAATCTACTGGAGTATTATCTGCTGAGATAAGCTCCCAAAACCCCCAAACCAGTCTATTTAGTAGATCTTTTATCTAAACATATCCAGATATTGCTGACAGTATTGTGCACAAACAAAACATGGGATACTAACAAAAGGGCTTTGTAAAATAGGTGACTACTGTCCTGGAGAGAAAAAGCAAGCAGACAGCCTGGACTTTAAATCCAGAAGTAAGAAGTGGAAGACTGGCATTAACACCTGTCATTCCCTACCCGTAATTCAAACTCACCTCTCACCCCCAAAACATAAAAAGGAAACTCTAGGATATTTCTGCCCCATCACACTAACAACATTAGCCATTACCCTCCTTCTTTAGAGGAGCAGCTGGATATTGGATGCTCTGTCTAGTAAAAACGCCTGTCTTAAGCTGTGTGCTCTGCTTATATTCCTTCTCTTTACTCTGTCGTGTTGTTTTTCAGCTATTGTACTGTATCTGCCTGAAGCCCTCCCTCAGTTTTCAGACAGCTCTTTTGGAAGTGAAAAATCTTGCTGACTCGGTAGGGGTTTTGGCTGATTAAAACCTAAGTAAGGGAGGCAGGGCAAAGCCCGACGTTTGTGCTTCAGCCTTTCCCTGTTCAGTCCTGCTTTCAGCCCCGCCATCCTAAATCTCTGTATTTTCCATAGGGTGGAAATACCAGTTGTTGGAAGTGATTTGGGGGTATATAGGACATGAGGGGGACATCCTGTGATACACTATCTGTTGGGATCTATGAGATGCACAGCACTCATTTAAGGCAGATGTCCAAGAAAGAATCCAGCCCAGCCCTGAGCTCGTGCATCAACCTGAAATAATTAATAAGTCTAAAGAGGAAAAAAGGAGTATGAACAAACTGTGCACTCTGAATTTCCTCAGAGGAGTTTGCCTGGGAAAGGCAAGAAGCATTCCTCACCCTGCTCTGGCTCACACTGACATGAGGTTAAGCCGCAGGGATGTTCCAGTGTACTGAACTAGGCAAGGGGTTTTCAGAGCTGTTATCTATTTTAAAATAAACATTCCAGTGTGTATTGTTATCATATTTTGTCCTGCTCTAGTCATTTAGAAAAAAACCTGAAGGCTTCTGAATATCACTTTCAGGGGGTATTTGTATAGCATCTGGCTCACATACAAAAAATATATATATATATTGTCTGTCCAGTCTTCTGTTCAGGTTTTTATCTAAAGAAGACTTAATTTCCCAAGAAGGCAACTGCTCCTTGAAACTGATGAAAAAAGGTGATTATTAGGCATACATGGCAAGGGATGCGGAAGCTACATCAAGTATTCTTCCTTTTAGGGCTTTTAAAGGTCTCTCACCTACTATCTTAAGTCCAGAAACTCCAAATCACCCAAGAACAATTTCAAATGGTTTCAGACAGCCTTTCCCTTCATTTATGGTACAGCTTGCCATAAAAACACAGTTTTCTGTGCACCCCATAATCTGCTCACAGGCCTTATGGCCCCAGATCTGGAATGCTGATGCTCCCTGCAGAGCTCACGCGGTACAGGCATGGTTTGGTTTTTTTGTTGCAGTTAAGTAGTATATGGATACCTTAGGTAACAAAGCAGCAGCAAAGCCAAGTGCATTTCTACTGCCTCAAAACAAAAGTTGCAGGAAACAACCAACTGGCTGTATAAGAGCTTCCCACCCTTGGCCACCACCAAGATCCAGGTAGCTGAGCAGACAGGCAGAGCTTTGTTTCCATTTGCTTCCTAACACAGCAGCAGTATACATTCAAAGCTGCTGTTATCTTAACAATCCTGTAATAAAAATTTGGCCTTCCATGCCGGTGCAAAGGTTATCAACTTGTTTGTGAAACACAAATCCACTATAAATCTACAAGAGAGCTGGGACGACTGAGGTGGCCCCTTCGCAGGTGACAAGGGGAGAGGGCTGGTCTCCAGAATGCCAAGCAGCTAGTGAGGGGGCCGAACTCCAACCTCACATTCCCTCCAAAGGGAAAAATGTTGATTTATGTGTACCACTTCACACAGGTTATCGTGTTAAAAGGAGAAAGCCTATTGGAAATCCCAGGGATTTGTACCTCTGCTTGGATATCTCTCAGGGTTGGAAATGGGAGCACCTTTGTGGGATCATGCATAGACAAGTCACTAATATGAAGCTTATCCTGGATTTTGCCTTCATTTTGTCTTCTCCTGCCTAGAGGATGGGCAGGTTTTCAAGGGCTCACTGCCCAGGTAGGGGTAAAGAAAAGGGGTATCATCCAAGTGCTAAGAGGAGCTCAGAAATCGGTATGTTGATTCACCTAGTCACTTTGGTGCTTTGACAGGAGCTGGGCAATTCTGAAAACCTGCAACCGATTGTGGGCTCTGAGTCCTTTAGAAAAATCTGGCCCTTAACACTGTGTAATTGTTGAATGTTTTATAATTACCCACAGGTTTAAATCGTGAGTAATAAACAGAAAAAGACTAAGGATTTCCTTGGCTGCTGAACTTTGAAAGCTGCTGTATTTTTTTCCCAATGACTTATTTATGTCTAAACTACAAGGCTCAATTGTCTGTGTATACGATCTATTAATGAGAACAAAAATCTCAAATACAAATTTAAGCAAAAACTAAGAAGGAATAGTATACATTTTTTAAAATTTACAGCAATTGGTAAAGCACTCAAGGACTTTGCACCTTCAATATGGATGAGTCAATTCTAACATAATGCATTAGCAAAGAGTAGTTTCATACGCTGAAACTGAGTCACACACTACAGAAATGAAAAACACTCTATATTCTGTGTCCAGGAGTGCTTTGCATCCTGAATTGGACAGAACAAATGAAGACGAGAGTCTGTCTGCAATCTTTACTCAAAAGAAACTGAGCTGAAGTTGAAATTGGCTCAGCAGATAGCAGCTAGTAGTAGGAGAATGGGAATTACATCAGGTCATATTTAAACCATGTATCCCATGATGAATTTATTCACAGCCAACAAAAACAAGAGTCTAACATTTTGTTCTTGTATATGCTGTCTGCTCTAAGGGTGTCTAAAAATCCGTCTGTTGAAGAAGCAAGGCATCACTGGACTTTGTTTTCCTTCCAGATCTGCATTCTTGCCTTAAAGCAATTATATTCGTTGACACTATATTAATGAGTTACTTAATTTGGGCATACTGGAAAAAACAGAACACATTTGCTACCAAGTGTGCCTTTTCCATGTGGAAAATCATTAAAACCTCAGAGACATTTCAGCTCTGATGGGAGGTGTCTTTCACTAAGTTGAATCAAACCATGCATATGAGGAAATGTTGACAGAATGTTGCTGAGTTGTAAATTATCTACAAATGTGAAATAGTTCTGTGTTAACTATGGTGTTGCTTAAAATAATATTTACTGATGATTTATCTCCTGAAGTCACATAGGTAATGATTCTGTTTCCCTCATTTCTTCTTCCTCTTTGTACAATAAAATATGTTCCCTGAGAAATTTTGTTGTCTTGGATTCTGTCTTTTCTCATAATTATCTTGTTCTGTATCTTTGTTCATTGATACACTTTGATTCTCACTGGTAATAATGCAATTAACATTTGATTATGTGTTTTCTTGGTATCTAGTATAGACCTCTCATATACGTAAAAGATGTATGCAGTGGAGTGTGTGTATTTGTATTTGTATGTGTCCTGTTTGCTGTATTCAAATATAATAATTAAAATGGAGTACCACTGTGAAATGTAACTATGTGAAAACCTCTTAAAATATTCCATCTTTGCTGCTATACTGAATTCTGGAGCTAAACTGCTTAGCTGGGAAGTAAAAGTTGGGGTTTATATATTGTGATCCTGTAAAGTAAAATGAAATATGAAAAATCAATGTGGACTTTAATTATGGTGTTGAGCTTTTGATCGGCAACTACTTGTTTTGGTGGGCAAGCAGGAATTTATTTAGCTTGCCTGTCCAATCCCAGAATGGATTGCAAGGCAGGAATTAACCTAAGTAAATCTGCTTAGCATGGGCAGCAGTTCACCTGGAGCTCCCTGGACCTTTTTTGCATTAGGAGCTGTCTGAAAACACCAATGATCAAAGGAAAATACAAGAATCATATCAGCCAGTCTCTTACATTTAGACTGCTAGAGGCACAGAATACTTCCAGAGCTCTGTCCGAATCTCTAAGTCCTTGCTTAATTTTTACTGAGTTCTTACTGGGGCAAATTCTGGTTGCACTAAAACAGAGTTCATGCTGTGAGTTATGTACATCACACACACAGCTGCATATCCCACATCTGCAGGGATGGGGTCTCAGTTATCACCTGAAGATGCAGCCCTGTCTTTGTACATTTATTTCTGTATTTTATTAATAATGTTGTGCTGTGGCCAACAAAATCAGAAACAGGCTGGTGTTCAGCTTTGGTGGCTGGCACGGTCTTTCTGTGAAATTTAAGTTAAACCCTTTGCAACTTCTGGTGGCAGGAAGAAAAAAGATGGTCTCAAAGCTCAGGCTGTTGAATGCCGCTTTAAAGAACTGGATCTACCCTGGTGCTGCAGCACGTTTTCTGTGCAGTGTCAAATTAATGAAACCAAACTTGTCACTCGAGTTCACTAATCACTTGCGCCTTTTTTTCTTGCATGCTCAGCTTGGTAATCAGAGGTCCAAAACATTAAGCACTCACAAATGCAAATGAAGCCAGTGGAAACTTGCCTGTGTATATCTGTGCTACGTAATGCTGGGCACAGCAAGGGTAGGATGCATCTCACCCAAAACCTTGATCTACGCTCTACCTATAATCAGTGAAGTGAAGGAAAAAGGACAGTTTTGTGTCTGTCTCACTATGCGCAATCCCTCAGCATACATGAGGCACCTACAGACAGAAGGGGCAGTGCAGAATTTTGAGACAGGGAGCTCAGGGGGAGACAACCCCACTGGTGGATATCTCTCCGCTGGTGAGCTGAGCCCTTCCCTAGGAGAGGCAAAGGTGGCACGATAAATTGGTCCCAATCTCAAATTTTTCATGTGTCTGTTCCTTGTGTGTAGAATAGAGGCTATCAGGAAGACTTCAGTTTCTCCCTTGTGAAAATTAATAAGAAAAGCACAGGAAAAAGACTGTCTTTAGACCAGAGCATACAGTGCAGAAGACATGGGGTTGCACTTCAACTAATGAGGACTAAAACAACTGGCATGGTAGCAGCTGTTCCTCAAGGAAGGTGGCCGAAGGCAAGAGTACATCATCTGAACCAAGGAGGATTAGCACACACAGTGACCAGCATTTCCTAAAGGGAGTGATTGATTTTGCAAGAGCTGCAAACACTTTTTAATCTTTAATGCTTTTAATACGACTGTGACATCCATGTATTTGAGTCCATCAGCTGAATATTTCTCTCTTCAGCAAGAAGACTGCTGCAGAGACTGTAGAAGTTGACAGATGCAGAAGTTGTACCTTGCTTTGTAAGCAAAATTCAGTCTCCTATATGACTCTTGCATTTGTACCAAATATTAGTTATGTGAAACTGATTGAAACTGAGCTCCTTTTATTGCATTACCTCCATTCTTCCCCCGATTTACCCAGCCACAGGAAAACCAGCTCCCAGCTGTGAGAAGGGGCATTCGTATCCTACTCATGTAGGAGGGACTATCGTTCATAAAGGCCCAGCATTCAATCAATATGGCAACAGTTGTCTACCAGCTGTAATAGCTTATGGTAGCATGGAAAAAAGTAGTCAGATTCCCAAGTGATTCAGGCTTTGAGAGTGGTTTACACTGAAGCTCCAGGGCCTCCACAGCTCTCAGATCTTTGTCAGTGCCTAATCAAGACCTTTATCTTAATCAACAAAGCCACCGATGGATTAAAACCAAACAACATCTCCATGACACGCTGAGGCAAGTCTGATTTACTTGGGCATGCAACAACAATGCCAAAACTTTTCTGCCATAACCAGAAGCAGGAAGCAGTACATAAAAGCTCAGATTTAAGAAGAATATTAACATAGTTATGAAAAATACAATTTTGGACACCCAAAAAGAGCAGCTCCTAGAAGTTCCACATCAGTGAGGGCTGGAGCTCCCTAGTCTGTGGGGACTGGGTCCCCAAAGCAACGTTACCTTACCACCATTGACATACTACAAGGACAGTCAGAACAGAAGATAAAGATGCAAAGCTTACATTTTCCTAGTGAGTCAAATGATCATAAAATCAAAATATAGCAAAAGTACAATTGCCCAGGATTCCCCAGCACAGTTTCTGTATCTGAGTCAAACCAGGAGCTTGTCTTGGCATTGAGGAAGACACTAAAAATGATAGCCCTGGTATCTACTCGTGCTTCCAGGAGAACATCCAAAGGATGTAGCTCCTCAGCTGTACCTTGGTGAAGCAGCCAGTACTTGACATCCCACTGAGAACTGTCAGCTGTACCATTTGGCCCTGGGACTTTAATGAATTGCATAAATTAGCAGGGTGTAATTGCAAATATGATCTGAGGACAGTCTGAAAGGGATTCTTGCTGAGTCTGAAGTGGGGTTAGGATGACATGTTTCCTTGACTCCTGGAAACGAGGGGGAATTTTAACCATTAATTTCCATGACCAGGTTGTCCTAATCCAGGATTTAATAATTTTCCTGCAGTTGTCTGAGATTTGGAAACCTTTATGCAAAAAAACAGTCCAAGCCCCTTCTTTTGATTTCCCTCAGAAGAATGGGTGTTCAGCCTCAAGCAGTCCCTTACAAAACCAGTCCCTGCATAGCGAAGGTAAGATTAGGCCTTTAATGAGTACTTCATCCCAGGGATTGATTTTTGGTAATGGAATCTCTTTTGGTTATTTTTTATTTCCTTCCCTTTGTTATTTCTGTATTTTTATCCTTTTTTTTTTTTTTCATCCTGGCGTGTTTTCCAGACCCTGGATCCCATATTTAGTTTCCTGAACTTCTCCAATATTCGTTCTAGCCATCCTGGTTGCCTGCCACGAGTATCGGTTTCCCTTCTTCTAGTTTGGGGGGCAGGGAGGGAGGAAAACTGTTTCCAGGCCAAGCAGCAGTGCCACTCTGGAGATCATTTGGCAGGTCGTGCAGCCTGAGAATGAATCATTGCTTGCAACGCTTACATATTCCTCTGTTTCTCACTGTCTCTCTTCTAGGAGCGAGGAAGAGGTGGTGCCAGCGGCTGCTACATTTAGTAACACGCAAAGTAAAAGTAAACAGTTAAGATGAAAATTAACTTGATTGCTATTCAAAAGTTATGCAAATGCTATGGCATAATGCTTGTCAGTTACTGGAATTACTCATTTTTAGTAGAAATTATTCATTTTTAGTAGATTTTAAGTAAATCAAACCACCTAGCCTATGTAGCAGCTGTAGCCTGCTTCCCACAAGATGCCTCCAATTCTCTCCTATACTCCAACTGACTAATGATGATTGCTTAAATTTTCTCTGTAGCCCATGCTTGCTCTAACTTGTTCATTCTTCGCCTGCAGCCACCGCTTGAAAACTTTTCTCGAGAAGCTGTCCTTTCTGAATCCGACTTAGTAACCCCCTCTTTCAGCTTGAAATTGTGCTTGCAAGCACGTTAGTTTTCTTTCAGATTGTGCTCTCAGTCTTGCTATAGACCCTTACGTGAACACCTTAAATACACGGAAACCATATGCAGTGCCTTAACGTTTCACCTGCCTTTACTCCTTCCTTTTTCACTACTAAAGGTGGAAGTTTAGGAGCACGGTGGTGTAATGTGCATGGCCACTGTTGCAGAGTCACCAGGAGAGCCTGGACTTTCAGATCAAACATGGCAAATGGCTACAGCCAGCACATCTGTGGTACCTTTGCTGTGTTGGACTTCGCACTTCCCAACATAGGCTCAGTCCTGCCCCCACCGATTCTCGTACGATGAGGGCACAGTCTCAAAGGAAGCAAGTATGTTTCATGTCTCATCTTTCAAGGGTCAGTGCTTAAACTCACAAATCCGTCCTCTTTGACATTATAATCTCCGGTTGTAAAATGGATTTAGTGGTTTAGCGTTAAAAATTCAGGCGCAGTTAAGGAAGGGATTGCAAAAGAGTTAATAAGCAAAATAGTTCAACAAACTTTGGCAGGGAAGATTGAAAAGCTCAAATGGTCTCCTGGTGAAAATAGTTTAGCCCTGGCTTTGCCAGTCTTTCCATTAAAAACTCTCTTAACTTTTTTTTTGCTTTATTTTTTAATTTGATCAGTTTTACTACTCCTGAAACTTAGAGACTTTTGAGCATGGGACAAAGCCAGTCAAATTTCAGGTAATTGTTTTGCAAGCTTTTACACTTCTGCCGGCACGTCTCAGACCTGACGTGTGATACCCTTGCTGTTTAACTCTTGGACCTCTGCTGAACAGTTATTGACAGTTGTGACAAGTGGTGTGGGTCTCTGTGGTGGACACAGATGCATTAAGGAGTATCAGAAAATCACCAAATTCATTTTGCTGGTGACCCTACGCACCACATACGAATTTTTGTCTCTGGAGGAGGCTGCATTCATGTCCTCATCTTCCCTTCTCCCTTGGTTATCCAAGGTTTGTGTCCAGGATGTTTGACTGAAACATATCTCAGGGCATGGTCACACGGTGCGCTGCAGGAGGTGCAGGCATTCCTGTGCTGGCTCCTCAGCAAGGGACCCTTCTTCTGATGATGCTAAAATGTCGGCAGCAAAAGACTCCCTAGCATTAGATCACATCTGTCAGCAAATCCCTTCTCCCTCCAAAAATACACAAGCATAGAAGGAGAAGTAGGCAAGAGGCCCAACCTAAGCTTGGAAGCATGTCCCCTCAAATGGCCCTCTGCAGAAACATCTGTGCTTGCTGAGACAAGGGGAGTGAGCATGGAGAAATTCTGGCTAACTAAGCCAAAAAAATAAAACCGACTGAGGCCTCCATGCTTGCTAAAAACAGCAACTCCTCTACCTTTTGAAAGCAGAGTCAGCACTCCCTCCTACACTGGCTCAACTCCCTTGACTCAGCTCTGCTTCCAGCCCAGCACCTGGAGACATCAAGCTATTTCAAGAAATCGACACAAGGTTCTTATTTTATCTCTTGTCACTCTATATTTTTGTTAAATGTAATCAACAGGTCTATTGCATAAAAAATTTAAGTCATTCATTGCTGTCTGTGCAGTGGACATCTGGCCACAATGTCTCCTCGTTGCTCTGCTCTGCAGTGACTGCTGGAAAGGTCATGCTTATTGTTCCACACCATTATAATGCACAATGGGACTACATTAAAGGAAACCACAATAAAAGGGATAATCTTCTCCCACCAAACCCACTTCAAAGTGACTAGGCTTTTCACATATAGCCAAGAGTACTTAGGTACATGAAGAATGCTAATGTATGACTTTTAGCAACAGTTATAGCAGATCAACGAAACAACCAAAAAATATCTGAACTCTTGGAGGAGATTGAAAACTTTGAATAATTAAACTTCTGAAAGTAAAATACAATCTCCTTTTCAAATGCAGAGCTATTGCAGGTCAAACACTGTCGGCAAGGAGATTTTTGACCTGGACAAACAGAGCCAAGGAACAGATGTGCACCTGCCCTATTAAGCAAGATGCTGGGTGCACTGCTGCATCTGGCATTCACTTCTTGGTTCAGAGGGATGCAAGATCATTTTGTTCTTGCAAACAGACACCCTCACAATGCGTTCACCCTAATAGCCATTTTCAGGATTACAAGTGAGAGCACCAAATGATTCAGATTGATTCACTCACTGATGACGTGATGCCAACTGTTGGCACCGGGTGACAAGTCACACACTCAGTACCAGCGTGAGAGATCCATGTTACCAGGTGGGTACTCAACTCATGCATGTTTTCTCCTGGGTGATTCCTCTCCCTTTACTTCATCCTGTCTCCATTAACAAATTAAAATGAAAGAGAGAGAAAAAAAAAGTAAATAGTAAGGGAAAGAAAGAAAGAAGATACAACAAAATAAGATAGCATTACAGGAGCTAAACCCAGGGCACTGCAGTGCAGGATGGGGTGCTGCTTGAGACACCACAAGAGGCCGTGTAAGGTAGGAAAGCAGAGGAAACCTTGTCACAGAAGTGTGTCGGTGAGGCTCTGAGACTGGCCTCCAGTACGTTGGGATGCAGAGAAGGTAAGATAAAATTAACTTGGTGCCTACACAGGGAAGGTGGGAGTTACATCATTTTCAAAGCATGGATGAGAAGGGCAAATGAGATGCACTGGAAAATAAGGGCAGTAAAGAAGAGTTTCTGAAGCAAGCTGGTGTGAGGATATCAGTGGACGCATTTTGGGTGATCCTACAAAAACTAATAGCTACAATGGCAAAGTTTAAGGGAGGAAGCTGCAGGGGTGAAGTCCATAACCACACTGAAGTTTTAGGGAAAGCAAAGACACTTGTCTTTGCCATATTCTCCTTTCATTAACTTACACAAATAGAGGCTTCGCAGGGGGTCTGGACCTAGGACCAGGGATCAGTTCAGCAACACAAGGGGGTGTCAGTTCCTCTCCAGAAAATATATCAATAAATTTGTTATGGGGACAACTGTGGCAGTTGGTTGCCAATTAGCAAATAATAAACATATATATGTATAGCAACAATTTTCCAAAATAGAAATTATGCAGAACTGGAGGGCAAGGGGAGGTTAACCAACACAGTCTGTTGAAACTACTGTTTCTGAATTACTCATTTTGCGTGTCCAAATGTGAAGCCTCTTAAAAGGCCTGGCTTTCCTAAGAGCTGAAAATTTCCTTTTATTCAAAAAGTGCATCATGATGGGCTCTCACGTGTGGGTAAGTCTTTAAATCACCAACCCATGCCATTAGAAAATCTTTTGTCTATATATTTTTCAACACCAGAAAGGGGTCACCCACTTTTCCTACCTCCACACAGTAAATCATTCTTTATTTCTTCTTTAAGATTTTTTTTTCTTAATGCTATGGTGTTTGAAGACAGACATGAAGCAATCTCCTGTGAAATAGCCTGCTCTCTGCCATGTATATCAGTGTTCATGCACTGAGAAAACAAAGTCCATCATCCTGTATCCACACCATATCCTCCTTTCCAGGCAAAATAAAAAAATCTGACTGGCACATATCTGTAGCCACAGATAACAGATAGCACGGCCACCCCATCCACTGGTGAGGACCCACTGAAGCCTTGGGGTGGTGGAGAGCCCATAAATCATCTTGGCCTTTTCCAACAGAGACGATGAAAGGTGGAGGTGTTTTGGCGGGGGTGTGCAGAGCAAAGCAAGGAAGATACAGGGAGGAGTGACAGCCAGGATAATTGTTTGGAAAAAAAGAAAGACAAAGAGAAAAATGCATATTTTACTGTTTAATGAGGTGGGTGGGTGTGTATGTGTGCACACGTGCATTTACCCTCTCCTGGAAAGACGAGGAACTGCTGCCCTGGGTGCCCTACTACAGCAAGAGCCAGCAAATAACTCCTTGTAAGCAACCCATTGCACTGGGCAAACACAGCCTCTTCCTGAGAGGCAGCTCAGCTGCCAGTGTGCAAGCTGGAATGCCTGTCTTCCTGCACTGCCTGGGTGCCAGCCTGCAGTGCTGGTTTTGATGCCTGTTTCCCACTTTTTCAGTCCCTTCTTTCCCAAGGTCCCTCCAGTCCCTGCTGGCGGGACTGGCCTCCTCCACTGGCATTGGTGCTCAGTGGGTCTGGCAGCCCTCCGAGCCGCAGTGGGCATGTGTGGCCACCGCACTCCTACAGAGAGGTAAGGGTGCTGCTGATGCTACGTGCCACGTCCTAATGCTTCAGGCAGGCACGTAGCACTAACAGCACCATCTCCCACAGGTCAGAAAGGAGAAATTGGAGGGGTTTGAAAATGATGCTGCTGACAGCAGGTTGCATCCATGCACTTGTTTGTCTCTGGGCCTGTAAACCAGTGTAAAAGTAAAAGAGACCACGAGGAGTTCAACAAAACGTTGTGCTTGCAAGGGCAAGGAGTAGAAGGGGCTCCTCCTTGTCCTAAAGCATTCCTCCATCAATAAGGAGATGAACAGCCAAGACCTTCCCTTTCTCTCCCAAAGGACTCAGGCCACAGGCAGCTCTTGTCTAGAGCACTGAATATCCAAATATCACCATGCAGTTGAAAATAAAGCCACAAGTTAGCTCAGTTTACGCACAGAATACCTGTTCCTGGGAGAAGTATGGCATCCACCTTGCCTCTTTGTCATCATCGGGAGAGCAGCCACAGGAAGAAGGGTGACAAAAGCTAAATGAGAAGGGAGAAGACAAGAAAGAGTAAGCATACCGAGAGCTTTAAACAGAATATTTGTGCCCAAGTTTCAGTTCTGAGGCATACCCTCTGGTAAGTGGGTGCAACACTTCGAGCATGTCCAAAGAAGGGCAACGAGGCTGGTGAAGGGTCTAGAGCACAAGTCTTCTGAGGAGCAGCTGAGGGAACTGGGGTTGTTTAGCCTGGAGAAAAGGAGGCTGAAGGGAGACCTTATCACTCTCTACAACTGCCTGGAAGGAGGTTGTAGCGAGGCAGGTGTCAGTCTCTTCTCCCAAGTAACAAGTGATAGGACAAGAGGAAATGGCTTCAAGTTGCATCAGGGGAGGTTTAGATTGGATATTAGGAAAAATTTCTTCACCAAAAGGGTTGTCAAGCATTGGAACAGGCTGCCCAGGGAAGTGGCTGAGTCACCATCCCTGGAGGTATTTAAAAGACGTGTAGGTGTGGTGCTTAGGGACATGGTTTAGTGGTAGACTTGGCAGTGCTAGGTTTACGGTTGTACTTGATGATCTTAAAGGTCTTTTCCAACCTAAACGATTCTATGGTTCTATGATTCTATAACACCAGCGTTTATACCAGTGGTTCATTTAGCCTCTGATCTAAATGCAGTGCACTCTGTTTTCTTTGTAAATTCATCTTGCATTATGGCATATCTGCTTACATTTTAAAACTACCTAAGGAGTAAATAATTTGCCCTTTTTGACAGGCATACTGGGAGTTTCAGTCTGTTACCCATTTGCTTTAAATATCAGGCCGTAAAACTGTGCTTGGGTTTTTGGCTGACATCACGGTTAATGATGCACTGTGCCTATCCTCTGGTTATGGAGGAATTCTCACATTATTTCTGGGGTAAGCTAATAATGAATGTTACTCAGAACAAATCCTAAGTTTGTGGTTGACTTGCTGCCAGTGTAGGAAATCATGTTCCGAGCATTATCTCAATCTATCTCCTCCCTCTCGAGCACAAAGTTTTAATGCTAATTCCAATGCAATCTATATCTAAGTAAGCGGTGCCTATTTGGTGTGCAATATACTGCACCAACTCCCTTGCTTTAATAGTATTAATGCGGCATTTGCACTGGGGGGAACCATCTTGGCACCTCACCTTCCCAGGTTTTTTTGGGGCACCACTTTATTTCTTATGTTCAGCTCTATGCCTTTCTCTGCTTTGCAAAATTTCCTGCAGCAATTCCCATCAAATGAACCTGCCTTAAATATGATCATTTGAATAGATTTAATTGCACTTTTTAGCCCCAAAACACAGACAGAAACAACATACACATCACATAGGTCATGCCTGTCAAATTGCAAACACATCAGTAGAGCAAAGCAGAGCAGTTCACTTTCAAAACTTCACTTACATATTTGTATAAAAATAGAGCCTTCAGGAACAACAAAATACGTCTGGAATCAGAGTGTTGCAATTAGGGTCTCGTTCACACTAATCCTTGGGATAACATTAAAAAAACCAGTCTAACTGACTGCATTAAAGCTCTGTTAGGTGCTTGCATTCACATTTGGGATCCAGCCCGCCAGGGCCTTCAGAGCTCCATTTTTCTCTGATGTGGTTACCAAATAGTGGAACATTTCTAGCGTGACCAAAACTTAGTCATGCCTCAGTAACTTAACTCAGATTCCACATCTTCAAGCCTGAAAGTAGTTTGAGGGGCACAACTTTATCCGTGCCATCCATAAAAAGTAATTTAACCCTGTTTTCCTGATCGCCTTGGATGTTGTGGTGTGCACACGTCACCTACGCTGCTTATGTGCGTGGTGCCGTCCAATAGGTCATAAATCCTACAGTTACTGCCATCCAGTTATGGCATATGGGAATTTTCCTTTCAAAAACCCTCTCTGGTGTTAGCACAGTGGAACTTGTATTCTCCCCACCATCAGAACCGAGGCTTTCAAACAGCCACGTAATACAAGTAACAGGGGCAAAACCACTATCTACTTTTACGATGGAACGTGATCGGTGTGTGAAAGGTCCGTATGATGTGGTGACGACAGCAGAAGGAGACAGGACTGAGTGACTCAAGCTTTCCTTCCAGGCCCCCGTTACCGTGAGGGCTCCCAGGGGCTCTTCTCCTGCTATAAGATAGCGCAGTTCTTTCCACTGACGTGGAGTTATGTCCAGCTCCATGAAAACTGAGCTCGTTCCTTGATTTGCTCCTCTCTGAACATCAGGTGGGTTATGGCAGGGGAAAAAAAGACATTTCCTTTCCCCTTCATCTCACTGCCCAAAAGCCAGTGGCAAAATTCAAATCGTGAAAGCAGCTTCTTGATGGCTTACGGTGACAAGACTCCAAAAGAAAAAGACAAAGGGTAAGAAAGCAGAATATCTGTCTGAATAGCATCCAGAGATTTTTCTTTCTGCCTGCACTTTTCCCTTACTCTAACCTAAGTCCAGCTTTCCTTCGTAACTACAAAGGGTGTGCTACTTATTTAAAGGGGTTTGAAACAACCTTTCCTCTAGTTAGAAAACAGAGCAGGTCAAGAAGTAATAGACTAAAGTGAAATTTTTCTCGGCATCACAGCACCCTCTCAGCTAGCAGACCTTCTTCATCACTGTCCTTGGAGCCTCTTCATGTTACTACTAGAAGGTGACTTGATTTTTAAAACCCTAGTCCTACACAGCCAAAGAAAATAAGAGGCTGAAGCAGATTCAAACTGTTGATGAAACATTGCATTAGTGTACGCAGAATCATGCGTTATACGAATGTCACTGAGGCCACAGCCTGAAGTGGCACAGTTCTGCCAGTACAAAGCCAGTTCATCTTGATACAAGAGTTGGCATAAAAGAAGATTAAAAAAAAAAAAAAGCCTTGCAGTCTTATTTTACAATTTCAGGATGAGTTTCATGGACCACTGGTTTTGAAAAGTGTGTGTGTTTGTGGGAAGTGAGGTGTGGAGAGGGATGAGTGTTTTTATAGCTGAGCGGCAACAGAGAGGGGTCTTGAGAAAGAGAAGATGTGATCCCACAATGGATTAAGCAGAGCAAGTTTTACACACAGAAAGTGTTGGAATGAAGAACCGTAAAGAGAAAGAATTTAGTAAGTTACGATAAAATTCTCTCCAACATTAACTACTTAAAGGCTAGTGGTACACAAGCTTTCCCTTTGCTACATCAAATGTGTACCACTTCCACATCCAAGAGGAACAGACTTCAAAGTAGGAGATGTCCACGACTGGTCAGAGTAATTTTAGCATTTTTAAAAAAAAATCTGTGCACGGGAGAGGTCCCATTAAAGTTCTAAGCAGTTCCTTAGAAAGCAGATTTTTCTGGAGCGTAATACATTTTTGTGTGTGGCATGCCGGCACCCAACCCACATTTTTTTCTACAAAGTGGGTGTTGTCTGGGAGTATTCTCTCGGGATGTCTAACACTGCAGAGGCAGCCTGTACCAGAAATCCCCTCTGTCTCAGCATCCTGATCCAGCTTCATGCCTCCTATCCTCCCTTACTGTGTTTCTCCAGCTCCTCGTGCTCTTGTGCCTTTATCTTGTTAGCCAACTTGCTCTATCTGCCCACGGAATTCTCCGCCTGATGAAAACCTCCTGCGCGCGGCTTTTCCTGGTCTCGGTGCTTGTCTGCTCTCAGACATGTAGACATAATATGGTCTGAGAAGATCAATTTCTTCTTTGAGGTCCAGTCTTATCTCCCAGACAGTGGTTTACGCAGTGGGTTCCCTGGGGAATTTTCCTCTTCGCACATGGAGCCGTTCCCTTGGCCAAAAGCTAATGAATGTGGCACGTCTCCAGATTGCGCCATGAAGACAGGCAGGAAGGATGCACACCCGGGCGGGCTTCTCGCACACTCAGACATCTACTCTGAAGCATGGAGAGAGGCTTTACGGCTGTTGCAGCTCCCTTCCCAAATGGGTGAAATATCCCAGTCTCTCAGCAAGGACCTTACACAGACAGTTTGGCTTTTTTTCCCCCCGATATTCAGTGTCTTCAAGGTGGACTGGGACGTTTTTCATAGCTGAAGTCCAAGGATCTGTATTTCTCCCCCATCAGCATCATCCTGCTACCACCAGACCCTCAGTGCTGCTCCTGTTGTGGGCGGTGTTAATGACCCATTGACTGCAGTACCAGAAACATCAATTATGAGTTCCCCGGTCTCTGGGGAGGGGAAGCGGGGAGGAGGTACAGCACTTTGGCCTAGCTCAGAGTGGTTTGCTCCATTCTTCAGAGACATCGGCCCTTTTGTGCAAGTTCCCCACGCCTTTTGGGGGCTCCGGGGTGTAGCTTGGACTCCAGTTGCTCATGGCTCTTTCCCCCATGCCGTGGAAGGACAGTCCTTGCAATAGTACTGGGGAAGCCAGTGTCCTGTTTTGTAGGAAGCAGCATGAGCTGGAAAGTTCAGGCCAGACACAGACTTCTTCCAATTGGGAAACATCCATATCTGGGATTTGATTAGGAGTCATTTCTTGCTATTAGCTGCCCATGGCTGTACTGATATGGGCTTGGAGATGAGCTGGCTGCCCCACCAGGCCCCAGGGCTGTGGGCACAGCTCAACAGGGCAGTAGAGCAGCTCAGAGGTGGTTTCTGTGTGGACCCGGGGGCTGCTGGCATGGGGTTGCACCACCGCGGAGTGGATGGAATAGCTGGAGCCATCAGCTGTGCCATCAGGGACCTTCAGGGCATGGGATTCAAAGCCATCAGTTGCCAGATGTATGAGTTTATCTTGCCTATTTACACAAGCCCCAAGCACAAGAACTGCTTTTCCTGCTGCATCCTCCTTTCACACTGCCTAGCACAAGATCAGCCGTCCTCCCTTCTTGATGCAGAGCTGCGTGGTGGCAGTGAGTCCCCCCACCCCGCTCCCTGGGTCAGCTGGCCCTCCCTGGGCAGAGGCACGACACCCATGGCGCAGCCCTCCAACTGCTAGAGCAATGACCTAATTTGGGGGTTCTTCCTCCTGCTACCTGCCCCAGCAAGCCCCATAAATGACTCCCAAACCTCAAATTACCAGCGCCCTCCCCCTTTCCAGATAACATGCCTGTTTCCCCAAGAGTTCAGCTACAGAGATAATCTTTTCCCAGTTTTCCTCTAGAGGGACCCTTACCTTGATTTTAGTTGTATTAGCTCTGATTAAAACACTTTTAAGTACAAAGAAGCCTCACTAAAATCAAGCTGCTAACCCTGCAGAGATAGCAGCACAGTAACCATTCCTACCACAGGCTGTCTTAGAACCGAGGGGAGTCCTGGGTGTGTGAGGAATCAAGACAGGACCGCTGCAGTGCAACTGCTAAGTTTTACTGAACCATACAAAGCAAATATATTAGTGTGTTTAGTCTTAAATGTAATTAAATGTTTCAGTAGCAAATTAAGTGAAGAAAACAAATCAACCACATGTTTTCAGATACTGGGTACATAAATATTAAATCATTATAAAAGGCATATGAAGAGGAAAATGCAAACATTATGCAGATTTTAATTTCCTCAATTATTCCTAATTCCCCCTGAGCCCTACATTCATTCCCAGTGATTGCAGACAGACTAATCACTCAAAGCAGGACACCATTTAATAAGATGCAGCAGCTGAAACAGAGTTTGTCACTGGCCCCATGTTGGCACTGTCAACACGGTGGCACTGTCGTCTCGATCAAGCTCCTCAGCCGCAGGGGACCGTGGTTTGTGACTCGCGTGTCTGCAGGTATGTAGGTGATGTGCATTTCACACTGCTCTGCAGTCTCTCTGGGAAGATCTATCCATCAACATCTGCCTTCTAAAGCCTACAGAGATCTATTTATGTAACTCCCTCTCTGGAGGAAAGGTGCTGGGAAAGCAGCCAACAATAAATGGAGTGGGTGTGGGAAAATGAAAAATAAGCAAGCAGAAATACTACATAAAAGAATGACCATATGGTTTAAGCCACAAGCTATGTAAGTCACAGCTATAAAGTTGTGTCTGATAACAGATCCAGCAGAGTAGGTGCGTAGGGCCAGAAGCTCTGCGGAGAGGGTCCCGGTGGGGGGTCAGGTGTAGAGAATGGATGCGGGCTCAGAGACCCCCGCCAAGAACAAAACAAGCCAGAGTGAGCCCAGAGGTGGCTCTGCCTTTTCCCAGCCAGCCACAGACCTGCTTTGCCCATCCACAGACAACATCCTACCGCCAACACCTGCCATGGCATCTGTTCACTGGCCGCAGTATGGAAAAAGAAAACAAGCATCACTCAAACCTATACACTGCTCCACTTTGAGGACTGATATTGAGTAGACCGAGGTGTTGATTCTGGATCAGGAAAACCATGCACACTCTCCTGCCTTGTTCACGGTCTTCTTAAGGCCACTGTAGTGATCTCCAAAGCGACCATCCAAGCAGATAAAGAGAAAACCTAATGTATAACTCCTCTCTCATCCAGTATCACTTAATGCACAGGCTGGGACAGAATTTAATGGGCAACAACTGTATTTCAAAAAGCAAATTAAAATCTTTGCTCTTCCAATTAATCTTTAGTGCAAGGGCTTCAAAGCAACCTGCTGTCCCGGTGCACACCACTGGGACATGAGTGTGGGAAGTGCTCCAGCTCACTGCCTACACAGCCCCATGTGCTGGTTTTGGCTGGGGTAGAGTTAATTTTCTTCATAGAAGCTAGCATGGGGCTATGTTCTGGATATGTGCTGGAAACAGTGTTGACAACACAGGGATGTTTTTGTTATTGCTGAGCAGTGCTTACACAAAGTCAAGGCCTTTTCTGCTTCTCACACCACCCCACCAGCGAGCAGGCTGGGGGTGCCCAAGAAACTGGGAAGGGACACAGCTGGGACAGCTGACCCCAACAGACCAAAGGGATATCCCGCACCATATGATGTCATGCTAAGCATATAAAGCTGGGAAAAGAAGAAGGAAGAAGGGGATGTTCAGAGTGATGACATTTGTCTTCCCAAGTAACCAATATGCGTGATGGAGTCTTGCTTTCCTGGAGATGGCTGACCACCTGCCTGCCGGTGGGAGGGAGTGAATGAATTCCTTGTTTTTCTTTGCTTGCATGCGCGGCTTTTGCTTTACCTATTAAACTGCCTTTATCTCAATCCATGAGTTTTTCTCACTTTTCTGACTCTCCCCCATCCCACCAGGGGGGGATTGAGTGAGCGGCTGTGTGGTGTTTCATTGCGGGCTGGAATTAAACCATGACAGTCCTTTTTGGCAGCCAAAGTGGGGCTCAAAGCGTTCGAGATAACGACAGGTTTGATTGGAATGTGCTAGATTGAATTTATAGCTGTTATTGCTGTTTAGCTATTAATTAGCAGGCTCCTGTGCTTGCCATGGGGCTTGCTTGCCTTACTGCATATAAGAGTCTAGTGCTCGTTAGTGGCTGGTTTTTTGCTTTTGATGCTTGCTGTACTGCTTACCATCTTACTCTGCTGTGTCTGGGAACATTTTGATAACAGCAACGGCCATGCGCCTGGGCTGGCAGATGGCCAGGGCATCACTGCTGTTTCTGTGCTGCTGTACTGGACAGGCTGGAACTCCAGTGTGAACTCGAGTCGAAGGGACTGTGACCTGTGGATGAGTCCACGTGGGAGCAGGACACCCCAAAGCGTCTGTGGCCGTGAAGAAGTCCACACCAGAGCAGGTACATCTTGAAGTGTCTGTGGCCGTGGTTATGTCTGTGCCACAGCAGGTATACCTCTGAAGGGATTGTGGCCCAAGGATAAGTCCACGCTGGAGAAGGTATGCCTCGAAGCATATGTGGCTGTGGATAAGTCCATGCTGCAGCAGGTACACCTTGAAGCATCGGTGGCTGTGCATGAGGTCATGCTGGAGCACCTCAAAGCATGTGGCCATGGATAAGCCCATGACAGAGCAGGTACTCCCCTGGAGGGACTGCAGCCATGGGTAAAGCCATGCTGGAGCATGTTTATTTCTGAAGGGACTATGGCTGTGGGTAAGGCCACGCTGGAGCATGTACACCTCTGAAGGCATTGTGGCCCATGGATAAGGCCACACTGGAACAGGTGCACCTCGGAGTGACTGTGGCTGTGGATAAGTCTATGCCGCAGCAGGTACACCCCTGGAGAGACTGTGGCTCACAGATAAGGCTCCACTTGGAGCAGGTACAACCCTAAGGAACTGCAGTCTGTGGATGAGTCCAAGTCGGAGCAGGGGCAAGGGGAGAAGTTCATTGCAATGTTAAACCCGATGGTCTGGTCCAAAGGGGCCACAGGTGGAGATTATAATGGAAGTACCTTTAAATTGTCGTAACCCATGATTTGAGTTGCATGTTATGGGAATTACTATAGCAGGAACTACCTGAACTGATGGAGGAGAAGTCTTACAAGAAGCAGTGCAAGTGCAGCAGTGACCCGACCTGAACTGGCTTTGGTGCCCAGTAACTCTACAAACACACCACCTCTCCTGTCCTGAGTGACCACCATAACAGATGGAGCCCAAAGTCGTGGATTAAATGAACTCAGTAGACATTTTGTGGACATTTGTGGACATTTCACAGACATTTCGCAGGGGTGGTCCATAGACTAAGGGAATGATATCTGTGTATTATATCAAAGGATGGGAAGGGTGGTGGTGGTTAATGAGGATGTATTGGATAGTGTGGGACCTGAGCATGACATAAATGGTATTGAATAAAGGGTGGAGAATGTGCTGGTTTTGGCTGGGGTAGAGTTAATTTTCTTCATGGTAGCTAGCATGGAGCTATGTTTTCAATTTGTGCTGGGAACAGTGTTGACAACACAGGGATGTTTTAGTTACTGCTGAGCAGTGCTTACACAGTCAAGGCCTTTTTTGCTTCTCACACCACCCCACCAGCGAGCAGGCTGGGGGTGCCCAAGAAACTGGGAAGGGACACAGCCGGGACAGCTGACCCCAACAGACCAAAGGGATATCCCGCACCATATGACATCATGCTAAGCATATAAAGCTGGGAAAAGAAGAAGGAAGAGGGGGATGTTCAGAGTGATGACATTTGTCTTCCCAAGTAACCAATATGCGTGATGGAGTCTTGCTTTCCTGGAGATGGCTGACCACCTGCCTGCCGGTGGGAGGGAGTGAATGAGTTCCTTGTTTTGCTTTGCTTGCCTGCGCAGCTTTTGCTTTACTTACTAAACTGTCTTTATCTCAACCCACAGGTTTTCTCACTTTTGCCCTTCCAATTCTCTCCCCCATCCCACCCAGGGCGGAGGGGGAGCAAGTGAGCAGCTGTGTGGTGCTTAGTTGCCAGCTGGGGTTAAACCACAACACCCCACTAGCTACCTGGTGTTAAGCACCAGGTGCCTTTCAGAGGGTGGGAAATGCTCACAGAAACCAAAGCAGGAATTAAGGCAGACTGTAGCAGGAACATCTAAAACAGGTGGTGTAGTCAGTCGCTTTGGAAAAGGGGAGTCAGTTGTCACTTCTTAACCTGCACCCAGATGAAACCACGTGGATTAGTTCGCCTTAATTACTTAGTTCCAGCATGCCAGTCCTCCAGCCTGGTGGTGAGAGGGACTCCAGGGAAGACAGCCGTCACTGCCCAGGGGGGGTCAGTTGCTTCAAAGGAGAAAGCACTTTTTTTACTCAAGACAAGGAGCTGAGATTAAAGGTGAGATTAAAATCCCACCTTAGATAGCTACTGCAGGATGAGAGGTGCTGATCCAGAAGTGCCGGTTTCCCTCTGCTGACTGCAAAGGGACCTCAGATTTGATCTGGTCAAGGTGAACCCCGTGTCTTCACAGCAGGGCGCTGCCCCAAAGCGCTCATACTGTGGCATGAAGTCCCAGTGGCACAGGCCTGTCCCTCACATAAGACGTCTCTTTACCATCTCACGCGAGGTTACAAAATAGACCCCTAACATCGCCTTATCCCTCAGCCTACAGAACTGAGTCAGAACTGAAAAGGTCTCTCCAAAAATCCACCTCGACCTTCCACTCAGCTTGGACAGGCACCTCTGCAGAGGGTCTCCTGCAGGTCAGCAGCAGTGGTGGAGGTGAGAACAAGGTGGGCAGATTTCATCCTATATCCCAGCACATTTGGCAAGAAAGTGTGAAAAGGATGAAATGGGAAACATTTTGTTTGTGCCTGTTCACGCCCGTGGAAACAGTGTGTATAAGCAAGCCATTTATCCTCCTCAAGCTTCTTGTGGCAACTAGCAACCAGATAGTTTGGCAGATGACAACGAAATGAGCACAGGGCATATCGGACCCAAGGGCACTGTTATATGTACAGCACAGTTCAGTGCCATCTGCGGAGCGATACCACGTTCGAAAGGAATGAAGAAGCTGAAGAAATAGCTCATCGAACTGAGAAAAGGGGTGACAGACAAAATGACTGCCACTTTACAAAGGCCATTTCTTCTCCTGCCACCCCCACAAATGAGCTCTAAAACTGATGCAAGCAATAGCAGCAATTTCTAAAGCGGGCAGCTCTGCCCCTTGCAAAGAGGGATCAGAGAATGGTAGCCTGAGATTGATGCAAGCATTATATATGATCATCAAACCAATACTCCCCGGTGTATTTTGTGCAAGCCATTTTTTTTTCTTTCATATGTCCTTTTTGCCAGCAAAGAAGACTTCTCATTTGCAGGATTAAGTGCAATTCTTGCTGGATACTTTTTCAGAAGGAAATGGAATTTTTAGTTGTGGTTGTTCAGTTCTATTTTTCCTCTAAAAGCGATTGTTTCCCAGACTAAATTTCAACTTTTCATTAAAAAAAAAAATCCTTAAACCCAAAGCGCTTTAGTGGTTTTGGTCCAAATCCAGCTCAAATTCAGTGTAGTTTGAATATTATCCTCTCTGAGTTGGACTACCCTGTTTCAAGCTACCTCTTCCCCAGTGTAAGGTGACTATCTACATAGGAAGACACCAAGGCACCCTGGGAGCTGTGGCATAGCAGGGATGTCCGACCCCTAATGGAAAAGTGAGACCTCATAGCTTCAGCACTGTATATTTAACAACACTGTAATTCCCACGAGGCACCAATATGCTATGCTGCAAACCAGAGCTGTCATTTGCAGCAGAAGATAGTCACATTTTGGTTTTTCACACCTAGTGAGGTTCTTCAGAGGGGAATATGATGCAGGTGGAGGAGGGAAAAATAATCAACCCTCTGCCGGCCACATAGCAAGGCCACATCTGCCCTGTGTAATGCAGTGCAAGAGTTGAGTTCGTCCCACCAGAGTGCCCAGTAGCACAGGCTTATCTAAGGTCATTTGTGGTGGGGCAGAGGAGGGGAGGGAAACACATCTGCTCACAGTGGAGATCATCCCACATCACCTCCAGGGGCTTGGAGTGGGACACGAGTAGGAAGTGGGTGCTTGTTTTGGGGAGGCTGCAATAGGATGCCTCACACAGTGAAGATGTGGTCACAGGCAAGCAACCCCCGGGACGAGCCATGAGCCTTCTCCCTGTTGCAGAGCTGCTTTTCCCATCCTCCCTGTACTTCTGAATGCATCCACCTCTCCCAGTGAAAACCTCTGCCACCCAGTTGGGATTTCCATGTAGACCATCACTGAAATCCCAACGTGCATCTCAGCTTGAGGGTAAAAGCCTGCATGCCGCTCATTGCTCTTCAGAGGCTGCGGACGCACCCTGCTGAGTCAAAAGGCAGAAAACCAGGATTACTTCTGGCTCGAGGTCCAGCACATGGCAGCAGAGAGTTTCACCTTTCTGCTGCAAGATTTCATTTCCTGTGCCAAGCCCGTGTCAGACGTCACGTCAAGCCTCTAAACTCTCCTTTTGGAGTTTTCCTTTCAAAAAAAAATGTGCAGTTTCTAGGAGGTAGGAAGCTACAGACTGCTGTCTGGTTTGATGTGTGTGTATTTTTAAAAATGAATGAAAAATATTCTGGATGGATATGGCGTAACAATATGTAAGCCTGAGGCATCAGATGGTTAGAAAGCTGTATTCAGTGTGTGCACAGATGTAATTCACTGTAAGGAATATGTGACACCACACAGCAGTTCAAAGTAGCAGGCTGGTACTAATTACTATGCTTTTAATGACTTCATCCATCAAACCATAACATGTTCTATAATTATACAGCACAGCCATATGACAACCAAATGCCCAGCCGCTATTTCATAGGAGATGGTTACACAGCAAAATTCTCTGTTGATTACAAGCAGAAAACTTGAAAAATAAATTCATTTTAAGTCATATGAGCCCTCAAAATGACTTTATTTCACCCTTTTGCGAGGAGAAAAGGTAGACCATTGAGGGGTTGGGAGGATGAAGGTTGCACACAGATAAGGCAGGGAGGCTGTGGTGGGATTCACCACTTTTCGTACAGATCTGGGACATCTACAGCCCGTGACTTGGACCACTTGAGGACACCATGCAGACATGCCTTGGCCTAACAGAGTTGTACTTCTCCACAAGGACAGTTTGGTGGTGGGAATAGCATCAAACTGTGGCCAGGGGACCTTCCTCGCAGGCAGGGAGTGGCCTCAGCATCTTCAGAGGGTGCAGTAGCAGGGAGGATGAAGTTTGTCTATGAAAGATCCTGAGCTTCCCCGCAGTTGTGGCAGGGCCTTCCCAGGGTCTGGGCACTGTCACTGCTCACATCACCTCCATCTGCACCGGCAAGGCCCATGTCGCGGCTCTTTCCGTCTCTAAGATGAACATGCTTACCACACCTACCATCGACAGCTACCCTCCTCGCCAGCAAAACAGCACACTCCAGTGCACACACTTCTCCCCCTGGGGAGAGGGTGTGAGATTAAACTCTGTGACAGATGTTATTCACACTGCTGCGTGAGCTATAGAAGGATGCTCTGGTGCTAGAGCAGAAGGCGGCAGGGGTCTGGTCCCCAGTTTTCTGCAGCCTTTTCTTCATTCCCTCTAGAGGTCCAGTCCCTCCATCGCTCCCGCCCATGCGGTGACACCCTGCTCAGTGGCACAGCATAGATAGAGGTAAGTATAGTTCATCCACTCGTCAGTGCAATGCTGACTTTACCCATTTCCTGTACACATAAAAAAAGGTGAGTTTCCCACGTTTTCATTTACTATTTCACCACTGCTTTTCTTCCAGAATCTCTATGGAGGGTGTTATACAGGAACCTAAACAATAAAACTACAGATAATACAGAATATGTCAGGATGAACTACGTATTCCCAAGCTAATAAACCGTGAAGCTAACATTGTACAGATATCCTGCGACAGACACCTGCAAGCCCTAGAGCTGACTGCTGGGTGGTTGATCGAGGCTGCGGTGGGTCCGGATGCACTGCGCCCTCCTGTCCTCAGTCCATCACAACGAAGCAGAGGGTTTGTTCCCACCTTATAAAACTAACTTGCATATCAGAATCAGAGGGCTAATCTCCCTAGAGTTTCTCTGTAGAGCTGAATGAGTGAAACACTTGAATAGGTGAGTCAGCTATCTCTTCTATGCGTCACTAAGCCATTGACTACGTGTGTGTGAGTGCTTGTTTGCAAGATGCACTGGCACAGGGATGTAAAGCATCATATTTGGGCCCCTCACTACAAGAAGGACATTGAGGTGCTGGAGCGAGTCCAGAGAAGGGCAACGAGGCTGGTGAAGGGTCTGGAGAACAAGTCTTATGAGGAGCGGCTGAGGGAACTGGGGTTGTTTAGTTTGGAGAAGAGGAGGCTGAGGGGAGACCTTATCGCTCTCTACAACTACCTGAAAGGAGGTTGTAGTGAAGCGGGTATTGGACTCTTCTCCCAAGTAACTAGCGATAGGACAAGAGGAAATGGACTCAAGTTGCGTCAGGGGAGATTTAGATTGGATATTAGGAAAAATTTCTTTACCAAAAGAGTGGTTAAACATTGGAGCAGGCTGCCCAGAGAGGTTGTGGAGTCACCATCCCTGGAGGCGTTCAAAAAAACTGTAGACGTGGCACTCCAGGGCCTAGTTTAGGAGTCATGGTGGTGTTAGTTGATGGTTGGACTTGATGATCTTAGAGGTCTTTTCCAACCTTAATGATTCTATGATTCTATGATCCTATGATATTTATTAAATAGCATGAGAAAACCACAGGTTTAGAAAAAAGTGGTCAGGAGCAGACCAGAATACATCAGATGGGTTCTTATATCCCAGCTCAGCAGAAAATTACTGAACTTCAATGACCAGGTCTTGTCCCTACTTTGGGAGAGACGCAACTTCTGGGAAGGGTATGACACAGACCCAGTCAGGCAAGCTGAAGAGATAGTCTCCAGAAAGCATTAAAAAATGCAGCTATCTTGCAGGATACCTTAGTCTTCAGCATAATATATGCCACTTATCGGCAGAGTCCTCAGGCACAACACTAGTTCAACGAATTTTATCAATCAATTGCCAGCTTTACCAGTCCATGGGTTTGTACACAGATATTGATGACATTTCAGCAACTTGACCCAGAGACCTGCGCTCCTGATTCAGAGATGCAAATTACTCATCACATGGAAACAACCAAATGGCTGTAACAGTCTAAAATAGTGCTTTATTCCAGGAAAAACAGGAAAAAATATTTTGTTTTAAAAAGAGACATAATGTACAGTGCTTGTTCCTGTTAGAATTTCCTAAATCTTTAGAGTATTTCACAATTTAATTATTGGCATAAAACTTGCAGTTCATAAATGTGAAAACAAAAATTTTAAGTGCCTTTATTCTACTAGTAGATAGTGGGAATGCTTACCTCTATGGGTTTTTTGCAAGATTAATATAGCTGCTGAGAAAGACCTGCATAAAACAATTCTACTTCATCAGTTTTTATATTTTTGCTGAGTACGATGAGGTCTAATACTCACCTCGGTGGTATTTCTGCGTTGGTCTGTAAGATAAAGCCTTCAGGGTGCTGTCACCAGGCTTTTCTTTCCTATCTCCACATGGCCACTGGCAGCATTAACTACAGGGCCTCTCGGGGTGCCTTGACCACAGTGACCATACCCTGCTTCATTGCCACCTCCTTCCTCTTGTCTCCTGGCTGTCTGGAGCTTCATCAGGACGGTTGCACCTCCCAGGACCTCCTCTTCTCCTTCTGATTGCCAGGTATTTTCTGTGGCCGTGGGGCACGCAGGTTGCTGGAGCTCAGTTACGAGAAATGCCCCGTACCACTCGGGTTTGTCTACAGAGCCTACGGCCACTGCACAGTTCGCTTATGGCTCTTCTGGTTAAAACACATGGTTCAGCACAGCATGGGGCAGCATAGGAATCTCCTGGAGCTCTTGCAAAGGTCTGGTAGTAAAATACCATCTCACAAATATTTCCTTCTTTTTCTCAGAGTATTTTGCCCCACCCCAAGCCGTGCCATACACAGAACAGGGCACTTCTTGAGCCCTGTCATTTGTTGGGCTGGCAAGTGGCCATTTATTTCTACAGGTTGATGCCTGCCTCTAGCAACTTCTCACCCCTGCACCCACAGAGCTTCCTTATGCGGGATTTTGTCAGAAGTTTAAATGACTGAAGTCAGCATGTCTTGCCTCCTACATACCGTCCTGTTGATGTCACAGAGAAGATCAATACATATAAGCTCGGGAAGAACCATTTGCATCTAAAGGAGTCAGCGTGGTTAACCACGGTGACCTGTTTCTGCACAGGAACAAAGAGTCGCCGTCTCACACCAGGCCACCAGCCACCAAGGCAAGGTGACACACTGCCGTCCCAGACAGCGCAGCCCAGGCTGTGGTGGCAATGAAAGGCAGGAGAAAAATTACCCTTGCAGTATAGGGAGGGCATGGGGACCTGAGGAGACACTGCCAGGTGCCACCATCTTGCTCCTGCATAATTACAAGACTAAAGCCCCTGAGAAGACTGCATCAGTTGCTATTCTCTGACATGAGGAATGTTGCGCTTAAATTGGATTTTTCTTAGACTTATCCTGCACCTTTTCCCTTTTTGCATTCTGTGTTTGAACACCAGCAAGCAGTGCAGGGAAGGATTGCGTTAACGCTGGGCTCTGCTGCCTGTGTCACCTCACCAGAGCCCTGCATTATCTCTGCTGGTTTGCACCTGGCCAGCACAGCCAAGGGTTCATTGCTATGAGGTTTTTGACATGAAAAGAGACTGTTAAGGTCAAGTTCTCCATCAGTCAGTGGTTTGTACTTTGTGTTGTGCCATGGGGTTGGGCTTTTCTGCCTGTAAGGCCTTTGCACACTGTTGAAAATTATATTCCGCTGCCATCTCTTGAGCTGACCCTGGCAGTAGGCTGTGCACATGAGCTATCTTCTGCACCTCCACAAACCTAGTCTGTGTCCCTCTAAGCTAAGCCTTGCAGGTTGTTCAGCTCCCCCAGGATTTTTATGTTGTCTCTGCCAATTGCTCATCTACATCCTGCCTTTACCTCAACCAGCGCTCGCTGGGCTCATTTACATCCACTCTTGTTTTCTAATGAATAGATGAACAGAGAGGAAAGTGCTCACAGAAGGTCCCTCTAGCTAAACATTCATTATTGCTCCCATTCAGAAAAATCCAATCTACATTAGGACTTTTTCACAGCTTGCTTTGGCGGGGCTTGGGTTTGTTTGGTTTTTAAATCATTAATCCAAGGTAGTCAGTCCCTCTGTCCACAAGTAAAGCAGCACACGGTGCTCCTGAGACTGCCGCCCTCCACTGTGGTTTTCTATCTGAAAACGGGAGGGAAAGAGTTTCAAATAAGAGACTGCTGCTGGGAAAGCACCAAGACAAAAAAGGAGGACCAAGGGCAACTGGAAAGAATTACCTCACCCTGCATCCTGCATGTGTCATCCCTCGCCACCCCCCACTCCTTGTTACGGTCTCCACATCAATCTTTTCCTCCTGCTGCCGGCACCAGTGACTGCCTCAGCCATACCACTGGCATGTAACACACCTGCACTTGACCTTTTTTTTTTTCCCCCTACATCAGCAAACAAGGCTTCCCACTAAGAGCCCGTGAGGACACACGGTGTTAGGCACGTTTCTCAGCTCCCAGTGCCTTCCCAAGGCAACCGCAAACACCAGCTGCCAGCTGCCCAGGTTCACAGTGAGCGAAATGGTCAGAAGAGCCTAAAAATGGTGGAGCAAGCTGGAAACCAATGAACTGGACCAGGGAAGTAAAAGATGACTCACTAGTCAAACTGGATATTGCTTTCTTTGCCTTTCAAAAAAAAGACTAGTGGAAGTGCTCTCGCACTTACAGCCAATCTTAAAGGGCACCATGGCATTACATCAGCCACAAGATTACTTTGCTTTCAATATCACTACCCAAAGGAGAGTTAAACACACGCAGTAAGACTGCGTCACAGAGAAATCATCCTCTATAAAAAGCCTGTTTCATAATGGCTGACTGTGTATTATCTTTCCTGCCTTTGGGAGATGATGAAAGGGGGACTCATCACCAGCCACACTGTCTCCAGCATGACAGGCCAACGTGCAGGTGATATTTCACTCCACTTATTGCAATTCATAATTCTGTCTAACATAGGAGGACATGAAAGCGCTTTGGAGGAAGTTCACGGGATGCCAGGCAATGATATCATGGTCCCAAGGGAGGGGCATTTTAAAGACTAAAAACAATAGACTTCTGCATTTTAAATGGGGCAAACCTTTAACATCGGATGAAGGACAGGTACAGTTGTGTGTGTGTGTGTGTGCATACGTATGGACATGCATCCACACACAGACTCAATGGAACAAGCACGTGCTTATCTTAACATAGCCATCAAGAGTTGTAGCACTGCATTTCTCCCAACCTCCACTAAAATAGTTCAAAAAACAACAAACAAGCACATCATGATACTTAGCAAGTTTTGCAGGAGCAGTTTAATATGTGGCGTCATTAAATCTTTACATGTCAGGCTGTCATAGCCGTATCAACAAGCAACATGCTGTCACCAAAAGGGGTTGTCTCCGTGAAACAACACAGCAGAGCTCCTGCGGTGTGTGGGTCAGACGCTTAAGCAGGGCCAGGCCTGACCCGCTGCCCATAAAGCCAAAAGATGAAAACCACAGGGAAGGAAACAAGTACACTGATGTGTCCAAGCTGTGGTGGTCGCACATCTTGTCTGAGTTGCCAAGTAGTGACACATATCCATCTACTTACCTTCCTGAAGAAAGTGCAGCCCATGTTAGAGCTCAAAGGCAGCCAGCTCCTGCCAGAGCCCCCCTGTGTCTACCAAACTAGCAGAAGGCAAAGCATTTTTTGAAACCAAGAATAGCGAGGAATATGCTGTTGTGTCACAGGGCAGCTCTGCCCACAGGGAAGCCCCCTCACACCTCCATCCTCTTCCTGTCTGTGCAGGCTTCTCCTCAAGAGGAGAGACAAAGGGTAAGAGTCTGCCCTTCGAAATTCGGAAGCTAAACACTGAGATCCAAGGTTGCTACCCTTTGCAGTGGGTGCCCAGAAACTGATATATCGCTACAGGGTGATGTATCTGACTTGTCACAAAGATGTGACTTTGGCAGTGAAATGAGCATCAAAGCTTGGGCAGATGAATCCTACGCAAGGCCCCGAGCACCAGAAGACACTTAGCAATCTCCTTTGCTTCCACAGCTTGGAAGCTCTTGTTCATGGCCCCCAGGACAGTCCTTCTTTCCTTGCCTTCCCAACACAGGGCCATCTCCTTTTTGCCCCCTCTATTGAAGACACGAAACCCCATCGGTTTGTGCAGACCCACGGCTAGAAGGAAGTGTGCAACCCCTAACTACTGCTCCCTGTTTTCAAAGGTCCAAAGGACATTTTAAGGCAGATAATGCGTGTCCTGCACATTAGAAAATGGTTCCTTTCAGTGTATTTGTCACAGGAAACAGTATCATCCAATGGAGATGGGCCAGAGGCTAAAAATCAGCAAACCCAAACTCCACAATTAGTTTATTAATTATCAAACATCTTCAGCTCTGAAGCCCAGTTTCTTTGTCTATAAACTGTGAATCATGACTTTAAGAGTTTAAAATGCTTTGAATGCTGTTAATGAAAGGTGACATAAGGGAAGCATTTGCTGTTCTTACATCCAAATCAATGCGGTTTTTTTTTCCCTGAAGAGTTCTTTCAAATTAACACATTTGCTAGACTTCATTCAGTAACACTTTAGAGTGGATTACTAAGGAACTCATCATGCAAACCTCAACGAGAAGAAGGCAGAGAACCCACTGCAATAAAATGAAGCAGGAAAAAGAGGGTGTGGTTTTTTTTTTCTTCCCCCCCGACTCAGTTACTTATGGAAGAACGTGGGGTGGCGTGCGGGATCTGAGGAGAGAAAAAAGTGATCATGAAATGGTAATACTCCTTCTGAACAGGAGTAGCACTACGGCATTTCATTTATTTGAGGCTGTGGGCAAACACAGATTCTGAAGAAACAGGAACCACAGAGAGCTGAACTGTTTTTGAAAATTTTAAAACCCTTGCTTGGAAATAACTTTTTTTTTTTCATTTGGAGTTTTTCTTATTGGCATTAACTTGGTCTCATATTCACTGTCATGATGGAATTTATTGCTGAAGGATGTCAATTCTGGCTCCTTGGGTTTTACGTGTGTAACACCTAAGTGAGGAGCTGTGTGCTGTGACGAATGCCTCGTGCATGCCAGCTGACTTAGAAAGGGTGACTTGGAATTTTTCAAGTTCAGTCTTTTTATTCTTTTTACAGTTCTCTGTTCTCATCTCCTCCCCCTCAGCATATTTCCTGTTTCCTCATCCTGTAATAGTTATGTACACTTAAAAGGTGGATCAAACACCTTTTGAGCTGTTGTTGTCAAGTTTTATTAACATTTCCCACATTGTTTCCTGTTTTCATACTGATACCCCAGCAAAGATGTGCATGAGTGAGCAACGTAGCTGGTCAATACCTACCCTGAACTGCTGCCAGATCATTCTCTTCACAGAGGATCATCCATCCCAAAAGATACTAAAATGATGTCGCTGCAGCCGTAAACTTAGTAGACATTAAAGGAATCATTTCACCCACCAACAGAGTTCAGCCAGCTTTGAGGGAGATGCAATAAACCTTAAATATAACAAGGCTGGACATGGACCTAGGCCAGGGAGTAGCAAAGGATGTTGCATGTGCCTGAAAACACAGGGGAGGTGTATGTTGGTAGAAAGTCTTTTCCCAGCCTGGTGTAGGCATGATGCCTCTCACAAAAAAAATGGCAAAAAATGCCATTTCGTTCCTGCAGGCTGCAGCACCTCAATACCAGTTCCCATTCCTGAGGTTACACTCCCAGTGTCCCAAAGAGCACTGAGGACAGGCACTAATAAATTTAAGAGAATAAATAGTTTCCATCAACTTCAAAGCAGCAACTGCAAGAACAAGCCTTCTGCTTGCAAGCATCAAGGTCTACTAAGGTCTACTACTTAGCATGCAAGATGCCCCCGTCTGTAAGTATGTAATGCCGTAGGAAAACTGATTGACCAAGTCAGCACCAAGCTGTGACTCTATGGAGGTTGTTACATTGCTCTCCCATGTAATCTCCCTGTGAAATACAGCAATATTTCTCTACAGAAATACAAATTATGTGTGTCAGTAGGAGGGAACAAATCGAGTGCTTTGTATTAGCCAGCAATATTAAAAGCAGCGGACACATCAAGGCACATTCAGAATATGTCAGACAGTGACTGAAAGCAGTAGGAAAAAAAGCCTACGTTCTCCCACATCAAGCTTCAACAGGGTTTGAGGGAGGGGAGTGGAGCTTTAAATGGTTTGAGGCTTAAAAAGAAGCCAAATCACAAGAGAAAGCAATTTCAGATCCAGTACATCTGTGTTTCTAACCAAAAGTCTGTGTAAGAAAGGGAAGAGAGAAGTGTGTTTTTCACAATTTTCTCTTGTGGTGTTTTGCTAAGGCTGTTACTTCACAGGATGTTCTATTGTCTTCACTGCCACGATGCGCAGAAATACCCTGCAAGCCACTGTGGGCTCTGATACAGTGCCTGGCGACATGAAAGACGTGTTTTTGCTTTCAAGACTGACAGACTGAAAATCAATATCTGAGAGCTTTGCCACCCACACCTGGCAGGCAACCTTCTCGGTTCAATGAGATTTTAATGTAAAGGAGAAAAACCACTAATCCCACTGCATCCAGGTTAGTGTTGGCTGGACTCCTGAAGTTCTCTTGCTAAAGAAATCCCAAGATTCAACTATAATTGTGCTCTTTTTTGTTCCCGAGGTGTTTTCTACGAACCTGGGGGGATGGAAAGAGGACCACTGACTTTTCAAGCTTTTATTTACCGTGCTGGAGCCAAGATATTTTTCCAAAAATATTCACAGCTGGGATTGCTGCATAGTCTGGGGCTAGGACGACAAGAGGAAGCAGCAAAGATTTTTTGGGAAAGTTGTCAGCACAGACCTGGGACTCCACAAAGATCAGTAGCAATCACATCTTTGCTCTGGTGGCCTGAAATGAAGGTCCAGCATCACAGAGCAGGAAGCCCAGACCTTGTACCACAGAAAACAAGATCCCTTTGTGCTCTTTAACCCAATGGGGACCTGGATTTCCCCACTCACCATGAAGCAAGGCCCTGAAACAGTGCTAGGTAGAGATGGGAATGGGTTGATGTCCAAAGATCTGGGACTATGCTGCAACAGAAGGAGCAGATCTAGTGGTACGCTTACCTCCACCAAGACACCGTCTGCCTGCACTCCCATAGTGAGTGGCAGCTTAGGTCAAAGTGGGCATTTCCACCTGGGTGACTTTGGGGAGGTAAGAGCAGCAAACCCTGCTCACATCAGGCTCCCTCTTGAGCCAAACCCAAAAGGTCCTTGTGAAGAATAACTTCAATAGCCCCTTGAATGTCCAAATCTACCTCCCTAGACATGTCCTTCTCCCCACCAACTGGCCCATGAGTTGCCTGGGATGAATCCTGTCCAGAGCCTCCCCGCAGTGCAGGACCCTGCAAGGGCCAGGCTGCCACCCCTGGCTGCGCCTGGGTCCCCCTGGGCTTCACGGAGACCTCCAGCATGCAGACGAGACAGGGCGGGGGGGCTTCTGGGAATCCCGAGTCTGAGAGCTAGCTCAGACCTCGGCATTAACAACAGTGTCACCATACCCCAGCTTCACAGGGGAGGTTTAGACTGGACATCAGGAAGAATTTCTTTACCGAAAGAGTGGTTAGGCATTGGAACAGGCTGCCCAGAGAGGTGGTGGAGTCGTCAGCCCTGGAGGCGTTCAAAAAAGATATAGACGTGGCACTCCAGGGCCTAGTTTAGGAGTCATGGTGGTGCTAGTTGATGGTTGGACTTGATGATCTTAGAGGTCTTTTCCAACCTTAATGGTTCTATGATTCTATGATTCACTGTGGAGAGGAGCCAGCCCCCCTGGAGAAGCAAATGCTGGAGAAGACCATCCATCACCATCTAGACCCATCCGTCACCATTATGCAAAATGTGCTTCTCCTGATGCAAATCTCTCCTGCAGTGCACTGCTCTCACGAGCATCCCCACCAGCCCGCTGTCCTTTATTTCCACACCACGCCTCTGAGCACTGGGGCTTTCTTAGCTCAGGCAGCCCTTCTTCAGCAGGTCTTTTCCCAGAAGCTACCTGGCCCAGCACGTTCCTGCAGCCAAGGAGCCATTCCTGCAGCCAAGGAGCCGTTCCTGCAGCCAAGGAGCCGTCCCTCGCCTGGGGCAGATCCCATGGCAGGGTGGGGTCAGCAGAGCTGTCCCTCCCCAGCATTTGAAACTAGTGCAGGGTTTGCCTCAGCTCTCAAACGTCTGCAATGCCGAGTGTTTTGCAGATAACTAGTGGTGCATATCCCAGACGAGCTGTTGGGTTTGTCTGCTTGCCCTTCTCACTGGTCATGCCTATGTGCGCTACAGCCTGCTCCAGTTCAGGATGCTAAATGTACAACAAAACTCTCAAAGAGGGGCAAGATGAGCCGAAGTGCCAAAATAACACATCTATGCAAGCGAGCTTGCATTCAGTTTTAAGGCAGCTACGTTTTGCCATGGGGGGTTAAAGGTATGGGGGAAGGATAGTCTGTGTCATAAAATGTCAGTAACCTTTTTATACAACCACCAGAAAAAGTCTTTTTGGTTTTTTTACACCTACAGAGTGTTATACGTTGTCTTTTAGACACCCCAAAAATTCCCCTTAGCACTTTTATCATTCAGCATCACTCCAGAGTTTAGTCAGCCAAACCATACCCTTTTCCAGTGTTAGATAAATTGCATCTTGAAAACAGCAGAGACACTAATATCACATCGTCTTAGAGCTGAGCCACATGTGAAATCTCTATCCTGTTTTTCTACCGAGATGAGTAAGATTTTCCTGTGTAATTAATATATAATACCTTTCTGTGTATTTGTGTAAATATATAGAGCAAAGATACCACTGTAAAGATAACAATTTGCCAAAGCACTTTTTGCATTCTTTCAAATGTGGTTGTTTTACTTGCAGTTTACTGCATTTTAGTCATGTTTTGACATTTGAAGAATTTTCACCGAAAATAGACCTCGTACTAATAACAGAACTAGACATAAAACTCATAGTAATAAGAAGTAGCAGTAAACAACATGTTTACTATTTATTGCATACATTTATTATGTAATAGAGTATTCAAGTAAAATGGAAGTAATTCTAGTATTTATTTAATGAGGCTAAAATACATAATTTAAGTTACTTGCACATTTAACAGGAATAGTAATTGTCATTGATATGTATTTTTGGACAGATTTTGCCACTTTCAGACATGTCAACCTCTTAAAGACAGCAGATCTACTTCTATGAATAAGTCCTGCATATTGTGAGGAAGGCTGCAAATCCTCTAATAACACAGAGATGAAGAATAATTTACAAAGGCATAAGAAGACAAAGTCCTGATTGAAAGAAGCTTACATTCCTAGGTGTTTAGAGCCAATTTTCTATTGTCCACTAGCCCATTGTCACCAAGATCTGCAAGGAATTGTGAATTCTGTCAGTCTTGGATTCAATCCTTATTTAATAATCCAACAATTAACTTAAAACAATCAAGCAGACCAAAATATTCAATTTATCAGGTGTTTTTACAGAATAAGAGTTGCCTCATGATAAGCTGAGATATAAGACCTTATGGAATAGCATGCTCTCAGCAGGATAAAATTGTCACTGATACATGAGCAGCAAATAGGGGGCATAGAAAGACCAGAATATGCAGAAATATGGACAACCAGCTCTATCTGCACTTGTTGATTTTGGACAGAAGGCATTTGTTCAAATGCATTCATTTATAGTGGGAGGCTTTTTCGTGTTACTTTTCCTTGGGCTTTCCTGGAAGTGTGACACTTCTAATCTCTTGCAGCGATAGCAGTTTTTTAAGCCAACATCTGAAGCACTGCAGCAGTGAGGGTCGTGGGGAGGCTGTTTGGCTGCTCGGCGTAGCCAAGCCATGCTCAGCCAGCGAGACTCTAACTCAGCTCCACTGCTTTGAGCACACCTAGCGTGGGCCTTCCTCCTCTTCCTTCCCCCTTTTAGCCAGGCCTTGTGTCTTCCAGCTTGATGTTCTCATATTCAAAATAAGGCTGCTTGCAATTGCAGCTGCATCTGCAGTCACCATGACACCTGGTCCCAGCAGTGCCAGCCCTTTGCTCTCTGTCCTTTGGGTTGCCTTCTGTGAAGTCATACAGCCCATTTATGACCCCCGGTTTCCATTGTCACCCTTTGCTAACTGTAGGACACATTAAGGTGGTGCAATTCATTAAGCACAGCTTTCTGTTTTGCTCTAAAACCTGAGCAATTACAGCAAGCAAAACAGTTGAGCAACGTACCATTGCCGTGGTTCTCACCCTCTGTTCTCGCCTTTTTAGGATTCTTCATTAACAGACGCAGGCACGAAACTGCCTGCGTGCTCTATGGCTGCAGCCCATGTGTGCCAGCAGGTCGCCGTGTCCCATGGCACGGTCCAGCCGGGAGTGCCCCGCCAAGGGCAGGTTCGGGCACAGATGCTGACCGGATCTGCCGGAGGAGCATGATATGGAAAGGAAAAGGGAAAGGGTATCTCCCAGGAAAGTTTTGGGAGTTTGAATTTTTGCCAGCTTTGCTTTGAATAATTAGCACTGCTCCGGAACACAAGCTGCGCTGTCAGTAGGAAGTTGTCTGGTTACACACGCTGAGGTTTTCTCCTCATCTGCCAGCAGCATCCAAGATCCCAAAGAAAAGCACTGCTCTCCCGCACACAGCGTGGGGCTGCGGCCCCTCCGCGAGGCCGGACCCTGCCCCAGGGCTGGGCAAAAATGCAGGATTCCCCAGGCAGGGCAGCGGGCAGGGGCTGACCAGGCAGCAGGCAGGCATTTGGAGTGCCTGCTGTCCTCCCGGCACCCGAGCCTGTTGCATTGTCTGGCCCACTTTGCCTGTGTAAAAAGGTCAAATCCAGAGGCAAAAGGCCATTTATTTCAGAAAGGCAGATCTAAACATTTCCTTTTCCCCTTCTCCCCCGCCTCTGCACAGTCCCATCCTCAGAGCGAGAGTGAGAGGAGGGCTCCCATGCAGTGGAATGCAGTGCAAGAAGCACGGGCACGGCACAAATGTCTTCTCAATGAACAGCGTCTGCCCTACTTGCACCGCACCGTCATGCAGTCAGATGTGCCTGTGTCATACAGAAACTAGGTTAAATGAAAGGGGTGTAGCTCTGTGAACCTTCATTTCAGCATTGTTTCATACCTTCTGGGTCAAGACCTGAAGGTTTTCGTCAGTTCTGGTCCAGAAGGAGCGGGTCCATAGGAGGTTTTTCGGAGTAAGAGCTAAGGCAGGAATTTGGAATTTGGGCTGCTGTGAGGTAAAAAGACACCATCCTGGAAAATAAGCCTTATCAGCCTAAAAGTGCTACTGTGTGTGCATTTTATTGTGTTTTTAGCTGCCACACCAAAGCCAGCCTTCCCAAAGGATGCGTCAGGGCCTCAAGCCGTAAAGCTGCCGATACGCCACCTTCCCAACCACTCCGAGTCTCCCTGTCACAAAAATAAATATTTCAGATAAAGCCCAAGTTGGCACATTGTGCTGGGGCCAGGTGATTCCTCCCCGCCGGTGCGGGTGCAGTCCCCGTCCCTTGCCCTCCGCCTCCTCAGGGCAGTGGCGGCTCCCGCATCCCCTTTCTGCCCAGGGACAGGGACCACCTTCCCAAAAGCCATGATTAAAAATACCATTGTGTTAAAAGATGTGGGAGAGCAATGAGCAACCTGAACCATAACTCTGGGCAGGTTATTTATGACTAACTCCTACACGGGCCAGATCTTACTCAGCAAACACAGGGCTGGAGCCTACGCTGCGCTTTCACAAGCCTTTCAGCCCAGTGAGAGTGAGAAAGGGTGCTTTATTCCTTGTGGCAACGAAACGGTAAGCAGCTTTCCCTGGTGATATTGTACCCACCGTGCTTTTGGAAATCGCCATTTACGCTGGGAGAGCGGGGAGAGGGAGCTCATGCAGCCCTGGGTCTGTCTTTAAAGGGAATATTGCCCTGCAGAAGGTGATCTAAAGTTTAACTAAACAGAATTTAATCTAAAAAAAACCTTGCAGCATTCAAAGCCAGTCTGCAATTACTAAACATCATTACGGGGATCCACTTTGCTCTTCAGACCATCAGGAGATACTCTCCCACAGACTTTCAGGTGGTGGATATGAGCCGGGTCAGTAAGCTGGTTTACACTGTCTGCAAACTCAGGTTTTCTTACAGGTGAGATATTTAAATGCTGCTTGCTCATGCTGAATGCCCATGACATAACGTGGCAGTATTTGTTTTTCCATGTGTATCCATAGTGTGGCCATCAGCACCGATTTTGGTTTTCATGGTCTGGGTTACAGCTTTTCTTTGCTTTCCTCCTCCAAACTGTGCTCACTGGTACTAGTGGCTATTTAAAAACAAGCCCATCAGCAGATTCAGAATATTCTCTCACCTCTGTACCCTTCTTTTCCTTCCCAAAAACCTCCTGCTAAAATGCTGCTTAATACATCTAGAGAACAGGAGAAAATGAACATCGTCCATTCGCGTTTGAGGCCCAAATACCAACTGAAAAGATTCCATGATATTAAAAATTATGTTTACAACGTGATAACAGCATTTTCCCAGTGTGAATGGCACTGGTAATCATAAAAGCAAACACCTTAGGCCATCTCTATTGAGCACAGCTTACAGTATTGGTCCCAGGGGAGCGCGAGGACTCCAGTGCTCGGCGGAGGAGCTCTGGTATAACATATCCACTGACCTGCATTTGAACCTACCACTTGCTGTTTTCCTCTTATAATCTAAATCTGGAAATGTGCTGTCTGGTCAGTAGCGTACTACCAAATCATTCAGTGAAATGCTCTAGATGCCATAAAAGCGTGCCTGTGCTTGCAGCGCCATAGAAAACGAACTTGTAAAATATAGCCCGAGTGCGGCTCGCAGCCGCCGGTATCGCAGACGGCCCATGTGCTGCTGCGGAGGCACCTTTGTAACGCAGCCAGGCAGCAGCTGTGTGCATTGCAGACATTGTGGGTGGGTGGCTGTCTGCGCGCTCAACAGCTGTCCCCACCACCGTGCCGAGCCAGCGCCCAGCCGCCCCAGAGAGCGCCCTGTTTTGCTCAGCCAGAGCTGATTTCAGAGCACCCTATGAGAGCAGTGCCGCTGCTCGCACCCGTCTTCCTCGGTGGAGTTTTGTGGGATGTGGACACCGCTGCCAGCCTCAGTCACGGGGAGAGCCTGGACAGCCTGGGTGCAGCGTTCGCCTCTGGGTAACTCGATCGGCTACCACGGCTGGCCTCGCAAAAAAATTACTGCAGACACCAACTATTTTGTGAACATATTTGTGTTAAAAAATACCAGGCAGTAGACTGCAGCTTTGGAATTTTGCCCTTTTTATTCCCCAGCCCTGAAGTTTAGTCAAATCCATCTGCTTTGGTGCGCCCGCACGTTTGCTGCCTTTCAGCAAATCCTGTGTGTTGACTTTGATTGCACTGAAGTCACGCGCATGTTTATGACTTCAGCATTTTTAAAGGACGCTATTAATCCCTCCATAAACCTTCTTACCTTATGCCATTGGGTAAGAAAAACAGCCTTTAGTTTTTTGTTAAAAAAAAAAAAGTTCAAAAGCCTTCATTTCCAGGTCTACTTGGTCTACCCTCAGTGGAGGGATGATCTTGGCCGTGTTTGTAGAAGCCCCCGACTCGCGGTGTGAGGGGGCTGGGGCAGGCTGGCATCTCAGAAACACGAACCTTCAGAATTGCATCTTCTTACTGCAATTCAGAAACTGCTGTAGCAGCTGTAGAGGCCACCAGAGGCTTGGACAGCAGTGAACATTGAGGATGCTGGCAGTTGGAGGGAACGAAGTGCGTGACCTCACCTAAAACCGCCTGAAATCACTCTGCGTCTTTCTATTGATTTCGGTGATCTTCGCCTCCCTCCCCGAATGAGTAACAAGGATCCCCACAGATTAGGCAAGTGAGATGCACGCACAGCCAGCCATAACAGTTTTAAAAGCGCTTACTTATGTTTAGATACTTTTAACTTTCTAGAAGAGGCTGACGCTCTCCGTGAGTCGTCACGGGTTTGCTTCTGGGGTGTTTTCCAGTTTCGTAGCAGAATCCCCACTGGCCATTTCAATCGCTCCTGTGAGAAGGGAGTATTTTTCAATGATGTGAAGCTTTTTTTTCAGGCTGTGTATTATATCGACACTTGAACAACCTTAAGCAAACTGTTGACTCTTCTTAAGCTGTACTGTGTCACTTAGAAAGCTTTTAAGCAGGGCCATACACTTTGCTCATTCTTATTAAAATACTAGATTTTTTAAAGCTGTACAATATGCAGGAAAGCACCAACTGTGCACGCAAAACCTTCTTTTTCCTTCCCAGAGTAACTGGATGAGCTCTACTGAATTTTCCGTGCTGGTGATGTGCTCTGGCTGCAGAGGCAGGGCTGTGACCCTTTAGGGCAAGGGGGTGGCAGGGTTGGGCACACAGAGATTAGAATCTGGGAGTATTTTGGAAGTACGCAAAACACGAATGGAGAGCCTGATTTTAAAAATAGCATCTTCTTTACAACTGTCAATACTGAAACTCCAGCTCAAGACACAGGGATTGCAATGAAGCAAGGGCAGATTAAGGAGCTTCAGGCAGGACTTGGAAACCATAGCTCTAAACTCTTCAGCAACATTTGACTAAAAAGAGAATGGGACTTCTTACAGGCTTACAGTCATACTGCAGGAGATTTTTCTAGGCTTGGAAGAGCAAGGGAAGACAGAAAAATGAACAGAATTTTTTAAAATCCTGGTCTGATGTTTTTGGGGGTTTTTTCACGTCACCTGTGGGAACATGTTTGCCCTTTTTCTTTCCTCTCCCCCCATCTGGCTAAGCAGCTTTGGGTCAGAAGCCCCAAAGAGGGCAGGCACGGGTTAGCTATTGGGGCCAATTGGTCAAGCCTTCCTCATTGCCTGGCTGAGGTCCTTTCTCAGCTGTGAGGATGCTCTACCTTATGCAGAAATGCCTTTTAAAAGCAAACTGAAAAGGGGAAAGCTGAGTTACATGAGGGATTTCTGTCCTGCTTGCTCCCTCTGACCAAGCAGAGAGGAGAGGTGGGCAGAAGAGAAAACAAGTCTCAGAAGAGTCTTGGCAGATGCTTTTTTGCTGTCTTAAACACCCCCTGGCATTTCCTGGTGCACTGAAGATATCTCAGAGCTCATCTCCAGTGGCAGCACAAACACCATGTGTCTCAGCAAGCCTGACACCCGTGCACAGCTTCGTGATATTGGAGTTGCTCCACTTAGATAACAGCGAACAACAAGCACCAGTACCCACACTTCTCAGCAGGCCTTCAGGGCTTGGCAAGGGGGACACGGGACCTCTTTGGGGACCTCTTTATCCTTTGAAGAAGCCATCTAAGAAGCCAAAGGAGATAGGTAGATCTGCTGTTTCCAATGAGGCTATGTGCCAATGCTAGAGGCAAACCTAAGTGATAAATTACACACTGTATTAAATTATTAAATCCTACACTGTACAAAGAAGTGTATGTTAAGAAGTATCCAGAAACAGTTATTTTCATTACGCACTGAGGACCATCTATCTAGCAACTGATAGACTTTGGAAGTTGTTTCATCAGCACTTGCCAGACACCCACTTCTCTTATCAGACCTTTGCTCCCGGGGAGCGCGGGGCTGGGAGAGCCCTCCTGTGCTCACAACTTCTTGGATCACAATGAATTCTTTATATTTGCAAAATCTTTATTAGCCTCTGGAGGCCCCAGTTAAAGACAAAAGACCATAAAAACGTCTATAGGAGGTCAGACCAAAGGTCCCTCTAGCCCAATATCCCGTCTCTAATGCTGGCAATAGCAGATGCCTAGGGAAGAGTACAAGACTAGGGCAAGCCTATAATAAAACTGCCATGATATACTCTGTCAACCTCCAGTGATTTGGAGGTCAGGGACTTCCTGACCCAGATATGGTATGTTTGTGTTTGAAGGCAGAGAAGGATTTGAACCTCTATTTCAAGCATTTGAATGCTACAGAAAAAAACACTTAACCCAGCTGGTGAGAGAAATAAATGCTCGCTGTAAATACAAAGCTGGTGGAAGCAGACCAAAAATGCATTTCCAAGCCCAAGACATTACCTCCAAGAAAACACTCAGCTTTCTGAGGCCAAGAAGCACCTTTTAGCCTGAGAGGCTCCAGCTGCTCGGCGTTCCCAGGGCAGAACTCACCCAGACCCCTTCTTCCTTCCAGCTGATCCCCCAGGAGAAAACAGGGAGGATGAAGAGCTCTTAGCAACATGTAGGACCAGGGCATCCGAAGCCTTCCTGTTCAATAATTCAATCAGATGCTAAAGGTTCTTCTCAGAAGAAATAGCAGGTTGGGTAGATGTTTCCTTCAGGCATCAGACCAAAATGGTATCTCATACTGGAACGTGGTGAGCAAGTGAATTATTGACTGGCCAGAGCACAGCTATCCCGGCTGAATTCAATGCAAGGAAGTAGTTGCGATGTTGAAGTCAAGGGGTTATCGCAGTGGCCCGAGCACAGGCCAGATCATCAGGCAATGCCCACGCACGAGCGAGCATGTGCCAATAGCGCCCCGGGGCCACACAGCCCCAGCAAAATGCTGCCACATTGCGACCGACAGCATTCGGACCCAGGTCACGAGGACAGCCACCACAATAGGTCTCAGTAGCGGCAACAACAAAAACAAGTGCGGGTCCCTCCGCCACATGAAAGGCTGTGCAAACATTCATTCCTCTGCAACATTTCTGCAGGGCCCCGGTGTTCACATGAAAGAACAACTGCACTTCAGACCTACTCCACTTTTCTCTGTCAGCCACCACATCCCCTATTGAAATCATTTCCTGTTTTATTTTTAAGATTGCTGCTGTCATAAGCTGTTGCCGACGTGGGGGTGGGGATGGGAAGGTGGTGTCTGCCCGGCGAGCACAATAGCCGGCTGGACGAGGGGTCAGATCTGCGGCTGCTCCGTGAGACAGCGTGGTGGTGGAGGGAATACCGTGAGGAGCAAGGGGAGGGTGATGCTCATCACTTTGTAGCATCTCTCCTGGAAAATTGAGGAAAGCAGGCTTGATAGGACACAGGGAGAGAGCCTCACCCAATCCTTTGACTACAGAGCTGATGTTTCAAATCCTTGTGGTGCAAGAAAAAAAAAGCTGTGAGGGACAAGGGTACCTGTTTGAGGACGAGTCCCTGTAATTGGAACAGAGATACAACATACAAAACCAAATTCTAGCAGCAAGAGTCACAGCTGGCATAGCCATCCCCTCCTTGCAGTAGGCATAGCTGAAAAAGTCAAAAAAGGGAACTTCAAACTGAAAATGGTGCTAAACGATACTGTTAAGCTACAACAGCTGCATTATTCCTAGTATTACCTTTGCCTCTTGGTCCCAGGTTCATTTCAATTTACGTCAGGATAAGTCTGTTGGGCCATCATACCCTCCCATGGTTTTTTTTATTTGCCTTAAAAATATATGAAGCGAGTGGCATAGTCCGAGTGAGGTGAGGGTCAGATCAGAAGGCAGAACTGAAATTAGTAACAACCCAGCTGCTGGAAATTATTTCACAGGCTCTGGAACAAACTACTCAGTTTCACTAGGGGCCACTGTGCAGCACAGGATCGGCCCTTTCCACAGGGCTGGTGAGAAGGGCCAATGTCACATCATGGGTATGACTTGGGGGGTTTTTTTATGTTTTGGTGCAACAAATTGATTTGCAAAAAGCCAAAGATTTTTGCTCAAAGGAACTTTTTTAAAATTCACCAGCAATCCCTTTCTGAAGCCAGAATAACTGCAAAATTTAGCTTTTTTTTTATGCCAGAACTCATGTAATTTTCATGGCTGTGAATCAGAACATCTTCATTCTTGTGGCGTGTTTTTCACTTTTATGAACACTAATTTCACTACATTTTTAGAGTGGTGACTTTAGCCACAGCGTGGCTGCTGCTAAGTTCCCACGGCTACCAGTAGGACTTTTATGTGGGAAATCTGTGGGCAGCAGGGAGCCTCCCTGTTTGTATCAATATGAACTTCCCAAGCACATCAGACTGACATTTTCTCAGCCCGAGAGTCGGAGCACACATGCTCTCACTTAGAGCTCTCTTTTCCTAAGCTGAAGGACATGTGTGATCATTTTAGTTTCGACAGTTTTCTAGTAGGCCTTTTGCACACACAGAAATCCTGGGCAAATGAGTTTTTTTCTCTTCAGCCAGCAGAAGCCCAAACCTACAAAGTGCTGAGTGCCAGTTGTAAGGCGCTAAGGGGCTCAAGCAAACACCAGGAGATGTATGGAGCATCCTTCCAGCTTGCGCGCTCCAAGCGTGCCAGAGACCCTCAGCACTGCGAAGGCACCCATGTTCCCTCTCCACCATCAGAGATCAGGCCGTCCGTGCTGGCAGGTCACCATCAGCACAGCCATCCCACAAGAGTTTCCCAGCCTTTCAATCAGTGGCTACGCATTCCAGAGATGACCAGACACATAAACACATCTCCTGTACTTGCATACTGGAGCACTTTCTGCAGCTGGGTAATAAGTCGAAGAGCACATTAAAAGCATATATATAGTCTGCCCCGCTTGAAAAGAAAAAAGTTGATTTTTTTGTTCTCAGAACATAAAAATGCAGTGGGAGGGCAATGGGCAAATTATGGCTTCAGCTTTATTAGAGATAATATATTGCAGGGGAAAATCAGCTGTGGTGGGACACTGTGTTTAGTCAACATTTAGAGAAGACCACACAACCCGCAAACACGACAGGACCACGCTCAGTGATCGTATCACACTGTTGCTTCCTGTTTGCAGAACTGCAACCACAGTAATTGTGGAAAGGTTTCAGGTCCACAATCACTAATGACGGACTGCTGTACTCAGGAATGCAAGGCACTGGGAAGCAGGGAAGCAGAAACCCTCAATCAATTGTTTATCACTTCAGTCAAAAAGGCCAATTTTTTTGTCAGTGAGAGATGCTCCAGCTTGCGTGAAGCTGAAGCCAAAAGAAATATCCAAGCCCTGATCCTTCAAAATGCTTACAGCTCCCCATTTTTGATCCAAAGTGTTCAACTCCTTTATGAACCTGCCCTTTGGCAGCCGCTGCAACTTTCACTCCTTGTACCTGGCTGCAGGTGAAGTCCACATTACGCTGCTCTGGGCATGTTCCTCAACATCTTGCCACGCGTGCCACATGAATACAGGAATATTGTGAGATATACCGCTCTTCAGCTAGCAGTGAGAATGTCAACATAGAATTTAGAGGGCTTGAAATGGAAAAGAAAATAAGAAGCTGAAGGTACTTTTACTGTTGTTGCAGCCAGGAGACTCTAGGGTTGTAAGTGTGGTGAGGTTTGTGGAAAGAGGTAATATCTTTCCCAAGACCAGCAGATATATTTGGGAGAAAAATAAGACAACCTTCCTCTAGCTCACAACTATCAGTGCTAGGCTTTAAAGTTCTCCAAGTTTGACTGCTAAAACCTGGAAACTGTTTCCCCAAGTAGGATGAGAGCACAGCAGTGCGACAGCCGTGCTCGTCGTAGGCTTGCAGCAGAAAAGAGAGCGCGTGCTCAGCTGCTGAGCAAAGCGTGGGGCTGTGCTGTCACTTTGTGATCAGAGGGAGCCCTGGGCATGTCGAATGCCCAAGACCTGGGGCAGCAGTGGGGAGAGGTACGGCCTCCCCAGCCACTCGCTAAATGGTGAGTTTAGCGATGCTACATTTTGGCAGTGCTTTATTTAAAAGGCCCAGGCCAATGAGATTTTTTTTAGGAGCAGAAGCATTGGAGAGTGTAGAGCAAAATTCAGAAGCTGTGAGGTGCACCAGGAAGATTTATCACAGAGGGTTTGTGTACTTCTCTGACATCAGGACAATTTTTTAATATATCTGTTAAAAGACGCACTGAGCCATCTGCAATCTCCCTTATTCTCGTTATCTCAGATAATGAGACCGGTAGCGCATCCCAGGCCTGTTTCAATTATCTTTCAGTGTAAGTCAGAAAGAGAAACACGTAGAGATATCACGGCTGGGGCAAAATTCCTGCTGAAAATCCTCACCAATGGCTAGGGTAACCACTAGTGCAAGAACACCAAAAAGATTTCTCTGTTGTCCATAACTTAGCCCTGTTTTGTATGGCGGTTTCAGTGTCTGTGTGTGCACGTCTGTGCCTTTCCCCTTTGAAAAGCAGCTGAACTCCTTGGCCAAAGGAGCCAAATGCAACAAAGATCTCAAAGTTACCAGCATTTCTAAAAGCCACATGAAAATAATTGGCCAAATCAAAGAGAGGAGACCCATACACAACCTCTACAAGCACTCTGACTGAAAGTGGGTCTGTGGTATGAGCCTATATGCTATTATGTCCCCCAACACCCACTGTAGGGGGAAGGAGCTATAACACTTCAATAGAGAGAATGGCTTCAACACCAGTTTGTGCTCACCCATTAGACAAATCCACTGGGCTTCAGCAGTCCCGATGTTCGAGCAATTCCTTACTGACATTAAGAGCATGCTCATTTTCAGGGTACGGGGCTGGAGATGGGGTTTTGCTGGGGACCTCAGGACTTCACCCCATTGAGTCAGCAGCTGCCTAACCACTCTCTACTTACTGCCTGGCCTCAAACGATGTCAATCCCACCAGGCATCTGCAGGCAGGGGGCATGTGTGGAGGTGACCCCGGTGCCAGGCTGGTGAAAGGGGCTAAAAAATGAGAAATGGGCAGAAGAAAAAAGGGGGGCAGCAAAAACAGGGTAGAAGAGAAGATGGAGGGATGCAGGAGGTCAGCACTTTGGTCTCACTCTGCAAAACTTGTAAGGACTTTTTTGTGTTGAGTCTTATGAAGGGAAAGTGGGTGGCTCTAGAGACACAGTAAAAATGAGATTAACTCACCTACTAAATTTTCAGTCATCCTCCTCTTATAACCACTGCCAGGAAGTATGAATAATCAATCTAAATTTAAATAGAACAAAAAAGAAAATACTACACAGTGTGACTAGTCCACAAAGAAACCATGAATTTGCTCTTTTAATAATTAAAAGTGACCCAGGAAGTTTTCCAGAGCAATCATCTCTTGTTCATGGAATAAAAGGCTATCTTTACTGCCCATGTATGCAGAGGGTGCTGCATTATCTGCCCAGATAATTGCATTATTTTGCCTGTTTGGATGAAATTACATTTTGTGACAGTGACAAAGTAATTCCCCAAGCGCCAGTTATTTTTCTGCTTAGAAAATACCATGTAAAATTATTCCATTCATGGAAGAATTGAAATGCTTTAACTACCTACTTGCTCATATTTTGTAAATAATGGAAGAAAAAAAAAGTTCACTGCCACTGCCAGCATGAGATGAATGTTTCACTGCATATGACCAGGGCTGATGAAATTTCCACCCCAAGCCCATTCAAGTTCAGCTTGGGACATGCCTTACAGACTTTTGGTTTTGCTTTTTGCTCTGCAGAACCAGTATACTCCTACAGCTCAGCTAGTGCTTCGACCTTCAAAACCAGATTTCTAGATATCTTCACCCTTGGATATTTTTAATGCGTTTACTTCACTGAATATGAGATATATCATTAATGTCTGTGTCTCGAGAGTTCTCCACCAGATAATGTCTGAAATGTAGCTCTCTGGGAGCTGTTTGGAGAAAGACTTCACCACTTTTAATCCCTTGCAGCACAACTTCACGCAAGTGAGTGAGAGTTTGCATACTATGCAAAATGAGTAAAGGTGGCAGGAGTGAGTTTGCAGGCAAAACCCCCCATGAGTCAAACTGTCCCCCAGCTACCACATTAAATCGTGCTGATAGAGGTGAAATTGCACGAATGCCATGAATAGGGCTTTGGCTCATTAACATCTGAGAGAGTTTTTCTCAGACATGAGTGTGGTCCCAGATCTGAAGTCCATTAAAGCCCTTCAATCACTCCGGATTTGGCTTTAAGAAAGAAGAGCAGTCTCTGGTGCTGAGTTTGACTGCATGTATTGAAGCAACCCAAGTCATTGAATTGTCGGCGCTGCTGTGATGGAAACAAAGAAGGAAGCAGAGCTGAAGGGACTTCTGAGAAATGTTGCAAACCAGTTAACCAGACAGGAATTGAACAACCTATCAAGCAATATGGAAAGAGGCTGGTTCCTAGAGATATGCTGCACACAGCCATTTTGTTCATACGGTGTCTTTCAGTGCTTCAGTAATCAGATCCATACATAAGCGTTATGCTACTGGACAAGAAAAAAATATATCCTTTAACAATGTCCATAAATTAAAGGCGTAATTGAAGTAAATAATTGCGTCTTTTTGTTGCTGTACCACTGTGCACAACAGCTCTTGACTAAAAATTAATAATGTATTGCTTACTGTACCTATATATTGAATCTTAACAAGTCTAATTTCATGTTAAAATCACTAGCCTTTGCCTTTTATGAGATAGAGAAAAGGGAAATTAGCACTCTCTTTTTCATGTTTCAGAACAAAAGTATGAGCTTTGAAGTTCTGCATTTGTGAAAGAAACCGTCGTGACCTGTTAAAACAAGCTTTTGGTACTGAAAAGGTTAACTAATTTGGTTTCCCCGATAAGTTTATCTGTGATCAGAACTGAGTCATACAGAAAATACTCCTACAAGATTTGACCTTTTACTTGTATCCCACACTGAGATAATATTATACTTAAAATGGATATCAATAAGAACTTTGTTTTAAAAAGTATATTTAAAATAAATTACTTTTAAATAACAGAAACTGTTTTCAATTAGCCCTGTTAAAGGAAATCAACTAGAAAGTTATGTATGCTTTTTTATTTTCTTTATATAAATTATACCCAGGAGTCCTATGATAGCAGCACTGTACAAACTATGCTCTACCTTTATATTTATTTCTTATCAAAATAAACTTAACAAATTAGATTTGTTTTTACAGCACTTTATATCCAATAATGACAATGTTGTATTGGTCCCAGGATAAAAACAATGAAAGTAGCAGCTGAATGGTATTTTTATTAAGAGTTAACAAAAATGTCTTGTGCAAACAGAGTGTATAAAGAAAATTAATTCCATAATTCCTCATGATGAAGGCGTCCTTTTCTTTTTTCTTTTTTTCTCACAATATCAATCTCATTTGGAAAGATCATTTTGAGGGGAAAACTTTAAGTTTTAGCATGACTTACTCAGCAAAATGATATGGCTGAACTTAAACATTGCTGACTGCTAGGATTTAATATTAGGACCTGGCAAATGTTTTGATAACTTAATACTTTTTAAAAGAAAACTTGTTTGTTACTGAAGATTTTGAGAGCCCAGAAGAAATATAATCTAAAAAATAACAGAGCTAAAGATCCAAAGAGATGTTTCTTCTTTTTCCCATTTTTTCCATTTCCTCTACCTTGAACTGGTTCCTCCATGCTAGCATTTTAGAGGCCTTTTTATTGGTGGCAGATTCAAATATCTCTGAGATATTCACCGTACAACTCACCAAGAGTCCACGTTTTCCTCCAGCAGTGGAAAAATGGCAGGGCTAATAGTCTGGGGTTTGTTACTAAAAATGAGTCCTTAGACAAAAAAAAAAAAAAAAAATTAAAACATTGTTTAGAACATGTGGTTTGCTGCTATTAAGTTAACAGTGGAAAATTTCATTACTTTTAAAGTTAATTTTATTTTGTGGTGGGACTGTTCTCTAGGCTGAAGCAGATTTTCTTTTAAGCAGAGCCTCTAATCCTACCTTACAGTCTTCTGTTCAGCAAGTCACTCTGCATAGCTTGGCTAGATGCATGTTTTAGGTCAAAGTGCTGAATTAAAAGGAAAAAGAAGAAGAAAAAGAACTTTTTCCCACATGTGCCTCTGGGGCTGCTAGCAGGCACTTGTGTGCCATCTTCTCCAGCTCTTGCTCTGACTAGAGGAGTTTTCCAATAAAGATCTTGGGGTAAAGGTGTTCTTTGAGCAGTCCTAACAAAGTTTCTGCGTCTAATGAAAGATGAGATGCTGCTGAGTGCTCTGATGGGGTAAATCAGTGGTTGGACAAATTCTGATGCCAGGTCCACGCAGGAAGCACCGTGGAGAAGCAGAGGCATAAGAAAGGTGTAACATGGTTTGATGGACCAAGGGTTCTGAAAATCAAAGTGGCCAAACATAGAAGAAAATAGAAGACTGTAAAGGTTTCTAGTTCAGCGTTTTTTTCAAATTTTGGAAACATCTAATCTGACTTCTGACTTTTCATTGAGGCTATAATGATTTACAATAACAGAGAACCAAATCTGCAATTTGAGGGGAAAGTAACCCCAAGGCAGAAACCTTGCTTACAGCTTGCATGCTATATGTGCATATTTATATATCCTACTTACAAGTTACTATGACTCAAATCTGAAATTCTCATGGTTTAAAATACCAAGTGAGATTCAGGGTCACATAATATTTGTGTTCCACCAACAGCCCAATGGGTTTTTTCAGTAAAATATGCTCACACCATATAAAATTCACTCTCGTGCAGAGGTGAGCCATTATATTGTAAATTCCACTCACAATAATCCTCGTCTAACTCAGCCTGTGAGCTGTATTTCAAGATACCCTTAAACTTTCAAACTCAGCCATTCCCCTTGCACTCTGCACTTTCCTAGGTACCGGTTCACCACGAAAATTTGACATATGAATAAGCAAAATATATGCACACAAGATCACTGATTATCTGATATTAATTTTTTTTTTCCTGAACATCACTCTAGCTCTTCTCAACAAAGTTGCCAAAGTCTGAGATCTACATCTAGAAGCTGACTCACTTAGCCCCACTGCTTCTCCGTCAGTGACAATTTTGGAAGCTCAGGAGTTCAGTCCCTCAATATTTTTGGGGAAAGAAAATGGATCAGCTGCCCAGCAAACAAAGGAGCCCTGACTAGTCTGAACTCATACACACTCAGCAATGCTCTGCTAAACGTATCTCTGACTCGGTGCAGTTCATAGGTTTGTTTCAAGCCAGTTGCACTAAAATTTTACAAAAAGTGAAAGCACAGCAGAGGATTGTTCATTGCTTCACTGTAAATAACAGTACCTAGGGTGGAGGGGTGTGATCTTCACAAGGGCATGAGCACCTGCAGCTCCCATACCAGCTAGGAAGAGCAGCGGGTGTTCAGCATCTCTGAAATACCAGGCTTTGAACTTAAAACACATGAATCCTTGGATGACCTCCCAGAGGTGAAGTGACTCCTGTGATTTTGGGACTGGGTGCCATTTAGAGCATTGTTAGAGATCTAGGAAATTAGTTCAGAGCTGGATATAACTATAAAAAACACACAGATTGGGATTTGGGTCTTACCCCAAATCCCTTATTTTACAGATGAACAAAAGCTAAATGTAACTAGCCTGGAATTGAGAAAATTTCATCTCTTGGCAGACGTCTAAAGTATCAGCTGAGACAGAGCAAGACCTTGTTCGGACAGAGGGTGATGCTTTAGAGCTGCGGCATTCATCTATGCCACAGGGTAGTGAAACCAACTCATTTTTGACATCTCACACATGTGCAATTGAAAAGTGAACTTGCAAAAAAGGGTTATTTCAAGAGCTGAGTGAAACTAGCTTGTTCATTTTGCAGAGTTTTTGTGTTAACTTTCTTATGTTTTGCTTCATACAGTTCTATGCCCCAGGAGTTTTGCTTTGAGTTTTAGCTTCAAACAAAGCAAAACTGATTGTAAACCACTGTATTTTGACTTTTCATGTTGAAACTATATCTCACCCAGAAAGTTTCAAAGCCAAAGTGCAGAGTACTGGTAGCCTGGGGTTTAGCTCAGCCTGTGTTCAAGCTGTCAGACTGAGGGTCAGAGACAAGCTTTCCCTACACGCAGTGATGCTGAGACCTGGCTTTTCTGTGCAGTCCCATGTCTGCATGAAACTACTCAAAACCACCCAATTTTATATAGTTTCTTCCAGGAATAATAGGTGAAGCCATCCCAGAATTGTCAGATTAAACTAACATTAAATAGTGGCAAATTAGTAATTGTTATTTTTAATAATTTGTTACTAGCTAGGTTCAAAAAAATTATTACAAAGGTTTGCTTAAACAGAAATCCAGAGATACAGATAGCACTATTTACTGCTAAATGAGTGCTCTTTGCCAACCTTTATGTTAACAGACATGATTTGTCAGGAGCAGTATGGTAGTGTCCAGAAACACCTTCCTGAAGGAAGCTTTGAAGAAACACCTACTTAAATGTACTTTTATCCTTTATTTTATACACTTTCCACATTTATTTTCTTAGCAGCCCTTCAGCCCAATGGTTAAGACATTGGATTATCATTCTTAATGGCCACAGAAAATAACTTCTGTCTAATTTACAACAGCACTTATTATCATATTTCCATGGTCATCATTTAACTTTCCGCTATATTAATAACCAAGACTGATTTTATCTAGCAAACAACCTAAACCCTCTAACTTGACAAAAATACTGCATGCTTATTTCTCTTTCTAACCATCAAAGAAGGTCACTACAACGACTCTGGGTATCAGCATTTTTCCTGTGTGATTCACTTACACCAAGCAAACCTGCTAGACCTGCATTCTTCCTTTTTTGAATTTCTGCTTAACCAATAGGATCAACAGGTCCCCTTCTCCGTGGGTGGTGATAATGTCAGTACACCACTGCCCAAATAACCTTTCTCTATAGGGAAATGCTAACATTTAATTCTTTAAATTTAAACCACATGTATTTTGGTCTCAACTGCACTCTGTATTAACTGCCTTTTGTTATTAATTTGTATCACTAAAAATCTTAATGAAACCAGTTATTTAAATTGGAAATGTTGAGTGCAGTAGACATCTAAAATTTGTGTATGAGCTATAATACATCAAAATATTTAAATAGTAACTAAATATTTTACCTAACCATTGCGAACACATTTTCAGAATTAATAATGACACAGCTCTGTGTATGTTCAGTGTAAAGCTGTGCCTCAGAAAAGCTGTTCTTTTTAGCCCATTTCAGGGAACATAAACAATGGCTTTCAAATAGTTTCTATCTCTTACCTTCAACTTACCCAGAAACAAAAATTGTCATTTAAGTGCTGTCTACGTGAGACCTCCACCAAGAAGAGCAAATTATGTGTGGGTTGACCACATCTAGTTTTCCTCCTGGTACTCTCTGGAAGAGGCACTGTCACTGTATACATTCTTTGCATACATTGCCATAGGGTGACCACAAATATACAGCTGCCAGTGGAGTAAAAATATTGGTATTTAGGACAAATACTCAGGGACTTCTTGTTCAAACAACATGAACCACAGTTGGGATAAAGTGTAACGGTCTCCCCAAATGAAATTGTTCCTCAGCTAAATTTAACACAACTGCAAATATTAAAAAAGGAATAAACAGATTAGCTCTAAAACTGAAATTATATTAAAAGCTATTGGGGGTGGAAAGACTGTATAAAATTTTAAAGTGTTTTCTGTAACCTCTAGAAATGAAACAGTTTATTTAATGTTTACACGTATGATTTAGATAATATTTACATAGTTCTATGCTTATAGTCATTATTTTAATTATACATTTCCTGTTTCGTCGTATAGATGTGTTATTTAATACATATAAAACTGTAAACTTTACATTGCAGATAACAGAGTTTAGATATAAGCACATTATCTTTTGAACAGCATTTTTTAAAACAGTACCACCTCCCAGGTACAAATTCATGCTGCCTTTTTTTTTAAATCTGAATTCTGTAGCTAATTCCATAAACTAAATGTTTCACTACACAGAATACACTTTAGTCCCCTGGACTAACATTAATAAAAGGAACGTCTTTTCCCAGTCTGGCTGGGGGAGCTTACTGGGGCTGGTAAGTTATTTCAAAAATAACAGTCATCTGAGATGGTTCCAATAACTCAAGAGATATTCTGCGGGCTTGGTAACAAATTTCAGGGTGCTTAGGTTGTAGCTCTCCAAGGCTTCCTGTAATGCACATTCTTTCCCATTTCACAATCTTTCAGTTAATTCCCAATCCATAAACTTTTATCACATGCCCTGGTATTTGGTAAAAACATTAAAAATGCCATTATACCCTTCTTAAGGGACAAACCGTTCCCAGTTCTCTGTAGGAGTCTTCCTCCACCTTCATTCAGGTTCAGATTCCCAGTGATCAGTGAAATGAATGACACCAAGAGGGTATCTGTTTCTTGTTTCAAGCAACCATCACAGCCATGCCTTGGGGGTTCATCATGAAGAAGATTCATAAAGGCTTAAAAAAAAAAAAAGTACATGAAAACAGTTCTTCTGCTTCATTTGCAAATTGTAAAATTAATATTGTACACTACCAAATCAGATTTTATGATTGCTTTGTAAGTCACCCTACATCATGCCTTTTTCTTTAACAATTTCATTTTTTAAACTTCTGCAAAAGTAGTCCAAATTCCTATCGATCATAATGCTAATGACTGGTTAAAAAAGCTCATGGGAAAGTGTTCTCTGTCTATACAATCCTAACTAATGCCTGTGGTGAATTTTATCCAGAATTTGCTACCTTCCAACAGCCTTAATTTTATTTTAAGATGAGTTATATATTTTCTACATATACAATATATAATTTTTATACATTATATACAATGAATTGTTCTTGTTATAAAAGAACAATTCAGTAATGCTCAACCCCGCATTGTACAATTCGTATGTAACTACACTAATATATTCAAGGTTTTTAACTTCCCTCTGATTCAGCAGACCATCAAAAATGGATCTGATTAACATAGGTTTCTAATTGCCTATGTAATTAATGCAAGTATTTCTCTAATTCCCTCTATCTGAGTGCCCTGGTACCTGAAATTACCACTTTCTTCAGCGAAATTAGTTTGCTGCATCATGCCCAAAACTGAGAGACTAAGCTTACTTTTGCCAGACTCCCAACAGTTTTGAACATCAGACCTACATTCCTGATGAGAAGCCCCAGATTTCTGGCCAGGACCTTTCATGGTGTGTACCCTCAGCAATAGCAGCTCCCAACTCACGCACAGGTTCAGCTCAGCCACCATAATTCAAAACAGACTCTTGATAGCATCCTGTTAAACACAATAACTCTGTACTTGTTAGATACAAAATTATTTTCCTGCCTCTATGTCTTGTTAAACTTAAATAAAACACCTTAGATGGGAATTACCTTCACAGTTGTGCTATCTTTAATTTTGTTAAGCATTTGTAGAGGCATATTATCTTTTACAGCATTTATCTAAAGAAGAAATTCAGATGCCTAAAAGAACATACCTAATGCCTGCTGGAATACCCTGGGGTATCCAGGATATCTGTGCAGGGCTGGCAGATATGATGCAGGACCTACAGGAGATCCGCACTTTTGAACTGGCAGTGAGAGGCCAGATGAGATCCCCAGGGGCTCTAAAATGACACAGGAGGTCTATGTTTGGGCACATACATTTCTTCTAAAATTAATAAAATAAAACACTAAAATTAAAACAAAAAAAAGACTAAACAAAATTTTATATGATTTCACTTAACTAAAAACATGAACAAAATTGTAAAAACTCCGAAGAAATAATTTTGTCTAAATCTCATACTTTACTGTATAAAATTTTGTCTAAATCTCACACTTTACTGTATAAAAACCTGTTGGAGATCATCACCGCTTGTTATCTAGGTCCTATAAAAATAAAACACATAACGAACTAGTGATATTCACAATACTTTTATACTTTCTAACTTCAAACTTTAGAATACCACTACATTTTCAAAGTTAAATACTCAAAAAGTCAGAAAACACTAATACAGGCTTCATGCAAACCCACAACTACAGCTTCTAGCTATTTTAGAGTGCAGTTTTTCATTCTAAATTTATATACTGTTTTTTCTCATTCAGCAATTGAGTGCTTGATACTGTTCACGGGAAAAGCGTTGTGACATTCGTAGTTAAATAATGCCTTGAAAAAGATATGGCTGCCTACAGTACAATTATTTTACATCACTTTGTTGTAATTAGGAATTCTAAAAATGTAAAATTAATTCCCACTTTAATGTGCTCCTCACAGCCAAGCCTTGGAGCTTGTTCTTGTGTTTTTCCTGAAGCAAATTTCCCTTTGATTCCAGGAAGAGTTTTGGTGGAGCAACGTATCACAGCAGCAAATCGCCCTTTGTAGTAGCACTTCTCGAAATGGATGAGGAGAAGATAAACCTGGCTGGACTAGTCAATTGGAAGATGACCGCCATGAAGATACAAGAAAGGTAGATACAGCGCTAAGATGTATCAGGTGAAGTATTTCTAGCAGGGTCTGGAAGCTATTGCATTAATGTTGTATGCAAGGCAATAACAAAGGATGCACACTTCTGCTTGCCTTTGTTTACAAAAGATGAATTTAACTTAAAGTAATGCTGGGGGATGGAAAACCAAGCTTCTGAAAGAAAACTACACAAATTTTGTTAGTTCAGTCTAAGATGCTCGGGCCCAAACTTCCCAGCTACATGCTGATCCAAATGGCAGGGGAAGGGACCACATGGGCCCCCACGGGCCCCCACAACCCTCCCCTCCCCAGCCCGCAGCTTGCTCCTGGGGAAAGCCAACATTGGGTGAGAGAAGACATCTTGGCAGGCTGTGCACGGCACGTTGGCCCACAGCCTAGCACCTCTGGCTTACTAAAATCGAGCCTGAAAGGGAGTGTCATTGATTTTCCGAAATACATCAGCATGGAGAAAACCACAATAGAGGGGAAAAAACTATTTAATGTAAAAGGACAATATAGACATGAGGGTCCTGGATAAATTTAGGCTGAAAGATAGAAGAAATATTTATAATTATCAGAGCTGTGATGGGTTGGAACAAACTTCCAGTAGTATATAGGGTGGACAAGATACTTTCTGCATGGATTTCACAGTAAGTTTGTTTTTAACAGCCAGAAGACTAGACTTGGTAGACCAGGAGCCCTCAGCAATGAATCAGCAGGGTCTTGGTTCTTTGTAACTCAGCCACAGCTTTCTCACTGTGATTATGAGAAATCAAAAAGAATCTCTTCATATTAAAGGAAGCTGCAGCTAATACCTAGATGAACACTTAAAGGAAAACATAAATATTATAATAGACGTTTAAATGATTATGTGATTAATTTCTGCTTCAGGCTCATTCATGCAGTAGAAAGCGAAATATTACTTTTGGTTACTTCACACTAAATCCCAAGCAATTGTACTGATTTCAGTTGCTTCAGTGAGATTACTTCAAGTTTACCTTGAGATCTGAATTCAACACCTTAATTCTATGTTTCCTTTGAGGGAACTAAAGCCGAAAGCCCAACATAAAGACTGATGTATATCACTGATTTTATAGTCATGGGCATGAGTAAGCAGTGGTGAAGATGTCACAGAGAACAGTAAAAAGCAGAAGACAGCTTTAACTAGACATTGGTTTGCCTTACCAATCGTCTGCCCTTTGTTGGTTATTGTCAGGATTACATGCTGCACAGAGATTATTAAAAAATGCAGACCAGCCAACTTTCTCTTGGTTTTTATTTGGAGTAAAGTATCCTTCAAAAGCTATATTTTAAGCAAGCGTATTTTTTTTTTCTTCTTCGTCACAGCCAAATTCTCCAGTTCAGGAATTTACAATATTTTCCTTTTTCCAGAATGACACCTGCTGGTGGGAGAAGCATGGATGAATTGCAGATACTTTGTAGGTCTGATTGTAGCTAACCTGACATGTTCTCTGAGCACGCTCATCACCTGTGTCCAGGCAAACTATTGACAATAATGATTTGGAAACTGTAAAGGTGCTGTAAGGAGAACGTTGTAGAAGTAATATAGTTTTCTAATCTGATTTAGTATTTGCTGTTAATAAATCACCGAGCTACCTACTACTAAGACAATGCTTCAATGGTGTTTCAGTGTTGGACACTAGCACTATTTTGCAAAGCCCACAGCATTAATACGTCAGATTGAGGTGAAAGCCAGAAGGAAGCCCTCCCTATCCTATGCAAAAAGCTGCTGCGCTGCTTCAAACCCTTGAATGCAAGTAAAACCAGCTGTTAATGCAACTGTTGGTGCTTAACGCCCCAAAAGATTAGCATCTCAAAGAGAAGTATTGTGCACATGTTCCTGACTCAGTACAGGAGGACATAGCTAGGAGAGACAGAAAGCAAGTTGTAGCTTTGCCAAAACTGTGACAAATACTCCTCAGTACACCAGGCAGCATTAGGCTCTGTAACAGGCTTCCATATTCACAGCACCTCTGTTGCCTGGGTCTATTGGAGTAGCCTCTCCTCCAGCTAAACTGGAGCCAGACTTGAGCTTTTGATGCTTCCAACACATTTACAGCAATATTCCCAAAAGTCATTTCCAATGCTAAGAACACCCTCACTGGGAATACACAACTTCCTTCTTCTGAGATGCCAACTATCCACTGTCTTCTATAAAGGCAAGCTAAAGTGTAGGTGCTCAGGACCCTGAAGAAAACCCTGAAGTTGGACTCTAAAATATCTAGAAATATGAATTATTGAAGCTACTCTGGGATTTTTTTGACAGTAATTTGTGGTAATTTTAACGAATCAGATTTTGAGAACTGTATGTTTTAAACATGACTTACGAAGAAATATTTGTGAAAAAAGTGCCTAGTTATAAAGAAAACAATATTAGAAATTCAATTCAGAATTAGAATTCAGAGAATTCTTTTGAATTATTTACAAAAGCATAGGCAAACATACACATTCAAATGCATTCCCCTTGGGTAAATTATTAATTTATAGGTATTGCTACGGCATACCTCATTGTAACATCAGAAGGCAAACTTTATTGTTGATTACTATATTAGACTGCATTAGGCTGGAGACTTGGCTTCTATTCCTGGATTTCTCACTGGCCTCCTTTATGGCTTTCAGCAGATAACTTCACATCTCTGTTCCTCCAGTTCTCCCATCTGTGAAAAGAAGATAACTTTGCTTTATTACGGTAGTTAAATGACTGATTTGCAAAGACTGTTTTTATTTTGGTAAATGCAAACACATGAAAAGTGGGTACATTGCTGTAAACTCACTGGTAAATATAAGACACATGAGACTTTGTTTCAACAGATAGTTTAGAGCTGGAGAGTTTCTTTAAACATATTTCTTGCAAAGTCGATCAAAGCTTCAGTCCTACCTATGGTTGTACATACTTCTGTTTATAGAGTCCTCCTTTGTCACACATATAATTGTGACTATCAAAAGCTGGAACCTTATCATAACTTTGGTTTATCCTCTTTAACCTCCTTAACAAAGCAACGACTTCACAAAGTACCCCGCTACATCCCACTGCCTTCAGAGTGGGACCTCAGCCCAGGGTAAGCACTTTGCTGAGAACAGCAGCAGGCTGGAAGCAGAAAAACTGATATAATCCCCACACATGTGATAGCCTGGCCATCCCCACAAGGTTTGAGCTAGCTGAAAAGCAGAGAGGAAATTGGAGAAAAGATGCTTGTGCAAATGTGTTCCTACTTTTTATTGCCAGAGCCTGAGGAGCTTTATTGAAACAGGTTTTCTAGCTGCTTCCACTTAGCTCAAGGAGTGTCTCCTTGAGCACACCATTACCAACAATTGACCGTGACTGTCTCAGTTCTGTGCTAGAATCCAGCAAAAAGACACTTATCATCCCAAAGCGATAGCACTGCTTTTCTTGTCAGATTAGAGGTCAGCTTGAGTTTTGAGCTCAGGTTACTGCTCACCCCTAAGCAGTCTTTCCAGTTTTTAATGCTACACATGGCGACTGAAATGCATGCATGGGATAGAAACAGCCTGGGATTCAAATAAGACTCTGCACAAAGATGAGAGCTCCGAATTTGGCCAAATTTTTCTGCTTTCTCAATTCTACTTATTGAACTCACATGACATGGAATAACCTTGGTGTTGGGATTGCTTTCATATCTCATTCTTTTTATTTCACCTAGGACATTCTTAACTTTAACCTTTTAAGCCTTGCTCACCAAATCGTGAGATATGCGTGATCGCCTTAGACCCATCCCACTTCTTGCTAGGCAGCTACTGGGGAACTGGTTTGGATCCGAGCACTGCAGCTACAATGTTTTTAAGCACTCTCATCACTTCTGGTAATGTGTTACCAGCATCATTTCCCATAGAAGTCCTCCCATCCCTTCCCCCACCGAACAGCATATGCCCTATGACGAGTCCCAGCTCATCCAAACTCCCTTAGCTGCTAAACCACACTATGACCAAAAAGCTCCTCCTCGAAGGCATTCTGGCTTCAGCTGACCTCCTCGGGGACAGCCACGGGCTCTGCAGAAGTGATCTTTAACATCAAAGTTAAGCATTACTTTAAACTGATCCACACAGAACAAGAAATAACCATACATCATGCCATGGTTTAATTTTCTCACTAGTTTTGCATGTGTAGTTTTTCCTCTGCCTGATGGACATGCTTTTCTTCCTCCTGTAACCAGCTTCCTCCAGCTTTGGCTGATTCTGTACTTCAAAGATTACTTTCTCCCTGCCCCACAAAATACATCCTTACCTTTCCCTCTTTTGTCTCAAGCTTTCTTTGTTTGTCTTACCCACATAATTTCTGTACTTGTAAGGGACGTTATCAGCATGTACCTTTTTGTTGCCTCTCTCAAGAGAAATTCCTTTCCTTCGAACCGTAGCCCTTTGCAGCCAAGTCAGAGGGAACTGCTTATCTCTAGGGCACAGTAACTTCTTTGGGCTGCATAGACACCGTGCAGCCACTTCTCAGTGACCAAGTACTTGTCCCACAAGGATTAATACCAGGTAACTTATGTTTTCTGAATGTCACTTGCCCTATATTGGCCTGAAGAGGTCTGGAAGGCACAGGTTTGCAAATGGGGAAGTCTGCCCATTTCTTCAGAGCACTAAAGGCTGGTGAGTGCTGGAAGTCCCTGGTGTGCAAGGGGAGAACACACAGGCGCAACACTGGGAAGTGAAATGCTGTGTAGGGAACCAGAGCTCCCGGAAACCTGAACCATCTGCAATTCTGCTTGTAGGACAGGATCTGAACACAGCCATGAGTACGTGCCACCCTCATTGCACTTGAGAAAAGCTCACCATGCTCTTTCCTGGGCAGACAGTTTCCCTGCCCGGACCACGGGGCAGCAGAAGAGGTGTACACCGCTCCTTCCTTCCCTTTAGGAATGGTTAGTGCTATACGGGAGTTCGACCCCCAAACATGATACAGATCCAGAACCACAACAGTCCCCCTCCACAGAGGAAGTAAGAAGGTTCCTGAGTGGTGCATATTTTTTCTATTTCTACTTTCTGCATTTTCTTTTTTTCCCTTCTACACTGTTTCCCTTTCTCCAAGTTGTTTGCCATTTTACAATCCTACCCTGAACACCTGAGCGACAGTTATGGTTTTCAATCTAAAAACATATAGTTTCAGTGAAAATGTCATATGTTTTAAACTCTGGTAAGAGCAAAACAAGAGAGAATCCACACTGTGTATGCCTTCTGCATCTGCACAGGACTGCTAAGCACTGCAGACCGCACAGGATGTAATGTCAGTCCATGGGGAAAAAAAAGCATAACTACCTGACTCAAACTAGCAGGTGAACTTGAGTAGAGAATTGCTACTTCACTACTCTTCTCCCCTTCACATCCCCCTGCTTCCCTATTTGTCTCCTCCTTCTCAGAGAAAAATATTTCCTGGGGACATATCAAATATGTTGCTGTACCATAGCAAATTCTTCACTGAGATCCAGAAAGGTTAGATTTTACAAGATGTCACTTTTCTAGCAAATCAAAGTACCAGATTTGCATACCATATTCAAGGGGGGTTTTCCAAAATTAATTAATTAATTAATTAATAATTATTTAATTTAATAATATTTTTCTATTTACTATATAGAAACTTCTTTCCTTCAAGATCTGTTTTAAAGCTTTGTCCACCTGAAGTCAGATTAATAGGCCTGCTCTTGTCCACGTGACTCTCCCCAACCTTCTGTGTTCTTATCACATGGTCCCTTTTCTCTTTATGAGACATTGACACATATGGTTTCATATACCTGTTCTGCCTGAATTCTGGAACAACAGTTATCCCACTCCCCCGACTGGAGCCCATTAATTGTCCTGAGCTTTGTTTCCCTGTTGGTTGGCTAATTACCATTTCCATACCCTCAGTAAGCCTCCAGACTTTGCCCTGCTCCTAGATCATCATCAGTTTATCCAACACAGATTATAGTTCATCTTCACAGCACAGGAGCATTTCTCTTTCCCACATTTGTTCTAGATGAACAACTTTTTGGTATTTCTCTCAAGCTGCTTTCATTTTTTTTACTTTATTCCTACATATCCTGCCTTCTGAGACACAACTTTCTTTGCTGGTCTCTGTCCTTGCATTACCTACCAACACCTTTTCTGTGATGATTACCCATCAAATTAGATACGATGCCTTTCCCGACTACTTTTTTTCTTTTGTTTGGGATATAAGTTCTAGGTAGTTTTCACATCTGAAACTTTAAAAACTCTGCACCTCATCCACGTTTCAACTGCTTGGCTCCTCAGTCCAGATGACTTCAGTAATTAATCCATGTAGTTCATCAAAATTTTCCTCTTCAAAAACAGGAACCTTAACTACTGTCCTGCTTCTATCTATTCTTCTATCTGGTGTAAACACAGTAGACTTCTGAGTACTTGTTTCAAAGTTTCTTTTATTTTTATTCTTCCACAGAAGCCATGGTGCTTGTCAAAACTAAATCTAAAATAGGGTTGGTTGAGAAGTCATTTGGTGAAGAAGTATTTCATCTACCATGTTTATAGGTACCTCGAGAAACAGGTCCCTACTTCTGCACGCCTTCCTCCAACCTACATCTAGGAAGTCTAAGTCTCCCATAAAGACATAATTTCCAGTCGTTATTTATTTCTCTAATTATACTACAGAGAGCTCTGTTCATGTCTAGATGATAAAGATGAACTAAGGGCTACGGCGGCCATCTGGAATGATCTCTACAGGTTCTCTTTTAACTAACTTTTCCCAAAGTAATTTTGACACAGACGAATTTTGCACTAGGCCAGCAATAAATACTAATAATCACTTTTTTTTCTGAGGGAGAATTTATGACACACTGTTTTTTTGAGAAAGCCAGTATGCAATATTTCCAGCTCACTCTCAAAGCAATTGCATCACTGGACAGCACAAACCCCAGGGCTGCTGGACTCCTGGCTGCCCTAACACTGGGATACCTCAAAAAAAGCAGCCACCTGTGAATCAGGAAGCCTTGGGGCTGGGTAGCCTGAATGGGCAGCAGCCTGAGGACTCAAGGAGGCTTGGGGAAGGGGACCAGAAACTTCTGACCCTCCACCAGCCTGGCAGGAGGTGAGGATAGGAAGCCAGAGACCTGCTAGCCCACCGCAGGGACAAGGTGGGAGCTGGCTATGCTGGGACAGGGGGAGACCTGGGGAGAGGGGAAACCAGAATTTACTCCCTTCTAATTCTGGTGGTGTAGCTTTTGTCCACCTTAAAAGGTGACTTCACCCACTTCGTTATTTACCGCCATGCCGGTGGTCTGATCAGTCCAGCAGAGACCCGAGGGTTGGCTGGTGGGGGCGGTGGGGATGGGGCAGCAGTACCCCGGCTCGGCTGCCTCTGGGGCCTCAGTGGAGCTGATGCACCCTGGGGACAGCATCTTCACCCTGCATAAGTGGAATTTTCCAACTGAGCACGGTCCCATCCGAAAACTTTTGACGAGCTCCTGTCTGCAGCACACTGCCAGCTCCAGTTACCAACAAAATATTTAAATCTTTCACAAGCATTAAAAATGTGAAGCAAGACCAGCATTTCAGCCACTGAATGAGTAATACCTCTGAAGCAGACTCAACAAGAAGCTTGTGGGAATTTTTGTCTAGCATTATTTACTACTACAAATTGCTTACCAGATCTAGCCTGTTCAGACTGCTGTGCTTGTTACACTAGCAGAAAAAAAGTTGAATTCTGGGAGTCTTTTTTTGTTGTGGTGTACTCTCACTCACTTTCACTAACACAATACAAAAATCGTGCCTGGGATTACAATAGCATGATGGAAACTTTCTACTACATTTCAGCGAACCTTAAGGGAAAACATGTACATATGCGCTACAGATATTATGTGCATTTCCAGGAACCCTGTCAAAATTGATCACATGAAAAAAACCAAGACAATTAGGAAGAAAACTGCTTCATCAACTTCTTCCATTACTCATACCATCAGGCAGATGTAAGATCAAAACCAAAAGCGTAATTTTCAAAAGCCTTTTGAAAATTTGGCTGGATTTCCTACCTTGTCACCTCCATGAGCCACACAGAGAATGAGCAGTTCGTGATCTTTTGAGAAGAAAAACACCACCTAAAGTAGCGATGTGGTTCAGGATTAGGTCCAAACACTGAATTGTTTAATTCAAGGACAAACCACATTGTACTTTCCTTATGCATCTGCAAACAGAATAGGATATGATGAAACAGAAAACTCTCCTTGTGGTTTTGTGTATATCATCCTTGCCACTTTCATAATTAGAGGACATAGGCTACCATTGAAGTCAATTGCAAAGTTCCCATTGACTTCAGTAGATGTAAACCAGGCATTAATATTATGCTTTTCAGTTTTCTTGAGGTTTAAACACCTCATAAAATAAATTTACAGATGAACTAGTAAATGTACACTTACAAAGAAACCTCCTAAGGAGTCCCTGAAGCCATATTTTTAAATGCTGCTATTCATTCAGTTTATATCGGACAGATTGATTAAGGGACTGTCAAAAAAGGGCGCATAGATCAAGAACAGCAATAAGAAATGCTGAAAATATACTCCAGAAATATAATTCCAAAAATATCATTTGACATATTTGACAAAAGAGACTTAGAAGAGGGTTTTATATTATGCGACATAGTTCACAAGCTCAGAAAACCCTATCTATTTATTTATCTGCCTATCCATTTCAGTCATCTGTAAATGAAAACATGTACAGTATATGCAGCAAGTTTTTTTTTCCAGGAACCCCTTCAAAACCACTCACATAAAAATGCAAGAAAAGCTAATTGAGAAAGAGAGAAAAAGTGAGGGGGGAAAGAGAGTCTAACTGATGAGAAGTCAGAAATACTACCATCCAGAGCTGACATTTTCTTCTATAGAGCTATGTGCCCATTGGGCATAATTTTTGATCTCGCAGACTTTCCACATGTAAAACTCCAATTGACTTCAGTGCAAATGAATTAACTGCAGGATTTAATTAAGCCTGCTGAGGTTTGAAAAACAATCATCTCATATGCTGCCTGAACATTTCCATGAATTTCAGAATTTTCAAGATAGTTTGCCTAATTCATTGCCAAATAATAATTTATAAATAATTATAATGTGTAAATATAAATAGAAGGTGAACATTAAATGATAAGTAGAGAAAAGGAACTAACAATTACCTAACCTGACTTGATGAAGGCTTTATTAAATGGAACGTCAAACATGACACTACCAAAGAAAGAGTTGTGATTGATGGATGGTATTTGCACAATCATCTTGTTCCAGATACTACTGGCACAAGCAGAAAAGCTCTTTTGGCAATTAATAACCACTTGGGAAATGTTTGCCCATTACCACACAGGAGCACGGTAGAAGAGGCAGGGATACTGTCCAGCTCTCCAGAGCAGAATTCAACTACCTTAACCTGAAGACCTTCTTTTCTTTTTCTACCATGCCCTGCTTCATTCAGAAAATACCTTGCACCTTCTCAACAAGTGAGCTAGAGTTCTGCAGTTACCATCCACCAATTCTCCTCAGTGCTGCTTCATCTCAGAGCAGATCCGTGCTAGATACAGGGATGAAGCCATATGAGAAAAAACACAGTGCAATCACAAAACTAGAGTCTGTGTTTCAAAGCAAACACATGTTGGAAGCATACTGAGGCTGCAGAGATCATTCTGTTATTCTTAATTTTAGGATACTTGTCCATGTAGCTTGAATATTATCTTAATGAGGTGTTTTGCATAGATTTGTTTTTAAAAACAAGCTAATAAAGACTATTGTTTCCACTATGTGCATCATACCAACAAAGACCCATCAACTAGGATAGGGCCTTCAGGCCCACACAGACTAATAGAGGAACAGACAGCAAAGAACCACAGAATTGTGGACTAACTTAGGTTGGGAAGGAACTCAGGAGGTCATGTGGTCCCACTCCCCCCTCAAAGCAGGACTAATTTCAACGTTAGATGTGGTTGCTCAGGGCCTTGTTGAGGTTGTCCAACTCTCTATGTGTATTTAGGCTAGTGGCAAAGAGAAACTATGCTGGAGGCTTGCCAACAGCACACAAATGATCACATTTGGGAGCCCTGAGTTGCATTCAGTTCAGTAGGGACAGGCTGCCTACTCTCAGTTCCACTGCGTAGCATCACTGCAGTGCAAAGTAACGCCCAGGGACAATACGACAGGGGTTGCCTCTGGTTTGGCCTCTGGTGCACCCAGCTAGTGACTGCTCAGTCATTCTGTGAGGATGGTGTATGGAAAGTCTGATCACGGGAAGGAGCTGTGCGAGGCAGAGAAGATGAAATCTCAGGAAATATTTGCTGTTAGGCTTTAGTAAATCTCTATGGAATATTTGGTAACCATGTTTTTTTCCACGTCTTGAAACAGTTGACCAAATTTGAAAGGCTTTGTGAGGATGGCAAAAGGCACATACCTGATTCAAAGGCAGAGAAAGGTCTGGTTTTGCTCCAAAACCTTTTAAAACACAGGGGTCAGATTTTTTTTTACATAAGCAGAAAAACATATTTTTTACTAGCCGCCTTCTTATAAATAGTTCAGTCACTTTTCAATTCAAAAATTCAAAAAAAAAAAAAACCTAGAGACTGACATCGGATAAAAATAAATTTAGCCTAAATACATTAAGTTCGGCAAACCTCTGAAAAAAATGAAAACAATCTTATAACAGGAAGCATTAGGAAACCTTCCTCATGGGCAGAGCTGCCCGTCCTGCCTGTAATATTGTTTGTTAAGCACTTTGGAATCTGAAGAAGTGAACAGAACCACATAACTGAAGCTGCTGGATTGCATTTCTCTACTCCCCATTTCTGCTGCAGTATCTTACTGTTAATTATTGTTATAAACCACAGCTGGCTGGTGGGAGCACCAGTCGAGTATGTTTTCCTCTGGAACTAAACTCCAGGAAAATAAAAAATTCTGAATATGCATTGCATCAGGATGAAAGACAAATTTTGAAGTTTGCTTCCAGAGAAAATGCTGGTGCATTCAAACCCTATTAATGTACAGGGGAGGGAGTGCCAAAGGACGAGAGCACTCCACAAATACAGCTGCAATTCCATGAAGTCAGAGCAAGCAGCTCCTTGCCCACAAGATGAGGTAAGTAAGGGATGTAGTGTAACAGCCCACATAACATAAACGGATCTTGCAGCTCTAACTATCTGGGCCGTGAGGCCCCAAAACTAACAATATTAAACATATTATACGTACAGCTTTTGTATTCAGCTTGGATATTATTTGTGGATTTTATTTGACAGTTCTAAATCCTGAGTTTGTAAAAGTATTCTTTCTACCGTCGTTATTATTAAGGATTTGGTTTTTTCTGAGCTTCCCGTATGCAACATCACTAGCTGGTAAGGGATCACTGATGAACTCTCCATCCTGTCGTACTCAGCAGAAAGTTTGCTACTGATTTCAGAGGACCAAGATTTTCACCCCACAGGAAATCAAGGTAAGTGGGAAATAATACTCATTTCATCCAATTAAATAGTAAAGCTCGCACATTTTCAGGACCTCAGTCCACAGACATTTCCTTTTTCTGTCAGAAAAATACAGTTGGGAGGATAGGTAACATAAAGTACAAAAAAGGTGCTGTAACGCAGAGTGAGACAAGGGGGCCAAAGCTGTAAATTCCTTCCATCGACATGGTAATCTGTATTTGTAAAAGGCCAATACTGAGCAGGCAGTGAAAACAGAAACGCATAACCACATCACATCATTCCACTGCCAGAAACATTCATACTAATTTCCACCATCAAACACACAGTATGATTACTTAAAGGTTTTTTTAACCAATCCTACTTATAAAAACAAAATCCTCTAGATGGTATAACTTCACATTTTCATATTCTGTAACATGAATATACATCAAATTGGCAACAATCTGTACCTTGTGTACAAGCCTCCTTCAGGGTCATTAACACGGAATCAACTCCTTGCAGTAAGTAAACACTTCTTTTTCTTGGTTTTTATGTTAAAAATTGAAAATTAATCTTGCAAGTCATTTTGAACCAGCAAAACAGGGTTGACAAAGCAAGCACTGTAGTCTGATATCTTTTATTAGGCCAACTTAGAGTTCAAAAATATGCAAGCCTCCTTGACCACACACAAGTTCATGCATGCAGAACTCCAGGCTGGACCCATAAAATGTATTAAACTACTCGCTTTGTCACTACATATATAGAGAGAGAGTATATATGTATATAATGTATATGTGTGCACATTTGAAAGGCTTCAGAATAAACTGTTCATTGATACAGGTTTAAAATAAGAACTCTGAAGGACTTCTGTGGGTTGGCATGTAATCTTCATATATATCACTGGGTTTAATAAAGAAAATTTAGCAGCACACAAAACAAACCCTGCTTCAGATTTCTAATGAGGTCTAATTCCTATGAAGAAAACTCATGACTCTTAGTGATAGTGTTAGCAAAGATAGGTTCTTTGCTGCTAATAATAATAATAAGAATACCCGGCAAAGATATAGCACTGTGTTTCACATCAAGTGTTTTACAAGGAACAATACAGCGGGTTGCTAACCTTGTAATAGCTATGACACTTCAGGATGCTTTATGCAGGTAAAACCCACTCTAAATGGATATGTCTCTTCTGCAGAAGAATTCAAATGTTTCTAGTGTTGCTATGTGTCCACAATAAGGTGTGTGCATAACCTGCTCACCTCTTCTTTTCCTCCCACAAGCGTGTAAACAGATCACCACCCAGTTCCTCAGCAGCTCTCAGTCCACATGACAAGCCCTCCACCAAGAGAACAGAAGGGCTGGGTTTGGGAGCTATGTACAAAGAACATATCGAAGAATTACAGTGACAAAGGCAAACACTCTTCTTTCTTCAAGTTCTGGCACCTGTGAAACTCTTTCTGGGTGTTTCGTTAGAAGTGCAGTCACACCAGTAAATGTGAGCTATTCATTGGAGCAAAGACTGAAGAACCAGTGTCCTTCAAGCCTTTGTGCTACCAGCAGGAGTACTGCTTCGTAAATGTGAGTATCAGTGATCGCGTGGTGTCTCTACAGCCCTCAGCTACTGGAATTCTGCCAGCACATACTGTGGCAGTACCTTGTGCTCTAGTTGTATATGCTTTGAGATGGGTTGGTGGATCTAATTTGATAACATCAAATGTGGCTCTGATGATAAAGTCTGCTAACTCATTTCGAATGAGTTTGAAGTTGATGCCACATCTTCTTAGATTTGATCCTGAACAACAAAGGCTGTTTGAGACCAAAAAGCATCACAGGTTTGCAGAAGAGCTTTGTCTGGCTAAGGCAGTACGTTCAAGAAGGATCAACATTTTGATCCTTCTACCAGTGAACTGGGTCATGGGAAAAAGTATTGGTAAGTGGATATACTGATTAATAAGAAATCTGAAACCACCTTTAGAATAAATTTAAGATGTTATCCTATCCACCTGAAAATAATATGGAGGATTAGACATAAAAGCTAGAACTTTATTTATCCCTGAGCTGAGGTAATGGCTACTAAAAATGTGGATTTCATTGACAGATGATTTAGTGAACATGATGACAGATGCTCAAACATGGCTCCATTAAAGATAAAAGCAACACTCTTAAATCTCACGAGGAGGGATTTTTTCTTATTGGTAGAGAATGTATGTCAAGACCTTTAGAAACCTAGGAACCACATAATGAGAAAATAACAAAGAATCAGCACTCATAAGTGTCTGGCTGAAGTTCCCACTAAACGGGCTTTGATAGATCATTTTTTCCTGACAACAAGACACCAGAAGGATTGGCTGGATTGTAGTTCCTCACTGCAACCTATGATAAAAAATACTTCCTGCAGCCAAATGGAAAGCCAAGGAGAGGACTTTCTCCCTAGAAATATGGTTTTTTGCACTTTGATATCATCTGAGAACATCAACACCACCAGGGGCAGAAGGAGGAGATATAGTATCAGATAAAAATATTGGTACATTATGTTCCTTGAAGATGACAGTTTTATCAGTGACTGGGAAGATACTGAAGATCTAAAAACTAAAATTAGTTACGCTTTTGATTCTGAGAGTTCAACCTCCACTGCCTGTTACAGTGCCAGCTGCAATGCACTGGCTCAGTTGGCCTCAGTGTTTTGTGTCCTTTTCTTGTTTGGTATCAATGAGGGTGACTGAAAGGCTAGCTAAGGGCCATCCTCCCTTTCTCTGTGGGCCTCAGTGACAGCAGACTGCCGCTACAGTACTGGTCTTCTGGAAAAGCTGGTCTTGGGTGCAGCTGATGACAGTGGGAGGCCTCAGCCCTCTCATTAACAGGACACTAGAGGAGAGAAACAGATAATTCTAACATGTGGTTGTTCTCTTCATGAAGGAAATGTCAAAAACAGATGAGATTAATAATTCCCCAGAACTACCTACTCCTCTCCATTAACCATAAACGTTATCTAAGGTGACATGCTTCGACAGATACAAACATCCATGTTGCAGACATCTACATTTAGATTAGAAGAATCCCACCCTACACATCTGCATTTCAGAAGAGAAAAACATTGGTGCCTTATGGCACAGATGCACCTAGGAGGTGATGTTATCGTAACAGTCTTCCACATTACAAAGACTAACAATTTTGACTCCCAAGTCTTCTCTGGGCATTCAAAATGAATGGCAAACTGCATAGCTGGGAGGAATGTGGCCTATTTCTCAAGAGCAGAACATAGATTACGGCCACTGTGTCATACTTCTTTCACATATGACTTAAAGCCCGGGAATTTCATAAAGCTGACCATTAAAATAAATTGCACGTATATTAACTACTATTTTGTTTATTTGCCAACAAACACAGAGAAATGCCTACTGTAACAAAAAATAAAGCAACTATGAAGTACAGTAGTAACAAACTATCCCTAATTAATATATCCAAGCCAACACTAGGACTGATCTATTTCTTTGCCAAGGAACCAAAAGGCAGAGATTTGCAGAGTTTGGGGCTGCTTTTCACCCTTGGATGGAGTCCTGTGCAGAGAAAGTATATGTTCTGTGATTTAACAGACTCAGAGAAAAATAAGCTTTTTATCTTGCTTTGTAACAAGATTGCTCCATAATATTTTCATAATTAAAATCTAGGAGTAGGCAGGTGAGAGGCAGAGCTGTTCCATGTGAACAAAGAGACGAGAAAGGAAGGCATAACTGGGGCTCCTACTTCCAGTTCCTACTGCACAAACTATAAAATTGCTGCAGTGTCTTTCTCAGAGAGCTGTATTATGTTATTTCATATTGTCTTCCAAGCTAGGGTAGGCCTACAGACCTCCTTTGATATGTTTACAACTGAATTAACATTAATTAATGATGAAGGGTACAGTGAATGTCAGCTGACCAAATGTAGATGTCTACATAAGAGTGAGATGAATTGTCTCTAAGCTCCATTGATTGTATTGACTAATTTGACTACAAAGGGCGTTTAGACACCCAACTCACACGTGGACACCTACATTTACCCCAAAGGTAAGCATCTAAAATCTCTCCCAGGCCTCAAAACTCTCACTGGCAGATAGGTGAATATTCCAGAGCAGCTTAGTAATGAACTAAATTATCTTAACAAAATGGAGAAATGGTCTGAAAACAATAGGAGGCAATTCTACTGAGACAAGAATAAAGCTCTACACTTACGCAGCACATGAAGGATGGGGGATGATTAGGCTAAGGAGCAGTTCTGAGAAAAATACCCTAGGATTATAGCTGAACAAACTACAGATTAATAAACAGTGCCATTTTGTTATGAAAAAAAGCAGTAATAATATGATGGGATGTACACCTGACAAGGCATATGAAGGAATCATTCCATTCTGCTTGGCACAGGTTACACCGCATGCAGTTTTGGGCACTGCATATCAGGAAAGATGGAAAATAAGAGTAAAGCTGCAAGAATGGCTTGAGGTCAAGAAAAATAAGTTATTCTCAAGTCATTTCAAGATCCAGAAGAGGTAGCAATGGGCTTAACTTGCAGCAAGAGAGATTCAAGTTACAGATCAGGCTCGTACATACAATTTGCATATGACAAAAAGGACAGTTTTCTAAAATTGTTAAACACTGGAGTGAACCACCTTGAGAAGTCCTGAATCTTCATTCTTGGAATGGAAACCTGGAAAGCAGGTTAGTCAAATATCTGTTAAGGAGAACATAGGTATATTTAGTTCTACCCTAATCAGAGGGAAGGAGTAGATGACCTCAGATCTGCTCTAGCACTGCTTTCTATAATTCTGTGATAACAACCCATTTTAGAGACACAGAAGCAAAAATATGACTTGCCTTTGACCACAATTCCAGAATTAGGATACACTGACTTACCTCATTCTTTTAAATAACACCAGCCAGTAATATTGATCTATTCTTAAGACAAAAACATTCTCTTTTAAATAGCCAGATTTTAAAAATAGATCATAGAGTCATAGAATAGTTTGGGTCAGAAGGGACCTTTAAAGATCATCTAGTCCAACCTCCCTGCCATGGGCAGGGACATCTTTCACTCGATCAGGTTGCTCGAAGCCCCGTCCAGCCAGACGTTGAACACTTTCAATGATGAGATATCCACAACTTCTCTGGGCAACCTGTGCCAGTGTCTCACTATCCTCATCATAAAAAATTTCTTCCTTATGTCCAATCTAAACCTACCCTCTTTCAGTTTAAAACTGTTGTCTCTTGTCCTGTCACTACAGGCCATGGTAAAAAGTCTCTCTCCATCTTTCTTATAAGCCCCCTTTGTACATTGAAAGGGCACAATAAAGTCTCCCTGGATCCTCCTCTTCTCCAGACTGAACAACCCCAACTGTTTCAGCCTTTTGCCATAGGAGAGGTGTTCCAGCCCTCTGATCATTTTTGTGGCCCTCCTCTGGACCCGCTCTAACAGATGCGTGTCTGTCTTGTACTGGAGACCCCAGAGCTGGACACAGTACTCCAGGTGGGGTCTCACCAAGCAGAGCAGAGGGGGAGAATCACCTCCCTCGACCTGCTGGCCACGCTTCTTTTGATGCAGCCCAGGACATGGTTGGCTTTCTGGGCTGCAAGCACACATTGCCGGCTCATGTCCGATATCCTGAAGTCCTTCTCCACAGGGCTGTTCTGAATCCATTCATCCCCTAGCCTGTACTGACACTGGGGATTGCCCCGACCCAGGTGCAGGACCTTGCACTTGGCCTTGTTGAACCTCTTGAGGTGCGCATGGGCCCACCCCTCAAGTCTGTCAAGGTCCCTATGGATGGCCTCCTTTTCCTCTAGCGAATCAGCTGCACTGCTCAGCTTGGTATCATCATCTGCAAGCTTTCTGAGGGTGCACTCAATCCCACTGTCTCTGTCGTTGATGAAGATATTAAATAGTATTGGTCCCAGTACAGACCCTTGAGGGACACCACTCATTACTGGCTTCCACTTGGACATTGAGCTATTGACTCTTAACTCTTTGGACATGGCCATCCAGCCAATTCCTTATCCATCTAACAGTCCACCCATCACACCCACATCTCTCCAATTTAGAGGTAAGAATGTTGTAGGGGTTCGTATCAAAGGACTTACAAAAGTCCAGGTAGATGACAGCCATAGCTCTTCCCTTGTCCACTGATGCAACCACTCCATTGTACAAGGCCACTGAATTATTTAGGCATGATTTGCCATTGGTGAAGCCATGTTGGCTCTCTCTAATCACCTCCCTGTCTTCCAGGTGTTTTAACATACCTTCCAAGAGGACCTGCTCCATGATCTTACTGAGCACAGAGATGAGGCTGACTGGTCACTATTTCCCAGGGTCCTCCTTTTTACCCTTTTTAAAAATGGGTGTGATGTTTCCTTTTTTCCAGTCACTGGGGACTTTGCCTGACTGCCATGATTTTTCAAATATGATGGAGAGTGGTTTGGCAACTACATCAGCCCCCGGGACCCTGGCATGCAGCTCTTCAGGTCCCATGGACTTATATATGTCCAGGTTCCTAAGGTGGCCTCAAACCTGATCTTCACTTACAATGGAAGGGACTTCATCCCCCCAGTCCCTGCCTTGAAGTTCAGGGACTTGAGAGATGTGGGAAGAGAGATCACCATTGAAAACTGAGGAAAAAAAATTGTTGAGTACCTCAGCCTTCTCCATGTCAGTTGTCACTAGTTCTCCCGTGTTATTTATCAGAAGAGGGGGGAGGGTACCACTTGCAAATCAGAAAAAGTGCATAACTACATTATTGTTGAATCTGTAAATACAAACTGAGGAATGTCATCATTTTCATGCAGAGAAAGCAGTCTTGCATTTACAGCTACATTAGTTACTTAGTATAGTAAATATATGCATATTACGTAGCAAATAGTGATACAAAACTGTGCGCGTAATTTCATGCAGGACTTTTGTATCTTTTTAAGTTGCCTGTAAACTCCCTGAAACAAAGATACCAAAGAAAACTCAAAAGAATGCAGCAGTATCGTCTCTGTCATGTGTAAAGATCACTTTAATTTTCTTCAGTGACTTCCCTGCAGAATAATGTTAACACAGACTCAGAAGTATGATCTCATTCTTTGACCTTTTCAAAACAGATGGATTGGGGGATCACCATGAAAACCGCAACTTCATAATCTTCTCACATGGTTCAGAAACCATGCTGATCATTTGCACTGAATTAAGGCAATTTTCTGACATTATATTTCAATGACCTTGTGCCCAGGGTCGAAAAAATACCTTGTAATTTGTTCTAGATAGCCCAAGCATATACCCACTGCTTCTGTGGGGTCCTATGGCAATACTGCAGAGCCTTCCAGAAAAGCAATGTTCGGGAGGAGGGGAAGTATAAACATGGCAATTAACATTTTAAAGCCAAGTGTTCTTTTACATCTGTGTGGGCTTCACCTGCCTATGCTTCTTCCTTTTTGCAATGAATTGTCTTGTTACTGTTATCTATTTCTTAGGAGTCCTCACCAAGTTTTGGACTCAATTGAACTTCCCAATTCAGTTTCAGGACAGACAGTCTTATCTGCATCATGGAACTCTGGGGAAAAATTCTAGCGTCAATGGTGTGTCTCATGCTCTGCGTACTGCTACAGCTGGATGCATACAATGGCTCTTCTTTGTGCCTTGGGAAAACCCCCTTGAAAACTGTTGTTTGGCACATTGGGCTTTTATATACCAAGCCTGAAAGAGTAGTCACACATGCCACTAGACTTTAATACTCATGACCTTATAAATTAACAAGGTCATCAGATCTATCAGATTACAATAAAATCCCCATGCCATTTTTGGCTTCTATAACCCCTCAGGTAGCAACGCAGAAGCCAGTGGCTCCAGGTCAGGCACTGTCTTCTGGAACTCCACCAGTGACACTTGCCATCCAGATCCACAGATACTGTAGCACAGACGGTTTAGCTCTGTTATCAGGTCGAAGACATGCTCAGGATTTGTCTATACAAGGCACTTTGAGAAAATTAATCTGGATCAACCAAGTGAAGTAAACTATATTGGATTTAAACTCTGAATAAGTATCTGCACAGGCGCTTAATACTATTTAGTAAATCTGCATTAGAAATCTATTGAGATTAACTTCTATGTCTCACAGATAGGGCTTTTTGATGCCACAAACTCTGACAGTGGCAGTTTCTTAATAGGAACTCCCTAATGCAAGCCATAAAGCCTTTCTCCTTCTTAAGATTTTTTCAGGACTCGGAGAGGCTCTATCTAAACGTGCAATTCTTAACTAGGCGACAAGAGGAATGACGGCAGTTATGAGAGAAGTGATAAATCCAGCAGATAAAAAGCTCATTATTATATATGGGCTTATAATGGGAGGCATTTGGATACTGTACATTTAAATAGTGCCCTGCTGATAATCAAGCTTTCCTAAAATTCAAAGCACCAGGGCATTCCCAACGTGGAGATTTTGCCTCCCTTTTCATAACAACTAATAGAGACCAGAAGTGATTCGTTATGCACCTGACACAAAAAGCAAAAATTGCATAACTTAACATCAGACCTCTAAAATACAGATGCCTACCTCTGACCTGACAGATCATGCTCTACACAAATGGGTAGTTCTGGGTGCAACACCTCTCTAAAACAGATTAGATGAATTATATACTCAAAGTACCTACTTCTCTCTTCTGACTATAAAGAAGTGTGATGTGACATGGTGTACACTGTACACCTCTAAAGATAAATTATATTAATGTGTATCAAGTTTTCCCTAATATTTGTTTCATCTTGGCATGGCCTGTTGAGGGTGATCAAGTTAATGACTGTAGATTTCAGATCTCTGGCTGCATGTTGCATTTCCCCCGTCCCTGTGTAGGACATTTTCAGTGTATTTTCATTACATATCTGAAGAAAAGTCATATTTTAATGGTTTGATTTTCTTTTGGTGTGTTCCAGAGATCCAACTGTTCTCTTTTTCTTTTGCTACAAATAGCATCTGAATGTCACTTGGCTTAAACACTAGTGTCTCAAGACACCATACTCACCTGTAGAAAAGACAGATGGAAAAAGGCTCTAGGGCAATGTCGCACACCAGATTGCTCTAGCAGCCCCACTGCCCAGACTGTGACACCACATTAACCCTGACAGATGTACTTCAGCTTGTGAGCCCCACTTCTCCGGTTTGATTTCAGTCAGGTTGGTGCCTCCCCTCACAGGCAGTGCCTTGACTCGAGGCCATAGTTTGGGAACTGCTGCTCCAGGCCTCATAAAGGCTTGAATTAAGTGTATATAGTCTTTTCTGGATAAGACTGGGTGGTGACATACTAATCTAGTTTCCTTCTGCAACAGGATAACAGATGGGAGAAGCAGGAGGTGTCATATCTTGACTGTTTTTGACATTGACATGTATTATTCTTCTACCTAAGACAGAGAAATACAGTTTAGAGGAAACTAGTATAGGATGAGTACAAATCAGCTGGGAAGTCATTCACTAGAAGCATCTACCAATGGTTACTTATTGGAATGGAAGGATGTATAGAGTGGGATTCCCCAAGAATCTGTGCTAAATTTGGGGCTTCTCAATATTTCCATTAACAACCTGAACGAGGGAAGATAAAATATGCTTACCCGTTACTGCAGATAATCCCATGCTAATAGAGGCTGCCAGCTCACTGGAGGATAGGACTGAAATTCAGATTATCTTGACAAATTGGAAAAATAGTCTTAAAAATAGGTGGCAAATCAACAAGGACATATGCAAAGTCCTGCACTTTCACACTGCACAAATACAGACTAGGCAAGATTTGGTAAGACAGCAGCCCCGTAGAAAGGAGCAAGGGAAGCACAGCCAGGATATAATCAACTGCGCTGTTGCAATTAAAAAAAAAAAAAAAAAAAAAAAAAAAGCAAACCCCATAGTGGGACACATAAAGAGTAAGACAGCCTTTAGGAGACTTGAGTTGCCTGCTCCCTCAGCAGTGGCAAGCTCTTAGCTGGAATACTGAATCTAGTTTGAGATATGGCAAAAGAGAAATTGGACAGAGTTCAGAAAAGAGAGATAAGAATTGTCAGAGGTCAAAAAAAAATATGACACCTATGAAGAAAAAGCAAAAGGACTGGCATGGTTTAGTCTACAGGTGACTACAGAAAACATGCCAAGAAAAGACTTCCAACATGAAGAACGGTTAAACACTGGCACAGATTGCATGAGGGGTGTGTGAAAACTCCACCCCTGGATGTCTTTAGGAACAGGCTAGACAAATGGAAAAGACAGAGGGATAGTGGGTCATCAGGGCATAGGGAGAGGTTCAATGATCTCTGAGGTCCCTTCTAACACTATTTTCTAGGATACAGTCATTCTGCATCTTCTAAACTTTTTGTTCTGAGTAGTTGTGTTTAGAGCAATTGTGCAAAGACCAGCATTTCTCATTCAGCATCCTTGGAGCTGAATGAACCTGAGCTTTTTACTTGTTACAAATTCAGTAAGTCCGCTAGTTCTCAGAGTTCACTGCACTAAAGCTAAGGCAGTTAGGCAGCCTGCTTTTATAATGCTTTCATTGAATAAATTTGCAAAGCTGCTACCTAGAGTCTACATTATTGCTCAGCACCACTTTGTTAATTTGGAATCCAGATCTGGTGACTGATTTAGGAAAACAGTTCAGCTAATCCCTGCTGAATAGAAATCCTCAGCCTAAGACTGTATGGCTCACCAGATTCCCACACGTGCAAATGCAGCAGCTGCATTGCAAAGGGAAGTTAAAATATCAAGTTCAAACTTCAGGGGGTTTTAACAAGACATGCTTATTTTCCTTCCTTGGAGATCTAGGGCTCCAAAAGGAAGGAGTAGAGACAATCACAAACTTTCCCTGTAGACAACTTTTGCAGTAAGGTGGCAAGTGCATGTATGTATTCTAGAAAGCTCTTTGAGGGCAGCAATTCTGGCAGGAGAATATTCAGAGCTACTGTTAAAAAAACTAATTCTGCTAGTTAGCCCTGTCTTGTTTCTTCAACCAGCCGATAAAATCAGTGCGCATACCCATGTGATATCAATAACCTGTAAAACACATTCAGGCAGAGAACTATGAATTATAATTCCTCAATGAGAGCTTCTGGGAAGGTATTTGTTGTTATGGGAAGGCCCCTGTGCAGATTGCTTCCTGCCTGATAGGAAGCCCTTGATTGATTGACCCACAATCTGTTGAGCTTTGGGAGACCACAAAAGGCCCGTTTCTTCACTCAAACTTGGCATGAGGTGGGCAAGCAGCTGATTTTCCTGGGATGTTGAGATAGGCCAGGCGGTCAGATATATGTTATATACTGTACCTGCTCCTGCAGCAGCCATCCAAATTTAGAAATAAATGAATAAATGTAATGAAAATAACTATTTTAATTATGACAACAACAAAAAGTCATTTTTTCCTCAAAATTATTATAAAGACTAATAACTGCTCTCAGATAAGTCCTTCTGAATGGCACTGCATTCGTGAATGGTTCTAGTGCAGCTGAAACCAGTTTCTACTGAAGACAAGCACAAAAATTCCACCTACCCATACTCGTGAGAATATCCCTCAACCATTATTCCTTCTATTGCCATACTATTTACAATATGAGTTTTGAGAGCATTATGTAAGCTGCCCAGTTGTATATTGATTTATATATGACCCTGGATATCTCAGACACATACCTCCCTCTTCTCATTTTTACTGTGCCCTCCCACCCCACTTTTTTTCACTTTCCCCCTCCCATACTTTCTTCCACTGTTTCTGAGATTTCTTCTTTTTTCCTTCCAAACAAAGTTGTATGGGATTAACCTTGGAGGCTCTAAGTACCTTTTCAACAGACTGATGTTTCTCTCCTGTTCTCAGGAGCTAAGAGATTTACTTCTACAACGCTCTCACCTCCTGTCAATTACAAAATGGAGCTCAGTTCTCTAACAGCGCAGTGCAGGACATTAGACCAGAACGGCTGAAATCCCTTCATTAGAAGCAGGATATTCTTGTCCAGGGTTACTTTCTAGTAAATGTACATTTACAGATGCAATGAGAGATCTTTGATGTAATGCCTAAGAAAAAAAATGAGGCTCAAAATCTAAAGCTACTCAGATACTTACCTCCTACTACCCAACAAGAAATATTTAAACAGGAGTCAGATGCCCAAGTATCCCAGATGACATTTGGGTCTCCAGACCTATGGTCCCATCTGAGCTACCCAAGCACCAAATAATTCAGGATGCTCTCAGATGGATGAGAGTCTCATGTGGAAAACTTTGGCAAAGTTTCTGAACTAAACATAGTTCTGGGCAGTGAATTGCGTGTTGCTGGTCTGTTTCCTGAAATCTGTATCAGAGATAGCCTATGTGTACTAGAAATGGTTGTGTGTTACATGTGGAAAGCAAGGGTCTATACAAAGATGTGTTGATTGTGTTAACTTAGTTACAGTTTTTGTAGTGTCACATGTAGTTGAGCCACTCACTTGAGCTGTAATAAAAGGCAAGCTGCATTTACTAAAACAAGGTAACTATTTCATGATGAGCAAGTGCTTTCTGAATATCATTTTATACTGACATGCTTTTAATAACTAACAAGACTTCCTTTTCATGTAACATTTTGTAATCTTTATTTGTCTTACATCCTTAGGCCATCATGGCTATGACTTGACTATCACATTTTATAAGAATGCTACAACTCTCCATAATCACTGTATGTCAATATACAGAATTGCTATGATGAATTAGATGGTTTCTGGACTCCCCCAAAATTATATTACCCAAGTAAGCCTATAAGCCAAGTAGGCAACACACAAACAAGAAAAGGGTGTAACAGCGGATAAAAAACATTTTTTAAAAATACCTATTAAAGTGAAGAAATGCTAATCCTGAGGACACATTCTTCTCCTTCAGATGTTTTCCCCAACACCCTTTTGTTTCTTTGTGGGGAAGAATGACTGCGATATAAGGTACAGTACCTATAAGCTAGATGCTACCATATCCAGCCTTCAGGGATCTAGCCTCTAAGGTAGGATACAAAGTCCCAAATCAAGTGCTTCAACTTGCTGTGAAATACCGAGAAAATCTGGACTCTCAGAAGAGTGACTAATACGTAGTTGCACATTAAGTCACATAGAGTTAGGTCATACAACAGGCCAGGCGTGTGAAGCCTCTGAAATCTCATTTCTCTCTAGAGTTTGCATACCTTGAAGCAACAACTCAAAACCAGTTTGAATTCTAGGCTGGAACCTAGGGTTGTCCTTAAGCACTGAGCGTTGCTAGTATGAGTGAGCACTTCAGCAGCAGCAGTACTACTACGTTTGCACGTTGTGTATCTCCCCCTGGCCACAAACACATACATTTCATTACCCAAACTACCTTCATTTCTATCTATGCAGATGTACGTTACAGATTTTGAAAAAAGTGTCTCCATACATGAGCCCTTTAGTAAACTAATCATTTTGGTTACTCTTCCCTGAACTCCCTCTAGAGCACTTACTAATTTATGACTGAGAAGTAAAATTAATTAATCTATTAAAAAGAGGAAATACACATTCAGATGTATGCAGAGAAACATTTTTTTCTCTATTTACTCTTAATTTACATCTTGATGAGTCAAATCCCCACTCTTACATTGCCAAGTCAAATAAAATTTCACCAGCAATTAGAGTCGTCCTGTGGGATTGTACAAAACACACATCTTTAATGAATTTGGTCCGCTAAATGCACATGGCCAAGAAAGAACCACATTTTATATCTCTAAGCAAAAGTAATGAAGAAAACATCTTTTCAGAGCCACCGGCATTCCAGAGTGCAAATAATTTTCAATTCAATGAGTATTGATATCTTTGATATAACTCTATATGGAACTCTATAAAAGTCTAAATCATTCTCCTGGAACTGCTGTCCCACCCTCACAGATACTTAAGGTACTCCAGCAGCTTTCAGCTTGCTTGGGAGCTCTAAAAGGCCACGGCTGAGATGCAAACATAACTCCACTTTTAAAAAACATTTTTTTAAAAAGTTTAAGGCGGTTTTTTATTTTTGTCTTTTGCCCTTTAGTTTCCAGCTAACGGGCCCGATTCTACCACCACAAAGGAATGGGCAGAACGAGGTCTGTTAGTGGGAGCATTTCGGGTTGCCACCGAGCTGGAGGGGGAACCTCGGGGGCGGGGGG